>JBAIZL010000009.1:9703645-9863645 GCA_036971475.1 Prosapia bicincta
GAAAATTGTAAAATTAACATTATTTGAAAAAGTTTCTGTTTAGTATTTAGTTAAAATAATAATGTAATAGATATCGGGTGTAGCATTAAATAAGTATGTAGTATCGGTTATCTGGTGTAACGGTTATCTGGAGTAGCCGTTGTAAAATAACTGTGGGTACACGAGAAAAATATCCGTGGGTTGCACTAAAAATGTTATAATAACGGGTGTGAAGTGTTAATTTTAAATAAACGGGTGCCAAGAGTAAGATTATAATTTAGCAAATATCGGGTGTAACAATAAAGAAGTATGTAGTAACAGTTATGTGGAGTAACACTACAAACGTACGAAGTAACGGGTATCTGGAGTAACATTGCAAACGTATAGAGTAACGGGTTTCTGGAGTAACATTACAAACGTATAGAGTAACGGTTATCTGGAGTAACATTGCAAACGTATAGAGTAACGATTATCTGGAATTACATTACAAACGTACAAAATAACGGGTATCTGTAGTAACATTACAAACGTATAGAGTAACGGTTATCTGGAATTACATTACAAACGTACAAAGTAACGGTTATCTGGAATAACATTACAAACGTACAAAGTAACGGTTATCTGTAGTAACATTACAAACGTACAAAGTAACGGTTATGTGGAGTAACATTACAAACGTGCAAAGTAAAAGTTATCTGTAGTAACATTACAAACGTACAAAGTAACGGTTATGTGGAGTAACATTACAAACGTACAAAGTAACGGTTATCTGGAGTAACATTACAAACGTACAAAGTAACGGTGATCTAGAGTAACAATACAAACGTACAAAGTAACGGATATCGAGAGTAACGTTACCAATGCTCAAATTAACGGTTATATGGAGTAACATTACAAACGTACAAAGTAACGGTTATCTAGAGTAACATTAAAAACGTACAAAGGAACGGTTATCTGGTGTCACAATACAAACGTACAAAGTAACTGGTATCTGGAGTAACATTACAAACTTACAAAGTAACGGATATCGAGAGTAACGTAACCAACGCTCAAAGTAACGGTTATGTGGATTAACATTACAAACGTAGAAAGTAACGGTTATGTGGAGTAACATTTCAAACGTACAAAGTAACTATTACCTGTAGTAACATTACAAACGTACAAAGTAACGATTATGTGGAGTAACATTACAAACGTACTAAGTTACAACTTTGAGGAGTAACATTACAAACGTAAAAAATAACGGGTATCTGGAGTAACATTACAAACGTACAAAGTAACGGTTATGTGGAGTAACATTACAAACGTACAACGTAACGATTATGTGGAGTAACATTACAAACGTACAAAGTAACGGTTATCTGGAGTAACAATACCAACGTACAAAGTAACGTTTATCTGGAGTAACATTAAAAACGTACAAAGTAACGGATATCGAGAGTAACGTTACCAACGCTCAAAGTAAGGGATATAAGTAACGTTACCTATGTTCAAAGTAACGGTTATCTGTAGTAACATTACAAACGTACAAAATAACGGTTATGTGGGGTAACATTACAAACGTACAACGTAACGGTTATGTGGAGTAACATTACAAACGTACAAAGTAACGGTTATCTGTAGTAATATTACAAACGTACAAGGTAACGGTTATGTGGAATTATATTACAAACGTACAAAGTAACAGGTATCTGGAGTAACATTACAAACGTGCAAAGTAAAGGTTATCTGTAGTAACATTACAAACGTACAAAGTAACGGTTATGTGGAGTAACATTACAAACGTACAAAGTAACGGTTATCTGGAGTAACATTACAAACGTACAAAGTAATGGTTGTGTGGAGTTTCATTACAAACGTACAAAGTAACGGTTATCTGGAGTAACATTACAAACGTACAAAGTAACGGTTATGTGGAGTAACATTACAAACGTACAAAGTAACGGTGATCTAGAGTAACAATACAAACGTACAAAGTAACGGATATCGAGAGTAACGTTACATACGCTCAAAGTAACAGATATCGAGAGTAACGTTACCAATGCTCAAATTAACGGTTATATGGAGTAACATTACAAACGTACAAAGTAACGGTTATCTAGAGTAACATTAAAAACGTACAAAGGAACGGTTATCTGGAGTCACAATACAAACGTACAAAGTAACTGGTATCGGGAGTAACATTACAAACTTACAAAGTAACGGATATCGAGAGTAACTTAACCAACGCTCAAAGTAACGGTTATGTGGATTAACATTACAAACGTAGAAAGTAACGGTTATGTGGAGTAACATTTCAAACGTACAAAGTAACTGTTACCTGTAGTAACATTACAAACGTACAAAGTAACGATTATGTGGAGTAACATTACAAACGTACTAAGTTACAACTTTGAGGAGTAACATTACAAACGTAAAAAATAACGGGTATCTGGAGTAACATTACAAACGTACAAAGTAACGGTTATGTGGAGTAACATTACAAACGTACAACGTAACGGTTATGTGGAGTAACATTACAAACGTACAAAGTAACGGTTATCTGGAGTAACAATACCAACGTACAAAGTAACGTTTATCTGGAGTAACATTAAAAACGTACAAAGTAACGGATATCGAGAGTAACGTTACCAACGCTCAAAGTAAGGGATATAAGTAACGTTACCTATGTTCAAAGTAACGGTTATCTGTAGTAACATTACAAACGTACAAAATAACGGTTATGTGGAGTAACATTACAAACGTACAACGTAACGGTATATGTGGAGTAACATTACAAACATACAAAGTAACGGTTATCTGTAGTAATATTACAAACGTACAAGGTAACGGTTATGTGGAGTAACATTACAAACGTACAAAGTAACAGGTATCTGGAGTAACATTACAAACGTACAAAGTAACGGTTATGTGGAGTAACATTACGAACGTACAAATTAACGATTATCTGGAGTAAAATTACAAACGTACAAAGTAACGGTTATTTGGAGTAAAATTACAAACGTACAAAGTAACGGTTATCTGGAGTAACATTACAAACGTACAAAGTAACGGTTATTGGGAGTAAAATTACAAACGTACAACGTAATGGTTATCAGGAGTAATGGGATCACGGATTTTGGGGTGGAGGCATAGATATAATGTAATGTTTTACAATACTTACTATAGTAAAGGTCCATCTACATAACGTTATATAAAGCCCGAACGTAAGTAACACTACTTTTTTTTTTTTTTTTTTTTTTTTTTTAACTTGGGAGCGGGTTTGAATTGCCCGAAGCACTGCTACCTTATGGTATATTGTACTTACCTCCCTGATCTAGTCAAATAACCCCTTCCCTCTTACCAGGTTTAGGAGTTTCCTGACTAGAGTTTTACCTTCAGCATCCACCAAAGCCGTTCCATCACCAAAGAGGTTGAAGCGCCTCTCAGCAAGTACTCCACATCTGTAAATAATGTGTGTGGCAATCTCCTGTTCCTGCCCGCACAATCTGCACACTGGTTCATCCTTGTAGATACCCATTTTATGCAAATGTTTCCTTAGTCCACAGTGTCCCGTGAGTAGTCCTGTGGCTATCCTTAATTCCTGCCTAGACAGATAGATGAGACTCTTCTGCAGCCCCAAGGAAGGTCTCCTAAGGGTTAGCTTACTGTGTCTCATCCCTTCGGCCCTGATCCAGTGCTCACAGTGTCTTTCAGCCATCCACCTTCGCACTGTCATCCTGACCATGGATTTGGAAATACCCACCGCAGGTTCCGGTCCAATCAGGGGAGTCGAGGACCCCTCCCTGGCCAGCGCATCTGCGGCTTCATTTCCAAGTATTCCCCTATGCCCTGGCACCCAACCAATCTTGACTTGATTGTGCCTTGCCAGAGCTTGTAGGTTAATTAGGCACTCCCTGACTATGGCCGAGGTGACCACGTGTCCGTTTAGTGCCTTAATTGCTGCCTGACTGTCGGAGAAAATAGCAATCCGGGCCCCATGTGTTTCCCTTCTCGCTATCTCTCCCAGACAGACATTTATAGCATATACTTCGGCCTGAAAGACAGAGGTATGCCTCCCCAAGGAAAAAACTAGTTCTACCCTTGGGTTTTTACAATACACCCCCGCTCCAGTGCCGAAGTCCATCTTGGAGCCATCTGTGTACCAGACCTGAGCTCCCGATGTTAATGTCCCTGACCATTCCATCACAGTTTGGTGGACCTGTTTAGGTGCAAACATTCGAGTAATGTGGTCGCTGCCCATTTCCAAGACGGGTTCTTTGACCACGCACTCGATACTCATATGTCCCGAGACATCTGGGAGGTTAGCCCAGTTGCTCGAGTTGCGCAATCTCCATGCCGCTAGCCTCGCCTCTCCCCTAAGGACAAGCTCAAGGGGAGGGAGGTTAAGCATTACTTCCATTGCTGCACCTGGTGTAGTTGACATCGCTCCCAGTGTGCACAGACAGGCCAATCTCTGGATAGAGCTCAGTTTAGCTCTTGTCTGTGCCTGGTTGGCCTTTGTCCACCACACCAGAGCTCCATAGGTAATCATAGGTCTTATCACCCTCAGATACATCCAGTGCATCATTGATGGCTTCAGTCCCCATTTCTTACCCACCATTCTTCTCACAGTCATCAGTGCCCTTTTGGCCCTGTTAACTGTCCTCTCAAGATGTGGATTCCAGGTGAGTTTCCTGTCCAGAGTAACTCCCAGGTACTTTACCTCCCCCACAAACTCAAGGTATTCACCAAACAAGCGGGGCATCCTGGTCGTCAGATCTTTTCGCTGTCTGGTGAAGTTAATGAGAGCAGTCTTTTTTGGATTTACCCTAAGGTTCTCCTTTTTACACCACTCTTCAATCAGTCGTAGAGGATTTCTGATTACCTCAAGGACTGTATCAGGGAATCTGCCCAGGATCAGGACAACTATGTCGTCCGCATATCCTAGAGAGAAGTACCACTGTTCATTCAGGAGTTCAATAAGGTTGTCAACCACTAGGCACCACAACAGAGGAGAGAGAACCCCCCCCCCCCCCCTGTGCACAGCCCAGACTTGTCTCCGCCCTTCTGACCTCCCCTGCCACCGCTACAGAAATGCTTCTGTTTGTTAACATGGAACTTATCCAACCACAAGTGGTCGCATCCACTCCATGACGTCTTGCACCACTTATCATCGTCTCCACTGAGGGGTTATTGAAAGCCCCTTCAATGTCGAGGAAGGCACCTATGGCACAACCTTTCTTAGCGATCATTTGCTCAATCCTACCAACCACTTGATGGAGAGCTCCCTCGCAAGATTTCCCCGGTTGGTAAGCATACTGGTTCCAATGCAGTGGTTTGATAGCCAAAGCACCCCCCCTAATATGCCTATCAACCAGTTTTTCAAGTCCCTTGAGAACAAAGGACATGAGTGTGATAGGTCTGTATCCTTTCCCTTCCGATTGGTTACCGGTGGGCTTACGTATAAAGACCACCTTACTAGATTTCCAGGCTGCCGGCACATGCGCTAGAGCAATGCTCAGCCTGTATAATTTAGTAAGTACCAGCACCAGCATATCCATTCCCTGCTGCAGCAGCACAGGATAGATCCCATCTGGACCTGGAGATTTGTAGGGTTTAAAAGTGCCAATAGCCCATCTTACCCTTTGTGGAGTTACTATCCTCCTTGCCACTTTCCAGTCCTCCCTCTTACCACGTCTTGTGGAGAGTTTGGTAACCGGTTCAGTGTCTGCTCCCCCAAGTTTCCTCAGGGTACTGGAAGGGAAATGTGTCCTGATTAATTCTTCCACAGTTTCCCCTGCCGTTTTTGTTATATTTCCCAGTGGGGTTCTTAGCATCCCCACCGGGTTAACTGGGTCCTTAGAGAGCACTTTATACAGTCGTGCCCCTTCCCGAGTTTTGTCAATCTCATGACAAAACTCCTTCCAGGACTTCCTGCGCGCTTCTCTAATTGCCCTGTTGTATTCGGTTAGTGTTTTCCTATACAGGTCCCACTCCCCGTTCTTTTTTGCTCTATTAAAGAGTCTCCTGGTGGTCTTCCGAAGTTTGGCTAGCTTCTTGTTCCACCATGACGGATCCCCTACTTTCCTCCCCTCACTGAGAGGGCAGTTATCGGTAAAGGATTCTATTATAGCCTCGCCAACCAATGTGGCAGAGTCTTCTAGCTCTCTCCTCCCACCATACTCCAATCCAGCCTCCTCAATCCTAACACCCAGGTCCCTCCTGTAGGAGTCCCAGTCTGTTCTTCTTGGATCCCTGGTTGGGCGAAGCATGGCTGGATTTAGAGAGATATCATACCTAATATGTCTGTGATCAGAAGAAGATGGTTCATCCGACACATGCCAATTTAGTACATACCTAGCCATCTGGTTCGATGCCACCGTAATGTCCAGGACCTCCTGTCTGGCCCTAGTGACAAACGTCGGCTCTTCCCCCTGATTTAGGACTAGTAGATTCTTAGAGCTAAGATAAGCTAAAAGTTCCTCACCTCTGGTGTTTGTACCTGTACTACCCCACGAAGTGTGATGGGAGTTAGCATCCATCCCCACCAGCAGCTCCTCATCCACAGCCTCGCAGTGCTCGACCAGGCTCCTCAGCTCTTGTGTTGGCAGAGCCCCCGCGCAGTCAAAGGGGAGATATGCCGTGGCCAGGTTCAGCCTCTTCATCCCCCCCTCCGCCCGCAGCTCCACCGTCACTGCTAACAAATCCCTGCAACAGAAGTTCGTTAGTACAAAAGCACACAACCCCCTCCTAACCAGAATACACGTCCTGGGAACACCGGAGTCCTTATCATACAACAACTTACCTCCAGATGTCGCCAGCCCGCATATTTTTCCTCCAGAAATCCATGGTTCCTGGATGAGCACCAAGTCCACCTCTCCCCTGTCCAGCATCCTACACACGACAGCACTCGCCGCCCTGCTATGCTGTAGGTTCACTTGGAGGATCTTGATCATTGTTCTGCTTAATTTGCAGTCGCCTGGGTCCGCAGAGCAGCCCCAGGACTAGACATCGTGCTCAACTCTACAGCCACTTCACCGGTTTCTGCAGTCGGCAGCTTGACAGCCGCCCCCGCACCCCCAGTGATGGTTGCCGTTGACACATCTGCTACAGACTCACGGTTTGCCGTCTCATTGGCTCCCACTGTCTGTGCAGTCTCGAAATTAATTCTTATACTTACTTGGTCCATTAAAGTCCCACGAGTATGGGGGAAATAACGGTCGACCAGAGTCCATCTACATAACGTTATATAAAGCCCGAACGTAAGTAACACTACTTAGAAATAAAGGAGTGACTAATTATAACCAAGTAATAAATATATTTGAAATGGTAGGAGTGTATTTTGAAATGAAAGCAACACAAAAGACCGAAGATCTCTTGACACCTGTTTATATAAAGTCCATCCGATATTCGGCTAACAGATGATACCTCCTAGTCACTCTATGGAAGTAGATCACCATGGAACTTAAAACTAAATCATTCGACGTTACAGAGCATCCAACATCTTCCAGAAGTAGCTTATATTTACACTCTTTCCAATCTAAATTGTCTGAGTTTTAAAAATTTAATTCCTTTAACTTGGTTCAACAAATTACAAACCTGGATGTAACACCTCATAATTCATAGTTAGAGATTCCCTAGTAACTTTTAGTTATGAACTAAGGAATGTTAGTTTCGTTTAAGAAACAATAACACCAACAAATTAATTTTATTTGTAATATAATCTTATTTGTAAGTATTTATTTAATTTCTAAAATATAAAATAATAGCCAATGTATGTGTATATTAGAACTTATAAAAATTACTTGAATAACATACAAGAACTATTGTTTTAAGGAATAAAGTACTTTCAATAAACATCTTCACATCCCTTAATAGAATAAAATATAGCTCGTAATTTTATTATATTTAATAGTGCTCATTACATTTTCACAAAAGTAGTAAACTTCATTAATAAATGCCTATAGGTTGATTTAGAACGGGTTTATTAAGTCCCTGTCAAGGACTGAAACAATTTACTCTGACTGTTTTATTAGCAATAGAATAAAATCTTCCAAAAAGGCCGTGTTTATTTTACAAGTTGAATACAATAAAAGCAAGGAGAGTTTAGCTACAAATTTAACACTTGTTTATGGCCGTCGTAACAGAGACTTTAATGCCGTTGCAGTACTTTAATCCTGGAGTTATCGTTCTTCAAATATTTAATAAGGAACCGATGAGATTTTTGAAATAATATTGACGCAACTTTAACACTATGTTACATAAATGCTGTTAAAAAAACAATGGTTTGGGGAGAGTTGTATGCCTTGTTGTGACGCCTTATATCACATGAGTACAAACTGACATTTCTCGCGAATGATTTAGCAAGATACGTTGCCTGTTTATAAAACAGCTGTAAGGGAAGCTACATATGTGTCTGGCGAATGCAGCAACACGTAGCACACTCTATCCAAGAATGGTATTATTTTAAACATTTTCTGAAACGTGAGTGTTTTTCAAAACAGTGTGGAATACTCATGACGATATAACTGTAATATAATGCCGCGTGAGTAATTTGCATTGGGTACGACTTGGTGTATATTTATAATATGTATGTATCTATTATCGGAAGCCAGTACTTATTCCATGTGGGTTTGGTGCCGCAAACTCACACATTCAATTGCTGTTTGTATCTGTGTCCCTTCTTTGGACAGATTATATTACGTAATACGTATTCTAGAACCAATTTGTGGTCCTCTCTTCCCGCAGTTGTCAGGACTGTTTCTGATCTGTGTATGGTAAATATCCATGATCTCATATCACTTATAACCGCATAATTATTGTTGATTTGGTTAAAATACTTTATAGACAAGTCACTGAATAGTTTCGGTGATCTGGAATATTTTACATGGGCTCGAAATGTTCACTTGAAATCGAACGTAGTGAAAAAGTTTCAAAGTTTGTGGATTTCTAAAGAAGTGTTTGCAATTATTCATTAAGTAGGAGACTAATGTAAAAAAAAAGTATCAGCTGATGTTAAATCCCTCAACAAGTACATACTACCAACGGATATGAGCTTAAGAACCGACAAAGAGAATACAGATGGAGACTTAGGCGGTCGTATTGGTAACCTAAATGCAAACAGCTGTCAGGAGGAGCAGTGCTGCTACGACATAACTGTTTCAGCAACGGCCACAAATACGGAACACTATAGCTTCACAGTGGAGAAGCTAAAATATCGTTACATAGTAAGGAAAAATTGCCAAGTAGAAAGAAAATTATAAAACCCGATGAGAAAATAAAGTTGAGTGGACATGGGTCTCCCTCCACATGGAATTCAACTCTCTGAGCGAAGCTTCATCTTTTCATGGAAGAGTCCATGTCCACTCACTTAGTCCTTTAGAAATACATTTATTGTTTTAACGATACACGAGATGGTAAGACATTCCGTTATATATGCTGGGGAAAAAGGAAGTCCAATTACAAATTTCTGTGAAGGAAATAAATCCGTTCTTAGGGATACTTGCCTCGTTTAGCTTAATTCTGAAAAAAATAATAAAGAAAAGCGTACTAACGTTCACAATATTAGGTTATCTCTCCCGATCATGAGACAATATTTGAATCACAATAATTGATCATATATCGATCACTATAATTATTCAAATGTCGATGACAATATTTCACCATATATCGATCACTGTAATTGATCATATATCGGTCAGAATATTTGATCATATATCAATCACTATAGTTAATCATATATCGATAACAATAATTAATCATATATCGATCACTATAATTGATCAAATATCGATGTCACTAATGATCTTATATCGATCACAATAATTGATCATGTATCGATCAATTTAATTAATCTTGTATCGATCACTATAAATAATCATATATCGATCACAATAATTGTTCAAATATAGAGGACAATAATTGGTCATATACCGATCACAATAATTGATCATGTAACGATCACTATAATTGATCAAATATCGATGACAATAGTTGATCATATATCGATCACAATATTTGATCATATATCGATCACTATAAATAATCATACATCGATCACAATAATTGATCATATATCGATCTCAATAATTATTCAAATATTATGTACAATAATTGATCATATATCGACCACAATAATTGATCATATATCGATCACTATAAGTTATCAAATATCGATGACAATAATTAATTAGAAATTATTGTTCTAATTGTTCAGAATAATAATCGATTTACATAGGGACATTTAAAAAGGTTAATTTTAGGAAACCTAAACTCAATTCACATTTTGTTGCCTTTTTCGATCTTTCATGTTACAGCACATACAATATTGTATCAATAAATATGTTTAAAATAACAATAAATCAATCGACAAAGTCATCTCCAGCCTGCAATACTTTTTATTAGAATCATGTTTTTAAACGATGATATTAAATATGTAGCCTACAATTGAATTTTGAAAATAAGATTTTCTTTACTGCCTGTCTACTCAGATTTCCCAGAATTCGTCTACAACTTGCTTATAGGATATCTGAGCATTCTTTGTCGGAACAGTAATCGTTGTTTAAAAATATTTGTCCTCCATCGGTATCATTTTTTGTGGGTTTACAAACTTTTTTTAACCTCTCGCTTGTTATCCATAAGAACCTGTTTGTAAGCTCTCTCTTTTGGGAAGCCATTTCCCACTCACCGATAAAACATGATATTTTCCTGAAGAGTAGCCACCATACTCGCCAAGAAATATTATTCCAATCACATTTAAATCACCGAATGTTATCTAATTGGGTTTTTTTACACTGAACATACTCCAGAAGAGCCTAAAGGCAGAAATTTTTTCCCTAAACTGATATCACGAAAATGATGATCCAAGAACTGGAAGACAGAGTCCCTCGGTTTCTTCGTTTGAAATATTTCAATTTCGAATGAGGTCATTGAAGTCACACTGCTTGGAAAGTTTTGGTAAAATTATTTCTTCACGCGGATAGTTTTCATTTATTGCAATAAATAGAATCTGAGAAGAAACCATTTTTGTTTATCAGTATCGCCAACTGATATTTATTTATGATGAATATACCCTCCTTCATAATGCCATATAATTAAAAAAAACTTTAAAAATGTAATAAATATTTGGAAAATTGTATGGCAATAGGAAAGCAGACTTCATATTTGGATTCAGCAATGAAAATATTATAAAAACTACATAAAATCACCACAACTGAAACACTATTCAGATTCTTGAAATATGACGTCTTTAGACATTTTTTCAAAAACGTAATTTCTGATTCTTGAAATAGTTCACAAAGTACGCTTTACATTGAAGGAAAAATGATTTTTTTTTTACATAATGAAGTTATTGTACACTAATCTATAAAATATGATAATCTAGCGTGTATTGTATCAGTATCTGTACTAGATATAATAACTCAATACGTATTCCGTTATTTTATCTAGTATTTTATTTATACTACCTGTCACTTCTAGTTAGATCATTGAAGCTTTTCAATTAGGTTTATCCTATAGTAAAAGGATTAACATATATAAAAATCAAATAAATTTAAAGGGAAATTTCAAATTAGATTTTACCAAGAGCCTCAAATAGAATTTAAAACAGACGAGATATATCGATTTAAATAAGGATGAATTAAAATGAGTGCTCAGTTTATTAGAGTTCAATAATCATAATTTTAAAGCTCAAAAGTAATAAATATCGATCAAAATAGTAAACATTTATTGATACCATCTTCACGTGAGCTACTAGTAATCGCTAAACACTTTTAAATGTTTTAACTTGCCTATAGTAGCACTTACTTTGCTTGTTGAGGACGGCCGTTTCGGAAGATGTGTCCCTTTGTCAACTCAGAACGTCAAACTGGACCGTCAACACAACTCCCGAAACGGCCGTCCTCAACAAGCAAAGTAAGTGCTACTATAGGCAAGTTAAAACATTTAAAAGTGTTTAGTAAAATAGTATTTATGGAAAGATTCTAGGAATGTAATATACTCGTATTTTCCTAGCCTATAATTTATAAGTCTAAGGATTAAAAAAATATACAACAAAATGCAATCACTGTAATATTTAGATAGAATGTCAAAAGATTCGAACATATTTTTATACAAAACATAATTTAAATAATAATTAAATAACCGTTGCTACAAATATTTACACAGCCTTATGTATATTCCTCTAACAGAGTTGGTATTATCGCTGTACCACTGGTGGGCGGAATTTACACCAAGGTTATGTAAATACTGTTAACCACTGTTATTATTGTTTATAAAATATAATTACACTACTTTGCTCTCTATGGTTCTTTGTACAAAACATAAATAGCAGTGTATTCGTTTAATTATCCGTAAAATTGACGATAAAGAATTAAAATAAAATATTTTGTTCCATGAATAGTTTCAAAGTTTCTCAGTTATTTATCAGATCTAATTCGAATTTGTTTTGCTTCAGCTAGTTCAGAGTCTTGCGAGGTAATGCATTGTATGATACGAAAATACTTCGCACGTCTAAAATATGGATTCTCGGTGATTTATTTGATTTTCCGTTGGTAATACTGTTTTATCTTTCATTTATTTATATTTCTTTAGCTTGCACTAGTGTCAGTTTTATGTAAAGAAAATGCAGGAAATCTTCTTTATTTTATTCATGTCAATATATATAGTCAGGTTATGTTATTAGATATAAATTTGCCAAGTTAGGTTATTGTATGCTATCTGAGGTCGAGTTCTTAGGTTAGGTTATGTAAGGGTATCGATTGCAAATATTGTTACACTGGATATTTTTGCAAACTACTTTTCATACGTCCTTCAACTTTTAATGCGGCCATGAAGGAGCAACAAGACTGCATAGTAATGTTTCCTACAGTTAGTTTATTCAGTGATACACATTATGTTATTAACTGACGTCCTGTAATTAATGTCCACATGTCTGAAGAACATAATAATTCGAAACAGAGATACTTTAGGGGCGCAAACAGACAAAATATGTTCCCAAATTACATTCCCTTCAAACAATGTTATACTCTGTGTTAAGGTTTAGCTGAGCAAGTTAATGTAAAGAAAATTATTTTATGGGGGTGACTGTAGTTACGGTTCTCTCTGTGCTGCGATCTAGCGGCAATGTTAACTCTCGCAAGTCTGGCTTAATCCATAACTTGCTACTCTCACACCAACTAACTTTATGTTTCAAGTAACTTGATAAATTTCAAACTACGAGATACTTTTTTGTCAGCTACTTTCCAATCAATAAAAATTTACTTTATAAACTTGCTATGATTAAATTTTCTGTAAAATCAAAACTCCTCATAAAAACTGTGTGAAAACTCGAGATATATTAAATTTGGTATCAAATGCCAGTTATCATTACCATGGATTTAACTGGTTTTAAAACCCAAATTAGTTGATTGAAGCTATAATTGTTCAAAGACATGAAATATAACACATACACAAAAAATTTGAACAATTTGCAAGTAAAATGAGCGTTCACTCTTTTCAGAAAAAACAAGTTGTGGAAGTCTGGGTTGTTGGGAGGGGAGCAGAGTTTGGTATTAATTAAAAGAGCCGATAATTCAATCAAACTTTATGCAAATAATTTACTTTGCATTAAGGACAACAGGGCGGTCTTTGTAGGTAATTTTATTGCTTAACCCAAGACACGAATAATTATTTACTTACTTATACTGAATGAAAAATATACACACACAAGCGCGCGCGAAAGCACACACACACACACACACACACACACACACACACACACACACACACACACACACACACACTGTGACGGGCAGAACCCTGTCACAATTGCCACCAAGGGGGAAAATAGTTAAAAGTAAAGCCAGGGTAAATT
The DNA here is from genome assembly GCA_036971475.1 of Prosapia bicincta. Lineage (NCBI taxonomy): Eukaryota > Metazoa > Arthropoda > Insecta > Hemiptera > Cercopidae > Prosapia > Prosapia bicincta. The sequence continues at coordinate 9,717,459 of JBAIZL010000009.1, forward strand.
TATTTGTTATGACATTAGGCCAAGCCATTGAGAAGGGGGTTAAAAATTTAAAGTAAACTACAGGGGGTCATTTGCAAGGGGAAAATTGTCAAATTCGGCCTAAAATTACAAACGGCATTTCCATAGATGCAGAACAACAAATAAAGAACAATGACAAGAATAAGAAAAATTCGTTAGAAGCACGGGAAAAGAGTTATGCAGCCCGAAAAGAAAACAAGTAAATTAATTTCTTTGTGGATGTCATTTCCTTTCTCACGCTCTGGCAGTGATGACGACAGACGCGCGCATCTATGTATGCAAAGTTGGAGAGATATCGATTTTTGATTGGTCTGATCGAAACGCGGGAAAATTGCTACAACAAGGAGCCCAACGGTAAAGGAGGGGCAAAGCGTTACTTGGCATCGAGAGACGGCGTTAGAAGGTGGGTCAAGCGGAGTTCGCGTGAGTAATAGCCGCGAAGAAATGAACTTTTGTTTTAGTGAATATCGACGATCAAAAACGATGGCAGGCTAGACGGTTGTGTTTCGCTGAAATGTAGGAAGTGCTGTTTCATAAATGGGGCCCTTTCGGATTAAGATTTATCCGAAAGCGGTGCTCATAACTAAGACCTAAAGATGCTGCGTCGTAAGTCTTAAAGTGTTTCGGAATAATATATAAAAATGCAACTTTACTTGTGGTACGGACAGGAAAGTATGCAGTGTTTTAAATAGGGACAAAGTTTTTTAAGAGAAGAACAGTTTTAATTTTGAAATAGTAAAAGTAGAAAATTAACGATAAACTTTGTAAAAGCTTGTAGTGTTTTAAAAATGGTGTTTAGAACAGTGATTCATTTAACTTGCAAATCAAAATTTAACCATCAAGTGCTTAATATCCACAAGATGCCTATGCAGAGGATGCGAAGACAGAGGACGACACCGTGGGAACAGAAAAGGAGCTGTATGCAGGGCGTTGGCCATTTGAAACAAAGGAACGAGGGCTTTCAACATGGCAGACTTCTCTTTTTCAATTTTGGAAGGAGTAGTAAGCGTCACTTGGAGCCGGCACGAAAGCAACCCCCCACTTCGATGTTCCATAGAGACACCTGAGGGAGAGGGAAGACTCTCAAGCCTTTGTCCAATGGAAAATTTAAGGTCAGACTTGCACAGTTTTCTTTTTGCAGATGGGAGTTTTTGTTTGATAAAATTTTAAAAAAGGAAATTGTTCATTAAATTAAATTCATTTAAAAATAGTAGATTCCAAATTGTTTAAATTAAAAGATAGGAGCTGATGGCTTTGTTTAAGGGTGGGGATAAAAGAAACAAAATGGCGCAAGACTCATGTTAGAGTATAGCATTTAAATTCTAAAAAGATATTTTAAAAATGTAATTTTGAAATAATAAATTCTTAAAGGGTTTAAACTTGAAATAAATTAAATTGAAAAAAAATATGTTCAAACTTATTAACAAACAAAATTAGTAGAAAGAACAGAAAATAGAGTTTAAAAATAGATGGATTTTAAAAGTGTAAAAATCAAGTTCTATGCTTCAAGGTGGCCGCCAGTAAGATTGTTTATTTACATCAGCTGACTGGAAGGTCATGCGTTGCTATGTAGCATTTGAAGAAATGAAACGACTTTAAAAGAAATGTTTGTTTTTGTTAAAAGGAGGTGTTTAGTAAATGACAATTTCAAATAAATCGTTTTTGGTTTTAAATATAAATGTTTTTAATAAGAATTAAAATAATATTTTCTGTTTGTTTAAAAAAGGGTTATATCGAAATTTCAAATTTTTATAAAATAAATTTTTGGGTATAATTAATACAGATTGAAATCAATGGTTATTTTTTAAATTATATGAGGTGAATTTATTAACAAATAAAAATAAATTACATTAATTTGAGATAAGACATTTTGGTTTAAATTAAGAAAGGGTTATAAGGAACAAATAATAAAGCAAATATGGAGATAATATAATTTTAAAATAAATTTTAAATTTTTTAAAATTGAGATTTAGTAAAGAGAAAAATATAACTATCAACTATGAGTTTTCATAGGATTAAGTGGGTCTAGTAATTGTTCATATAAATAATAGGTATTTTGGTTCATGTTTTAGATGTAAGAAATAATTTGTTTTGTTTTGGTAATAATTTATATATAAATAATAAGATGTTTTTTTTACTGGTATTTCAAAAAAGAGATATATAAAAATGTATTGCAAGTTTAAATTGAATAGTATGATTTTGTTTTTATTAACTAAATTCATTGTTTGATAAATATTAATTAAAATTTTATGAAAATACAATTTCCTTCAGAAATTGTGTTGTTTACATTGTTGTAAAGGTTAATTAAATGTCAATGGATTTTATTTCACAAAAGGAAAGGGATAAAAGATTCATTTTGTAAAAGGGTTAAATAAGGGGTTTTGTAAATGTGTTAAATGATTTTCAATAACTATAATAATATTTTATATCAGATTCAATCATATAATTAGCTGAAACTTTGGGTTTTAATTTTTCAAATAAATATGGGTTTTTCTCTCAGTAAATGAGTCAATATTGTTAAATATAAATATGAGTTATTAACTAATTCAGATGACAAGCTTATAGCGTTAAATAGATGCATTTGTAAGTTTATAACATGGATTCTATTTCAGAGGAGTTGGAAAAATTTTAATTTATGAAAATAATATAATTTCAGGTGATTGTTAGAAACTAATTGGTAAAATAATGTTAATAATCACAAGTCGTTGGAATGTACAAAAGGGTAAAACTTTCCTAGTTAGAAGAAGGGTTAAAATAAAGATTTAAGATTTGTTTTTGATTTAAAGTAAAGGGTTAAATTGTTTAAAGATTAAATAGTTTAAATTCAAAGATTTTGGTAAATGAGTTGGAGATAAAGTTTAATCAAGTAGTTAGTTGTTTTGAGGTTTTTTTTTATGAAAATAGTTTTTAATTTTGTTATGTATAAATGTTTTAAATTGGAAGGGTTAAATTTAAATATATAATAAAAAATCAATTGGGAAAGGTTTTGCATTATGCTATATTCTTGTCGACTGTGAACAAATTTCAAATTAATAATTAATTGGTAAATTTTTCTGATAAAATAATATAAGCAAGTAAGATGTTTTCAATGTTAAATTGTTTTAAATTGATAGGGTTTTTCTGGGTAAAATGTAGTGCATACTGTGCTATGCACATTCAAATAAATAAATGTAATTTTAAAAAATAAATATGTTTTAACTAACTTGCAAACATATTGAGTTTTCATATAAACAAGTTTCTTACACTATCCTACAAAGATGGTCATTTCTCCGGTTATATGCCTTTCAAAAGAACTCCTCCCCAGGAAGTCTCACCCAAAGAGTTAATTCTCAGCAAGTTAGGTTTTTTGTTTTAAGCCCAGGGATTTATCCACTGGCAGAATTTGGCGAGCAATGCACAGCGTTCGTAACTTCGGCTACGAACGGCTCGTAACAAATTTCTTACCCTGCAGCGGGCGCGAGTGTTGGTCATGCGCTTGGAGTTGGTCGACGGAAGGGTTGACCGCTCAGGTTAGTGAGCGTGATGATCAAAGGGGGCGGCACGCGCTTTTGGCGTGGGCCGGTTCGTTGCAACACACACACACACACACACACACACACACACACACACATATATATATATATATATATATATATATATATATATATATATATATAGAGAGAGAGAGAGAGAGAGAGAGAGAGAGAGAGAGAGAGAGAGAGAGAGAGAGCGAGAGAGAGAGAGCGAGAGAGAGAGAGAGAGAGAGGCCGTTTTAGCATTCTGTATAAGAGTAAGTTGTAAGCAGCCATTTTATGTTATGGGGGATGGTTAGAGTAGTTTGGTATTGTATTAAAGGTGGGTGAGGGTTTCCTATAAATTGAGTATTCAATGTTACTTGTATTTCTGGTTATTGTTAGGTCTAGATATTTTATTTTATTGTTTATTTCTTCTTTCATGGTGAATATTATGTCAGGGTGTAGGTTGTTGCTTTCTTTCAGGATGATATTATTGCTTTATTTTGTGATATGTAATCCATCGTCAACATATCGTTTCCAAAAAATTAAGAAAAAGCCAAAGAAAAACAAATAATATATCAAATAGCCCAAAATAATAGATAGAATAAACAAACTATAGATAAATTGGAATTTAAAATAATAAATTAATTAAAACAACCTAAAATCGAACTACAAACAACAACAAAGTGGGCCACATTCACATACACAGGGTACAACATAAAAGAAATAACTATAACACTAAAAAAAATAATATTAACATAACTTACAAAAACACAGGCAACATAATCAATAAAATAAACCAACAGGAAAAAATTGGTCCCACACTTAATAACGGAATATACAAAATGAATGCCCAAACTTTATTAAAATATACATAGGCCAAACAACAACAAAAATGAAAAGACAGATATCAAGAACACCTCAATGCACACATCAAACCTGAATCTTATAACTCAAACTTAGCCACACACGCCATCAAAAACAAACACACATTCCCCACATTAAAAAACGTACACCTAATAAAATACTACAAAAAGACTTCAAAATGACAATCTGGGAACAACTACAAATTTATAAATATAAAAATAATATCATAAACGAACAAATACAAATAAAATAAAAAACGATAAATTATTCAACCTAAAATAGACAAAATTAGCCCCAAGACAAACGTAAAAGTAACCTACTGTGCAGTGAATCCAAAAATAGAACAAAAACGGTACATCAGATCTTGTGACAACGGAAATTACACACAACTCGCAGTCTACTACAACCCCCGGTCAGTGATGCTTGATGATGGAGATACTACCAATCTTTGAAAGTTAACTCGTATAAATACCAAATAAGATTCTTGTTTAAGTACATATAGCGAAAGTGATATACATATATATATATATATATATATATATATATATATATATATATATATATATATATATAGACACACCCCCCCCCCCACACACACACACACACAAACACACACACAAACACACACTTTCTCGGATGAATAATATGATAAATAGTTACTATCCACAATACAACCGGTTTTTTTTGTTGAGCCTATAATCACAGTTCCTACGTGTCCCTAGAATCTGGGACACAGATTCTAAAACGGTTGAAGTTTAGTTATATGTAGGAGCGGAGTGGTCAGCTCTCTTTATTCACCCTTCAACCGTTGTTGGATTCACCTCGTCAATGCTAGATGAGATTATAGGGACACGTCGGAACTGCGATTCTATGCACTACAGAAATGAACGGATGTACTCATTATATTATTTATTGATATATATATATATATATATATATATATATATATATATATATATATATATTAAAACAACATATCTTATTCAAATACAAGTATATTTATTAATTTATATTCAAAGCTTTTCGTTGGTAAACACTACCAACATCATCAGGAATAAAAATTACAATAATTATATATCATTATATACATATATATATATATATATATATATATATATATATATATATATATATATATATATATATAGATATATAGCTATCACAACTATCGCCCCCTCTCTGTTCCCAATTTCTCCTGTCACACGTCAATATTCCTTCCATGTCTCTTGCAGTCGGTGAAAGCGCTGATAGTCTGAATTACTCGTATTAGAAAACCTGATTCAATTGATAAATATACCTTTGCATCCCGAAATAAGTTATATATGTATTTGTTCCATGATCATTAGTCAGATCAGGTTAGGTTCTATTGATTTGAAATAATTGCGGATTATAATGAAATTGATGGGACAAAATGCTAAATTGAACATTGAACGTTTCGTAACTTTTTGCAATTGCTTTTGTAAAATTCCCATTCGGTGACTTTATTGTTTGTTGTGGCAATATTGTATATGATCTATGCAAGAAAAAGTAAAAATACGCCTTCTACAATTGTCTTGTAAAGTCTAATGGGCATAAACATTATTAGAAAATAACTGTAAATGTAGTTAAACAAAAATGAATTTAGTCGAATAATCTTACCGCGGTAGTTTCAGTAAATATCTAATACCACAACTTAAAGTCAATTTTTGAAATAGCATTATAATTTTAAAAATATCTAATCTAATGATGTTCTCACACATCTACATTTATTTAAGAAATTCCAATAAATAATATTTTAATCTTTGAATGCCCAATATCAAGCTTGGGTTTCCTAAATTAAATTAGAAAGTTCAGGCATTCCTTATCATGAAAGCGAAGTCCCCTTCCCGAAGGCAAAATATTGGAGACCATTAAATAATAAAGCGAAATGAAAAGGAAACCGCAAAAGGCAATCTTTGCTCTTAAATTGCTAAGGGCAGGTTTAAACGTTTAAAAAGTTTGAATTTCTGAAAAAAATATATAATATTCGATTGTGGCAAAAGAGACTTAAGTTACTTTGGGATATTTGGATATTTAATCATCGATTTTGTTTCTAACAGACTGAATATGTCACAAAACATACGAAGCAGAATTCAAATTCCATTTATTTGGATTTAAATTCGCCTAATCTGCAACGTTTTTACTACTCTGTTTTTGTTAACGTTTTTATTATACAACTTGACGCACTTTTAATTTAAGTATATTTATTGAAAACGTATTAACTTAAATAGTAATTGCTAGGCTGCCTTCATTGAACAATATTTACCTTTACTTAGCGATTGAAGAAAATATTAATTCTAAATTAAGAAGTAATATTTCAGTATGAAAATTTATTTTTTTGTAATTTACATTTATTACTTGAAAAAAGCGTTTTTTTAGTTACATAAAGTGATATGATATGACCAAATCAATAGTAATAGCGATTCCATATCTTGTTCTAACAAAAACTGTTGCTACTGGTCACATCACAATACCGCAGTAAGGGAGCGAAACTCAGTGCTCCATTATTTTGTCAATGAAAAAGCTATTTTGAATCCCCCCCCCACACACACACTAGGCTAGGCTAGGCTAGGCTAGGATAGGTTAGGTTAGGTTAGGTTAGGTTAGATTATGGTTACGTTAGGTTAGGTTAGGTTATGGTTAGGTTAGGTTAGGTTAGGCTAGGCTTGGTTAGGTTAGGTTAGGTTGGGAGGGTTTGGTTTGGTTGGGTTAGGTTTGGTTTGGTTGGGTTGGGCTGAGCTGGGCTAGGCTAGGCTAGGCTAGGTTAGGTTAGGTTAGGTTAGGTTGGGTTGGGTTTGGTTGGATTGTGTTGGGTTAGGTTATGTTAGGTTAGGTTAGGTTAGGTTAGGTTAGGTTAGGGTAGGGTAGTGTAGGCTGGGCTGGGCATTGGGTTAGGTTAGGTTAGGTTAGGTTAGGTTAGGGTAGGTTAGGTTAGGTTAGGTTAGGGTAGGGTAGGGTAGGGTAGGCTAGGGTAGGCTGGGTTAGGTTAGGTTAGGTTAGGTTAGGTTAGGTTAGGTTAGGTTAGATTAGGTTAGGTTGGGTTAGGTTAGGTTAGGGTAGAGTAGGGTAGGGTAGGCTAGGGTAGGCTGGGTTAGGCTGGGTTAGGTTAGGTTAGGTTAGGTTAGGTTAACCTAACCCTATATATATATATATATATATATATATATATATATATATATATATATCTGTCTTTATACATGTATAGTTTGGGTAATCTTCTATCGTTTGATACACGCAACTTATTTTACATATTAAAAACTTTTCTTAGATGAAGAGTTATTAGTATTGTCCAGTTATGTCGACATTATCAAGAACTGAGTCGTCAAAACTACTAACAGAAATATCTCTTTCGTTGTAGCAGAAAGGAATAACTTTTAAAGCTTTGCTTTCGAGCAAGTCCTTTGCATATGATGGAAGTAGGAAGTAGAGTAGCATTGTGCTCGTTTATTGATCACAAACCTATATCATTTTGTGGTTAAATCTCAACAAAGCACACGTTATTATTGGAAAAGTAAAGTCTCCAGTTGTTTGTATCAACTAGTTTGAATTTTTATTCCACATTTGTATGATATAAAGTTGTATTGAAAAATTTCATTTTGAAATATTTCATGAAAGTTGTAATATTTCATTTTGAAAAGTTTCGATTTTTGTAAGAAACTAGTAACACGGATTAAAAGTAAATTTGAGGAAAGGTAATGAAACTATATATCCTGTTTGCCTAGGTCGTTACTAGCGATATTAAAACGTTTTAAAAACTAACGTTGATGTTTTATGTCTCTGCAAAGTATCTCATTGAATGTGTTTTTTATATTAAAAACATTTTTGTAATAATTTCCTTTGAAGATGGTAATTTGTTGCTCGATATGTACATGAGGTTTTAATACAAAGTGTATCTTTAGTTAGAGATTGCAAAGGGTAGTAGTGTAAATTAATTTATTTAAAACTACTTTAATTACCTTTATCTACTACCTTTACTGTTAATGTTTGCAGAGACTCTCCGAGTCAATTGTTTGTCTTAACAATTGCATATTATGACTAACTCAGGCAATCTGGCTGTCTGTTTAATGGTTCTAATAAAGACAGGTTACATTAAAACTCCCGGTAAAGTTCACCAAAAAAAATATTAATTTAAAAAATAATAAAATAGTCAAAATAATACTTTTTAAATACAATTAGCTTCTTACAAGTTTGGACTTCACAAATTAAAATACAAAAGTTTACTTTTTAAATACAATTAGCTTCTTACAAGTTTGGACTTCACAAATTAAAATACAAAAGTTTACTTTTTAAATACAATTAGCTTCTTACAAGTTTGGACTTCACAAATTAAAATACAAAAGTTTACTTTTTAAATACAATTAGCTTCTTACAAGTTTGGACTTCACAAATTAAAATACAAAAGTTTACTTTTTAAATACAATTAGCTTCTTACAAGTTTTGACTTCACAAATTAAAATACAAAATTTTATTTTTTAAATACAATTAGCTTCTTACAAGTTTTGACTTCACAAATTAAAATACAAAAGTTTACTTTTTAAATACAATTAGCTTCTTACAAGTTTTGACTTCACAAATTAAAATACAAAAGTTTACTTTTTAAATACAATTAGCTTCTTACAAGTTTTGACTTCACAAATTAAAATACAAAAGTTTACTTTTTAAATACAATTAGCTTCTTACAAGTTTTGACTTCACAAATTAAAATACAAAAGTTTACTTTTTAAATACAATTACCTTCTTACAAGTTTTGACTTCACACATTAAAATACAAAAGTTTACATTTTAAATACAATTAGCTTCTTACAAGTTTGGACTTCACAAATTAAAATACAAAAGTTTACTTTTTAAAAAAATTGTTGAGACAAAGCTAGGTTAATACTCGCTGGTATCCTATATTTACTGATTTGATTGAATTGAAAAATATCAAAAAACTAAATTTAAAACATATCTTGGCAATCACTTAAACTTACGTGGCTTTGTTGGGACATATAATAATTTACCCGGGCTCCCGTTTATAACATATTTAAATTTTTATAATAATAAACTTAACAGAGCCACTAATAAAAAATTTCCCCGTTGTTGATAAATTTTAAAATTAAATTATTAAAACACAAATTTTAACGGCTGCAAGCCTGTTTGATTCTTCTTCTACTATGTATCCTGCGAGAACAGACAAAACTCTTTTCCCCACGGCACTTAGCCCAAGATTCAAAATATCCCCACCCTTTACATTCAGAAAAAAGCCTTGGATGGTTAAGTATTTATTAACATGGCGTCATTTTGACGGCGTAGTTATAAAACGTTTTTATAGAAAACAATTTCTTTTAAACCAATCCGATTTTATATTAATTGAATAACAAATATTTATGCAACAAACTGAATTGTTACGGCATGTTACAAACTACACACTCACAATAATACAATCCAATTAGGCAACAGTCCATTCTGTGACTCACAGAATTAAACAATGCACTGATCTAGAGCGAAACGCCTCTGCTGAAAAATATCAGTAAGTAGTGAACTTTTTGTCAAGTGATATTATTAAAAACATTTTTTTCTCTGTATCTCACTCGTCAGCCTCGTTTTTACTTTGGCAGCAGGAACTTTAAAATAGAGTATGCCTTTATAGGACTTTACAATTTCATTTAATATAGAGTTATTTAATTTACAATGTTCTGCTATGAGTCGTGAAATACAGAATAAATAATTAGTTTAAAAAAAAACATGTATTCAATGCAGTCACAATATCTCTGAAACGTGTTTTTAATTATGTTTTTCCTTACGCGAAAATTTTATCATAGATATTATCCTGAACAAAAAATATTTGTTGGTATTTTATTAAAATGTTGCATTAAAGGTACAGGTTTTTTCTACGTTAATTGTAGAACCGGTTGGGTTACTTTATTCCTCTAAAATCATTGGTCATTGATTAAATCTTTTTTACATTATGAAACCGAATTATGATCGAATACCAATGAAGCCAACGTTAGCAAGGTTTACGCTTACTGCATATAAAGAGTAACGAGCTTATACGCTGGACTTTAATACGTGCTACTGAATGCCACATTTGTAATAATTATACATGACCTAAATTGAAAAACCACTTTTAGAGAAATATCCTCTCTGAGCATGTACGAGCAGGATAAATAAAGAGGCACTACAGATTCATCTGTTCGTCCTTTTAAGGCGATCAGCGAACATTACATTCAACTAAGAGGTGTATGGAAAGATTAGAGGATATGAGGGGAATCATGATGTCATCACGTGACTGGAGTATACTTCCTTTATGCAGGGGCTTTATAAAGAGGTTATGCCCTATTATACTATCAGCATGGAGGTTGTATTCGCCATAGCTAGTTTCACTTTATTAACTGCGACTCTAAGCAGTCCTGCTTAACCACTCTATGAGACCCCGCAACCAGCAAATACGTCCGGTTCCTTTAATATGCCCCTGCAGGATGAGTCTCCATGAATACCTTCCTTTCCATATTATATAGCCCAGGTGTGCTAAATTTCTACTAAATATATTTATTACCTCACGCGCTTTCCTCATTTTACCCCATACCGTCACATTTTTTACTCTTTCTGTTCACGATATCCTCCATGATTTTAGTACACCACTCAGAAGATGATAGGTTCAAAGTTATATTTATTTGAAAACTAATTACAAACATATAGCTATGTGTTTATACCTTGCATGACCTCTTGTATTTATTCAATTTAAATATGGATTCTTATTCAGTAGATAATGAAATCCAGGTTTTGAGATAATTAATCTATCGTTTCTATCTGGGCCTCGTACATTGTGCCCTCACAAAACCTAATTTATCGTGTTTGTCCAACACTCGTTGACACGTTTAGTCGTTCTATCTGTCTTTCTTCCGACAGAATAAATGTGATATTATTTAAATTATTTTTTTAATTATATGAATACGTTTATAGTAATAGCATATTTTAATATTTTAGAGTAATAAAAAATCCATCTTTTTATTTAATTTGTGTAGATAGTTAGGTCGCTCTCTAACCTTATTTGCAGTAATTTAGTAATGTAGGCATATTTAGGTGTACGCTACACATTATTAAGTTTCCACATTGCTTTCTCAACAAGATTATACTGGTGTACAATACTTAAAACTCATGAGAAATATACTCCTACTACCTGTAGAAACATAAAAACACAAACATCACATATTTCATGTTTTTATTCAACGCCTATTATTAACTAATAATTTTTTATATAGGCTAATGCAGATCACAGACAATTTTTCTTCTTTAAACGCTCAACGTTTCGATTTTATTCCTAAATTTCTTTTCAAGAGCTCAGGTTTAATTAAACTATTATACAACATAGCTTACTATTTATAAAATACAAAACATTATATAAAACATAATAAAAATCAACAAATTACACAACTCTTAATAAATATCCATTTACAAGTCAAAATTGATTATATCACAATAATTAAAATTATTATTTTAATCAATACTTTATTGTGATAGAGAAAATTTCAACTTGTAAATGGATATTTAATAAGAGTTTTGTAATTTGTAGGCTTTTATTATGTTTTATATAATGTTATGTATTTTATAAATCGTAAGTTATGTTGTATAATTGTTTATTTAAAACTAAGCTCTTGAAAAGAAATTTTGGAAAAAATTCGAAACGTTGAGCGTTTAAAGAAGCAAAATTGTCTGTGATCTGTCACTAGCCTGTATAAAAAATATTTCATGTGCATAAGTAATAGATAAAAAGAAGTATTTTAGGAGCGGCATTTCATGTAGTAGCAATATCATTGTTCAAATGTGAAACCATTTTTTTATAGACGTGATTAGTACATTACCAAACCGTTGTTAATCAGATATTAAATATCTTAAAGTAACATTTAACTTAAATAGAACATTTTATCAACTCAAGGCAAAAATTATTTTGTAGGAAAATATACATTATTTTTAAAACTATTTTAGCACGTAAATGCAATAAAATGATTTAATGACACATGAATATACCCATGGAAGGAATAAAGGAAAAGCATTAGGTTTTATATTGTCCTTAAAGGGAACTTACTGAATCAATTTCTATTTTGATGCTCAACTTTAATAAACAAATCTTTATTTTCTTGCACTTCAGCAGTTTTATATGTAGCACAGCCCAAACAAAATTCTTTTCAAACTTAGAATTATAATTCCTTTGAGTGGCGGAGACGTGGAACATATAACAGATTTATTCTCGGAGTTGCAAATATTGGTTAAAGTTCTTCAGTCTATCTAGCGACCCAGTAAGGAAGACATCAGTCTGTGGAGATTATTATACATGACTGCAATTATAATTCCTTTGAGTGGCGGAGACGTGGAACATATAACAGATTTATTCTCGGAGTTGCAAATATTGGTTAAAGTTCTTCAGTCTATCTAGCGACCCAGTAAGGAAGACATCAGTCTGTGGAGATTATTATACATGACTGCAATTATAATTCCTTTGAGTGGCGGAGACGTGGAACATATAACAGATTTATTCTCGGAGTTGCAAATATTGGTTAAAGTTCTTCAGTCTATCTAGCGACCCAGTAAATAAGACATCAGTCTGTGGAGATTATTATACATGACTGCAATTATAATTCCTTTGAGTGGCGGAGACGTGGAACATATAACAGATTTATTCTCGGAGTTGCAAATATTGGTTAAAGTCCTTCAGTCTAGCGACCCAGTAAGGAAGACATCAGTCTGTGGAGATTATTATACATGACTGCAATTATAATTCCTTTGAGTGGCGGAGACGTGGAACATATTAAAGATTTATTCTCGGAGTTGCAAATATTGGTTGAAGCTCTTCAGTCTATCTAGCGACCCAGTAAGGAAGACATCAGTCTGTGGAGATTATTATACATGACTGCAATTATAATTCCTTTGAGTGGCGGAGACGTGGAACATATAACAGATTTATTCTCGGAGTTGCAAATATTGGTTAAAGTCCTTCAGTCTATCTAGCGACCCAGTAAGGAAGACATCAGTCTGTGGAGATTATTATACATGACTGCAATTATAATTCCTTTGAGTGGCGGAGACGTGGAACATATAACAGATTTATTCTCGGAGTTGCAAATATTGGTTAAAGTTCTTCAGTCTATCTAGCGACCCAGTAAGGAAGACATCAGTCTGTGGAGATTATTATACATGACTGCAATTATAATTCCTTTGAGTGGCGGAGACGTGGAACATATAACAGATTTATTCTCGGAGTTGCAAATATTGGTTAAAGTTCTTCAGTCTATCTAGCGACCCAGTAAGGAAGACATCAGTCTGTGGAGATTATTATACATGACTGCAATTATAATTCCTTTGAGTGGCGGAGACGTGGAACATATAACAGATTTATTCTCGGAGTTGCAAATATTGGTTAAAGTTCTTCAGTCTATCTAGCAACCCAGTAAGGAAGACATCAGTCTGTGGAGATTATTATACATGACTGCAATTATAATTCCTTTGAGTGGCGGAGACGTGGAACATATAACAGATTTATTCTCGGAGTTGCAAATATTGGTTAAAGTCCTTCAGTCTAGCGACCCAGTAAGGAAGACATCAGTCTGTGGAGATTATTATACATGACTGCAATTATAATTCCTTTGAGTGGCGGAGACGTGGAACATATAACAGATTTATTCTCGGAGTTGCAAATATTGGTTAAAGTTCTTCAGTCTAGCGACCCAGTAAGGAAGACATCAGTCTGTGGAGATTATTATACATGACTGCAATTATAATTCCTTTGAGTGGCGGAGACGTGGAACATATAACAGATTTATTCTCGGAGTTGCAAATATTGGTTAAAGTCCTTCAGTCTAGCGACCCAGTAAGGAAGACATCAGTCTGTGGAGATTATTATACATGACTGCAATTATAATTCCTTTGAGTGGCGGAGACGTGGAACATATAACAGATTTATTCTCGGAGTTGCAAATATTGGTTAAAGTTCTTCAGTCTAGCGACCCAGTAAGGAAGACATCAGTCTGTGGAGATTATTATACATGACTGCAATTATAATTCCTTTGAGTGGCGGAGACGTGGAACATATAACAGATTTATTCTCGGAGTTGCAAATATTGGTTAAAGTCCTTCAGTCTAGCGACCCAGTAAGGAAGACATCAGTCTGTGAACATTATTATACATGACTGCAATTATAATTCCTTTGAGTGGCGGAGACGTGGAACATATAACAGATTTATTCTCGGAGTTGCAAATATTGGTTAAAGTTCTTCAGTCTATCTAGCGACCCAGTAAGGAAGACATCAGTCTGTGGAGATTATTATACATGACTGCAATTATAATTCCTTTGAGTGGCGGAGACGTGGAACATATAACAGATTTATTCTCGGAGTTGCAAATATTGGTTAAAGTCCTTCAGTCTATCTAGCGACCCAGTAAGGAAGACATCAGTCTGTGGAGATTATTATACATGACTGCAATTATAATTCCTTTGAGTGGCGGAGACGTGGAACATATAACAGATTTATTCTCGGAGTTGCAAATATTGGTTAAAGTTCTTCAGTCTATCTAGCGACCCAGTAAGGAAGACATCAGTCTGTGGAGATTATTATACATGACTGCAATTATAATTCCTTTGAGTGGCGGAGACGTGGAACATATAACAGATTTATTCTCGGAGTTGCAAATATTGGTTAAAGTTCTTCAGTCTAGCGACCCAGTAAGGAAGACATCAGTCTGTGGAGATTATTATACATGACTGCAATTATAATTCCTTTGAGTGGCGGAGACGTGGAACATATAACAGATTTATTCTCGGAGTTGCAAATATTGGTTAAAGTCCTTCAGTCTATCTAGCAACCCAGTAAGGAAGACATCAGTCTGTGGAGATTATTATACATGACTGCAATTATAATTCCTTTGAGTGGCGGAGACGTGGAACATATAACAGATTTATTCTCGGAGTTGCAAATATTGGTTAAAGTTCTTCAGTCTATCTAGCGACCCAGTAAGGAAGACATCAGTCTGTGAACATTATTATACATGACTGCAATTATAATTCCTTTGAGTGGCGGAGACGTGGAACATATAACAGATTTATTCTCGGAGTTGCAAATATTGGTTAAAGTTCTTCAGTCTATCTAGCGACCCAGTAAGGAAGACATCAGTCTGTGAACATTATTATACATGACTGCAATTATAATTCCTTTGAGTGGCGGAGACGTGGAACATATAACAGATTTATTCTCGGAGTTGCAAATATTGGTTAAAGTTCTTCAGTCTATCTAGCGACCCAGTAAGGAAGACATCAGTCTGTGGAGATTATTATACATGACTGCAATTATAATTCCTTTGAGTGGCGGAGACGTGGAACATATAACAGATTTATTCTCGGAGTTGCAAATATTGGTTAAAGCTCTTCAGTCTATCTAGCGACCCAGTAAGGAAGACATCAGTCTGTGGAGATTATTATACATGACTGCAATTATAATTCCTTTGAGTGGCGGAGACGTGGAACATATAACAGATTTATTCTCGGAGTTGCAAATATTGGTTAAAGTTCTTCAGTCTATCTAGCGACCCAGTAAGGAAGACATCAGTCTGTGAACATTATTATACATGACTGCAATTATAATTCCTTTGAGTGGCGGAGACGTGGAACATATAACAGATTTATTCTCGGAGTTGCAAATATTGGTTAAAGTTCTTCAGTCTATCTAGCGACCCAGTAAGGAAGACATCAGTCTGTGGAGATTATTATACATGACTGCAATTATAATTCCTTTGAGTGGCGGAGACGTGGAACATATAACAGATTTATTCTCGGAGTTGCAAATATTGGTTAAAGCTCTTCAGTCTATCTAGCGACCCAGTAAGGAAGACATCAGTCTGTGGAGATTATTATACATGACTGCAATTATAATTCCTTTGAGTGGCGGAGACGTGGAACATATAACAGATTTATTCTCGGAGTTGCAAATATTGGTTAAAGCTCTTCAGTCTATCTAGCGACCCAGTAAGGAAGACATCAGTCTGTGGAGATTATTATACATGACTGCAATTATAATTCCTTTGAGTGGCGGAGACGTGGAACATATAACAGATTTATTCTCGGAGTTGCAAATATTGGTTAAAGTTCTTCAGTCTAGCGACCCAGTAAGGAAGACATCAGTCTGTGGAGATTATTATACATGACTGCAATTATAATTCCTTTGAGTGGCGGAGACGTGGAACATATAACAGATTTATTCTCGGAGTTGCAAATATTGGTTAAAGTTCTTCAGTCTATCTAGCGACCCAGTAAGGAAGACATCAGTCTGTGGAGATTATTATACATGACTGCAATTATAATTCCTTTGAGTGGCGGAGACGTGGAACATATAACAGATTTATTCTCGGAGTTGCAAATATTGGTTAAAGTTCTTCAGTCTATCTAGCGACCCAGTAAGGAAGACATCAGTCTGTGGAGATTATTATACATGACTGCAATTATAATTCCTTTGAGTGGCGGAAACGTGGAACATATAACAGATTTATTCTCGGAGTTGCAAATATTGGTTAAAGTTCTTCAGTCTATCTAGCGACCCAGTAAGGAAGACATCAGTCTGTGGAGATTATTATACATGACTGCAATTATAATTCCTTTGAGTGGCGGAGACGTGGAACATATAACAGATTTATTCTCGGAGTTGCAAATATTGGTTGAAGCTCTTCAGTCTAGCGACCCAGTAAGGAAGACATCAGTCTGTGGAGATTATTATACATGACTGCAATTATAATTCCTTTGAGTGGCGGAGACGTGGAACATATAACAGATTTATTCTCGGAGTTGCAAATATTGGTTAAAGCTCTTCAGTCTATCTAGCGACCCAGTAAGGAAGACATCAGTCTGTGGAGATTATTATACATGACTGCAATTATAATTCCTTTGAGTGGCGGAGACGTGGAACATATAACAGATTTATTCTCGGAGTTGCAAATATTGGTTAAAGTTCTTCAGTCTAGCGACCCAGTAAGGAAGACATCAGTCTGTGGAGATTATTATACATGACTGCAATTATAATTCCTTTGAGTGGCGGAGACGTGGAACATATAACAGATTTATTCTCGGAGTTGCAAATATTGGTTAAAGTTCTTCAGTCTATCTAGCGACCCAGTAAGGAAGACATCAGTCTGTGGAGATTATTATACATGACTGCAATTATAATTCCTTTGAGTGGCGGAGACGTGGAACATATAACAGATTTATTCTCGGAGTTGCAAATATTGGTTAAAGTTCTTCAGTCTATCTAGCGACCCAGTAAGGAAGACATCAGTCTGTGGAGATTATTATACATGACTGCAATTATAATTCCTTTGAGTGGCGGAAACGTGGAACATATAACAGATTTATTCTCGGAGTTGCAAATATTGGTTAAAGTTCTTCAGTCTATCTAGCGACCCAGTAAGGAAGACATCAGTCTGTGGAGATTATTATACATGACTGCAATTATAATTCCTTTGAGTGGCGGAGACGTGGAACATATAACAGATTTATTCTCGGAGTTGCAAATATTGGTTAAAGTTCTTCAGTCTATCTAGCGACCCAGTAAGGAAGACATCAGTCTGTGGAGATTATTATACATGACTGCAATTATAATTCCTTTGAGTGGCGGAGACGTGGAACATATAACAGATTTATTCTCGGAGTTGCAAATATTGGTTAAAGTTCTTCAGTCTATCTAGCGACCCAGTAAGGAAGACATCAGTCTGTGGAGATTATTATACATGACTGCAATTATAATTCCTTTGAGTGGCGGAGACGTGGAACATATAACAGATTTATTCTCGGAGTTGCAAATATTGGTTAAAGTTCTTCAGTCTATCTAGCGACCCAGTAAGGAAGACATCAGTCTGTGAAGATTATTATACATGACTGCAATTATAATTCCTTTGAGTGGCGGAGACGTGGAACATATAACAGATTTATTCTCGGAGTTGCAAATATTGGTTAAAGTTCTTCAGTCTATCTAGCGACCCAGTAAGGAAGACATCAGTCTGTGGAGATTATTATACATGACTGCAATTATAATTCCTTTGAGTGGCGGAAACGTGGAACATATAACAGATTTATTCTCGGAGTTGCAAATATTGGTTAAAGTCCTTCAGTCTATCTAGCGACCCAGTAAGGAAGACATCAGTCTGTGGAGATTATTATACATGACTGCAATTATAATTCCATTGAGTGGCGGAGACGTGGAACATATAACAGATTTATTCTCGGAGTTGCAAATATTGGTTAAAGTCCTTCAGTCTATCTAGCGACCCAGTAAGGAAGACATCAGTCTGTGGAGATTATTATACATGACTGCAATTATAATTCCTTTGAGTGGCGGAGACGTGGAACATATAACAGATTTATTCTCGGAGTTGCAAATATTGGTTAAAGTCCTTCAGTCTATCTAGCGACCCAGTAAGGAAGACATCAGTCTGTGGAGATTATTATACATGACTGCAATTATAATTCCTTTGAGTGGCGGAGACGTGGAACATATAACAGATTTATTCTCGGAGTTGCAAATATTGGTTAAAGTTCTTCAGTCTATCTAGCAACCCAGTAAGGAAGACATCAGTCTGTGGAGATTATTATACATGACTGCAATTATAATTCCTTTGAGTGGCGGAGACGTGGAACATATAACAGATTTATTCTCGGAGTTGCAAATATTGGTTAAAGTCCTTCAGTCTATCTAGCGACCCAGTAAGGAAGACATCAGTCTGTGGAGATTATTATACATGACTGCAATTATAATTCCTTTGAGTGGCGGAGACGTGGAACATATAACAGATTTATTCTCGGAGTTGCAAATATTGGTTAAAGTCCTTCAGTCTATCTAGCGACCCAGTAAGGAAGACATCAGTCTGTGGAGATTATTATACATGACTGCAATTATAATTCCTTTGAGTGGCGGAGACGTGGAACATATAACAGATTTATTCTCGGAGTTGCAAATATTGGTTAAAGTCCTTCAGTCTATCTAGCGACCCAGTAAGGAAGACATCAGTCTGTGGAGATTATTATACATGACTGCAATTATAATTCCTTTGAGTGGCGGAGACGTGGAACATATAACAGATTTATTCTCGGAGTTGCAAATATTGGTTAAAGTTCTTCAGTCTATCTAGCGACCCAGTAAGGAAGACATCAGTCTGTGGAGATTATTATACATGACTGCAATTATAATTCCTTTGAGTGGCGGAGACGTGGAACATATAACAGATTTATTCTCGGAGTGGCAAATATTGGTTAAAGTCCTTCAGTCTATCTAGCGACCCAGTAAGGAAGACATCAGTCTGTGGAGATTATTATACATGACTGCAATTATAAAATGAGACTTTATCATCAAAGTGGGACAGTTTTTAGTTAGAAATTCTTCAACTACCAAAGTAATATATAGTTATTTTGACATATTTTTCAACTTATATGATTTTTATGGTCTAAATAAATTGAGTTCTTAGAAACTACAAATGTTGCCTTTTACTCACTCTAATGTGTCCGTAAGTTGTGGCGCCTGCTGACAGTTACACTTATAGCTTTTGTATTGTTAACAATTCGTATAAAAAGTATTTGTTTAAAAGTAAATTCCTACTTGAAACGAAAAATAAATTATTTTATTTGTTTCATAATATTTTAAATGTACAATTAGAATAAATATTTTACATACAATTGTTATAATAACAATACTAAGTGGCAAAATAGAAAGCGAATTTCCTTGTAATTTTTCATTTTCCTTGGTGTATTTTGTTAAACGATTATTTTTTTGTTACAATTTATACGTTTATTTTCGTCGCTTTCATTGTGCTGTGGTTTCTTTTCACTGTCCTTTCGCATTGTCCGTTTCTGAAGCAGTGTTCGATAACGGTAATCCTGTTTTATATTTATATTATTCTCTTCATTCATTTTTATTCCTTGAGCTTTATTTATATTGTGTGGTAACCATAGCAACAATATAAGGATATGCGAGAGGTTTTTCATATATATCTTTATAGGTCTTCCTTTCTATATATAAATCTTTGAAACTTCGAACGTAAAGATATTCAGTTCGAACCAGACCTAGACGTCCCAAATTTTTATAATTTAATTATTGAATGAATATTTTTAAAAACCCTCTAATAATATCAAGTGTCGCCCAGGTTTAAAAAAATATTAGAACTTGATTGGATGAATAAACAATCAAAGATCTTTTTATTAAAGATTGAAAATTTGTACAAGATGTATATCAGGAGAGTGTTAGCTAATGGGAATTTAAAAATATAACGATTTCATGACAACAATCGCATATTGTATATTTCTTCAAATAACCTAAAATAAAAACGTGCTGTATATTTATTATGTATTTTGAAGTTTTATATTAAACAATTATAAATGTAAAATGTAGTTTTAATACTTTGTAAAACTTGATTTCTTTTCAGCTTGTCTTATTAGAGCTTTGGAGAAGCAAGAGGAAGCCGTAAAGTCTCTAATCAAGGGCAAACAGGCGCCAAACTAGCAACACTAGCTTATTGATGTTCCCTTAGGAGATATATTCATACACTTGAAACAATGTTGTTAAAAACGTTTCTCTAAGGGGGGAAGGGTCTGCCGCGGAGTTGTGTATTTCTCGTTACTTTAAACTGTAAACATAAAAAAACTTGAGTGGATCTACTCATTTACATTTATGTATTCTGTACAAAGTTATTTTATGGGTCGTAAACTTCAAATAAGGACATAAAGATTTGAGCTTCCGTTAGTTAAACATTGGCTTATTTAAGTATTTATGCAGTTTGAATGTGTTGTTGCTTAAATCTGTAAAGTAAGACGAGCCATATATTTCCGGAGTGTGTTATATAACTGTATTATGACCGACGAACCACTTTGTATGTATTTGGCATATCAAATGGAAGATTTCTAAACGTTTTATTGTTTGTAAAAATGGTTTTATTGTTTGTGGTTTACTTCATGTGTTTACTTTGCTTCATAACTGTAGCTTTTGGTTTAAAGTATTTAGTTTCGCTTGTTCTCACAAACGCAATAAGCATCTGTTGAGTGAACCTGCAGTATGGACCCGTTGCGCGGTTATTACGTATTCCCCATGGCAATAAAACAATTATGACGTCAAACGCCAAATGGTGCAACATATAAGAGATTTGTTAGGCCATGAATAGGAGGAAAATGATGTCATAATTTGTGCGGTTGTTACGTATTCCCCATTGCAATAAAACACTTATGACGTCAAACGTCAAATGGTGCAAAATATAAAAGATTTGTAAGGCAGTGAGTAGGAGGAACATGACGCCATCACTAAGGAATTACCCTGAAAGTGTGAAACAATCTTATCCGGAGGATATTAGAATGTAAATAAAGGCTGCTAATTCTAAAAGCTTTTTTCCGTTTACTCAGATATTTTTTGAAAGTTATGTTTAATTATTACGAGAATTGAAATGTTTACATATTTGGTTAGGTTTTGTTAAAACGTCTTATTTCATACAGTAGCATTTCTATTATATGATATATGTCAACTATAGTATGTTTACAACTTTAAACATTAAATTGCTTGGTAGTAGCCAGGCACTGATAAAGGCGACATCGTCTTCGAAACTAGTGTTTTGTCTTAATAAACTAATGTGTGAGATTAAGAGTAAACTAATATACTTTTTAAAGTTGTGAATTGCTCTTACTAGCTAACCTCTATTTTGCTATATTTATATTTGTCCTTAAAATGTTTCTCTTGTTTTATTATTTTACGTTGTGTACCACTATATTAAACCTTATTATAGCCAAACGCCATACAACTTTACTGTTTAGTGCTTACTTGGTAGCATAATACATTTTATAGAGGTTGAAGCATCTGTATCGTGGCTTTTACAATCGTGTGAATAGTGTAACAAATGCCTGTTGATAAATCTACATTTTTTAAAGAATGGAGTGCAATAAAATCGATTTTATGAAGTAGAAATGTTATCTATAATACGAAGTACGCATTGTGTTTGTGCTTTGTACACAGGGGAAGAAATGAAGGAAGTCGAAAAGGAAGAGTGTAGCAAAGGAATACCTAGCCGCTCGGCTCTTATCTCCCTGGCCAAAGAACAGAGTTTTATCCATAAAGTTTTAGAATATACGGAGCAGTTAATGAAGCCTTTGCCTCCAAAAATCCAACCTCAAAGTCGTGACTCCCTTCCCGGTGAATAGCCTCAGGCCCGAGGTGGAGGCATGGTTTCACCAATGGTACCAGTGTGTAAGTCTTTCGACTCTACCATATATCCTTGACTGTTTAACGACCGCGGTTCCAGAACTACTCGGGACCAGCAGAAGCTTCCCCAAATAACCAGGTTACAGTACCGCAATACCAAGTCTGATTAGTTGGGTCCAGATACTGTGAAGCGTGCAATGTCGATCAATGTGTTTAACCAATGGAGGAACACTTCTCTTTGCCTCGGTTGTATTTCGGGATAGTTAAATCCCCCCCCTTATTTTCCAAGGACTAGACGACTGATACAAACTTCCAAACATAATAACGGAATGACCACAATTAGTACAATTTTATAACTCAATAAAAAATGCGTTTCTTAAATTCAGTATTACATGTATAACGTAATTTTAGATATATATTTTTTCTTAGTGTTTACTAGAAATTACCTAATGCGATTTTTTTATATCCACAGGCATCGTACATAAGGTATGTAATATTTATATTTTGCTCGTGAGATAAATAGCATATTCATGCCTATAAAAAAATGTAAATTTAGAAACGAAAATGGCTTTCTATGACATATAGTTTCCCACTTTTATTGTATACACTATTGTAGTTGTGCAAGCATAGATAAGTGTGTATGAGATTCCATGTACCAGCACTACAGCAAGGATACATAGGGCAAGAGAGTTGAATGCGATGAGAAGGCCGTGGCAGATGTGTTTGATTCATGACCCGTTTTAGCCGAGAATATGTTGACGGATTCCCCGAGCGTTTAGAGACGCAGACAAATGGGCTTCTATTACGCGACATCTGTTTCTGATGGGGCTGTATTCCTATTTTATACGGGTATAATCCAGAGATGACGCAAGGGGCTGTCACTAAGAAGGGCTGGGAGACGTATTTAATTTGAAGTGTATCTAAAAGTAATTTAACATAAAATCAAAACTAACTACATACAAAACTAACAACATACAAAACTAACTACATACAAAACTAACTACATACAAAACTATCTACATACAAAACTAACTACATACAAAACTAACTACATACAAAACTAACTACATACAAAACTAACTACATACAAAACTAACTACATACAAAACTAACTACATACAAAACTAACTACATACAAAACTAACTACATACAAAACTAACTACATACAAAACTAACTACATACAAAACTATCTACATACAAAACTAACTACATACAAAACTAACTACATACAAAACTAACTACATACAAAACTATCTACATACAAAACTAACTACATACAAAACTAACTACATACAAAACTAACTACATACAAAACTAACTACATACAAAACTAACTACATACAAAACTAACTACATACAAAACTAACTACATACAAAACTAACTACATACAAAACTAACTACATACAAAACTAACTACATACAAAACTAACTACATACAAAACTAACTACATACAAAACTATCTACATACAAAACTAACTACATACAAAACTAACTACATACAAAACTATCTACATACAAAACTAACTACATACAAAACTAACTACATACAAAACTAACTACATACAAAACTAACTACATACAAAACTAACTACATACAAAACTAACTACATACAAAACTAACTACATACAAAACTAACTACATACAAAACTAACTACATACAAAACTAACTACATGCAAAACTAACTACATGCAAAACTAACTACATACAAAACTAACTACATACAAAACTAACTACATACAAAACTATCTACATACAAAACTAACTACATACAAAACTAACTACATACAAAACTAACTACATACAAAACTAACTACATACAAAACTAACTACATACAAAACTAACTACATACAAAACTAACTACATACAAAACTAACTACATACAAAACTATCTACATACAAAACTAACTACATACAAAACTAACTACATACAAAACTAACTACATACAAAACTAACTACATACAAAACTATCTACATACAAAACTAACTACATACAAAACTAACTACATACAAAACTAACTACATACAAAACTAACTACATACAAAACTAACTACATACAAAACTAACTACATACAAAACTAACTACATACAAAACTAACTACATACAAAACTAACTACATACAAAACTAACTACATACAAAACTAACTACACACAAAACTAACTACACACAAAACTAACTACACACAAAACTAACTACATACAAAACTAGCTACATACAAAACATAACACCTTATGTATATATATATATATATATATATATATATATATGTATGAACTATATAAACGTTATTGATGGGAACACATTTTGCAAATAGAAATTATTAGTTTCACCTTATAAACCTAAACTCTATTTTTATAATGCTGTATGTTATATAGCTTTTTCATTGCGAATATAAAATATTATTTTATTAATAAGTATTTTACTACTTATTTATTAAGTGTTTCTGTTTTATAATTGTTCATATTAAATAATAAAGAAAACAATAATTTGCAACAGTTAAAACTAAATAAAATCCACAACCAGAAGCGTAAAATTATATCTATGGAATAGACTAGTTGACCAAAATAAATCATGTACACTATCATTTGTATAACGACATTGACGTCTTCAAATGGTGTTTCTGTATCGATTTTGCATATATTGCTCCTGTAAATTCTATAGTATTTTAAATCAATTTACTGTAGATGATCCTCTGAATTTGTCAATTCACATTTGTATATATATAAATGTGAGTGTGTGTGTGTGTTATGAAAATAACAGATAAGTTTTGTGAAATGTAAATAATAAATTCAAACTGAAGTAGGACCTCAATGATAAATTCGTCTTTCATGAAACTAAACATATGTGTTTTATCTTTGTGTTTATAATAAACAAATGTTCTATTACATGCCATGTTTTGTTATACGATACATTAGAGATAAGAAATAGGTTTTTTATACATTTTATATGCATAGCATATTTGTTGTTTGCAAAAACAGGTTAAAACATAATTCTAGACCACAAATACGGTCTTTATTAGCATCAGATGAAATAAAAAGTCTTTCAAAGATATTCCTGAGAAATTTAATTATAAGGATATTTTTGTATTTTCCTATGACTCCATTTAGTACTTTTTTGAGTTAATATATATATATATATATATATATATATATATATAAATTAATATATATATATATATAGTTATATATATATATATATATATATATATATATATATATATATATAGTTGTGTATTATAGGTTTACTTTAACCTGAAGTTCGTTTTCAATCCAATGTAAATGTAAATTTCAACATTCAGAATACAACGACAATATTGTATTGTCCTCAATACGTACTTTGATTCCTCACATACCATGTATGTTTTTATATAAATAGTTTTTTAATTTTTTATTTATTGATTTCTTGTTGTTATATTATTTTATTGAAACGTGTACAAATATTTACTCTCGTATGTCCTACACAAATAAAGTCAAGGCCGATTACTGATATTAATGATTGCTTATAATGATTAAAGGATTCAACAAACAAAACGAATAAAACTTACATATACCTCAGGTAAGGAGTCGTTACACATTAAACTTTAATATCCTCATGATAGCATTTGGCGAAACTAAGTCGGTGCTCGAGAAATAGAACTAAGTCTCCACTGATTCACCTGCAGGAAATTGCTTGCTCACGTTTAATAGTTTACAACAATCATACCACCTTAGGTAACCCAAGGTTTTATCTTAAAACATTAATAATTACTGCCAACTTGACTGTCTGTACCTTAGTAACGGATAAATCTCGACGTCTTAGTTATTTATTTCACATTGCATTATATGCAAGCATATGTAGCGCAATCGAACTTTTCGAATCGTTTATAGTTTTGTTTACCAAGTATTACAGTAAAAGCTCTATTATGGGTCGGCATTGTTGCCGGTTTTCGAGAATATCCGGATAACAGAAACTAACCTATACCACTGTATAACACTATACCACCGAAAACTTGCGTATAGGGTAGACAAGTAAAATGCAAAGTAAACAAAATCAAGCCATTTTTCAAATATCTCTACAGTTCTTAACCAATAATATTTTAAAGTGCTTTAGGGAAAATTGTTTGATTAAGAGTTTAAAAAATAGCAAATAAGTGTGAAACAGACAATTAACTTAATTTTCTGAAGCGCAAGTCTCGAATATCATTAAGTTATTGGCTTTGTAAAAGCCGCCGTAGCCTCAAGCGTTCTGCAAGTTATAGGTATGATAACTAATGACGACCCTTTCCATGTTGTTCATAAATGTAAAATAAAAAGAGGAAATAAAGCTAAACGCAGAGAACTTCAAAACCAGAGCACAAGAGAATACAAACCCCTCCAAGGTTTTTACTTCGATGGAAGGAAGTTTAATAACCTTATAATTGAGAATCTGAACGAAAAACGTTTTAGAAGCACCATAAAAGATAAACAATACAAAAACCTAGATCTATCTATGTTGGCCACGTCACACCCTCAAGTGGACATGCTCAAGATATCGCCTATAGTATTATCTCTTATACGACAGTTATATCTAGAAAGTCCCGTTAGTTGATATTAATAGAATCATTAGTAAATACATTATTTTAACTATAACCTCATTAGAGATATATTATTATATGTATAGAGGACTTAAAGGTTTTGAAGAGAGACTCTTAATACTTCACTCGTTATAGACTGTTACTATGCTGGTTTAGGTAGCGATTGTTCTAGAGTTCTGTAATAGTTGGCCTAAATAAATTGTTTTTTAAAAAACCTATTGCTGTTTCGAGTTATTTAACTGACGGAAGGTGGTATTTCCTTAGACAACTTGACGTAGTGGGAAGTGACGGCACAATTACCAACATGGGTTGGAAAAGTGGTGTGAAGCGTTATTGAAAAACAAGTAAAATAAGACTCCTGCAGTGGAGAATATGCCTTTTGCATTTCAACGAGTTGCCGTTCGGGCATTTATTTCCAAACCTAGAGTGTGAAACAACTGGGCCAAAGCCATTTAGTGGCCTAATTAGCACCCAGCTTAGTCAGTATGGAACGCTTTCAGTAATTGGTTTTGTAAGTATTTTTTGTGATTTACCAGACATTATTCCCAATTCTTTGAATAAAGATCAACAGTACCTACTAGACATAAGTAGTGAGATAAAGTCAGGCAACTGCTGGTACACCACTGGAAATACACCACCACCATTGTTACGGAAAGTATCAGATACGTTTGGGCTACAATCACTTCTGGTGAAAGTCTTAAAGAATGGAACTTTGAACAACTGTGGAACGCTGCGTTAAGCTATTGGCTCAAGCACTTAAAAAGCCATCGGCGGTAAGGAACGAGATCGTTTCATAAGGTCCACCGTAGAATTCAGAGCTTCGATGCCAAAGTTTTACAGCAAGTGCAACTTCTATTGCACCTCTCAGAAATAGTAAGTAAAAGACGCTTTTCTAAAGTCAAAAAATATTTTATTTATTAAAATGGTTTGGCTGCAATTTTGTTTTTTTATTTCAATTAAACGTGTTATTAAAAATATAAGATAAAAACATTTGTTGTTTTCTTAATAGCTTTAAAATACACGTATGTTAATTACATTACAATTAAATGGAGTGTGGAGTAAAAAAAAAAAAATGGATTGTGATATTAACACACAACACAGCGTGCTAAGCAACACTTTCTTTTAAGGTACTAGTATTCGCATTTTACCGATTTTTTAGTTTTTTGCGTTACCAGATATTGAAATACTTTGACAGTATTAATTTGGTTTTGTGTTTCATAACGCATTTAGTAAAACGTTTTCACTCTAGCACTATAAAATATTATTGGTTACGCACTGTAAAAATACTTGTAAAATAACTGATTTTCGAAAAACAAAAGATTTTGAAGTACGATGCGCTAGCTAGGGCTTCAATATATATTTTGTTTTTACTTAGAATTTTACTTATCTGCCCCATAGGAAGGTTTTCCACGGTATAGTGTTTAAAAAAAATATATATATTTTTTCGACTCACCCTAGTAAATAGCCTACATACAGTACGAACTGTGCACAACGTATCAAAACACTGCTACCTATCAAAACAAATCAAATTACTCGCCTTTCAAACTTTGCTTTATCCAATCACTGTATTTCTGTACGTTTTAACAAAAGTTCACGCACGCGCACACATTATTTATAAGAAAGTACTTGAAGAAAGAAAAGATATTTATTGCTTAAGAGGTTTTTCGTTCATACAACGTTTTAATAAAAAATCCGCCATTACGTTAAACAAGGACTAATGATTTTATAGTGTTTTATTGGTTTCTAAAATAATCACGGATGCCTGACTGCCTGATACCCGATGACAGTTTTTCAACAAGTTTTGAATAAAGCATATGTAGCTGGAAAACTTCCTGAGCCGAGTAGCATTTCCCATTTTTAACACACTTTAACAGCATAGAAGTGGTTGCAACATTGCTCTATGAAACCTTTACTTTTTCTTGAACTATTTCTAGGTTAGTTTGGTCAATTGACACCTGCTTTGTGCTGTATTTCCGATGAGTCACATCTTGCAACATCAAAGAAGAGCACTGTACTGATTGTTTTTTTTTCAAAATGCGCCGGTTAATAAAATGTTCCTGATGATAGAACGCTGTATAAAAGAGCTTTTACTGTCCCTTCTTACTTAATATGTTACTATTTAATACATATTCAATGTTACTTAATATTCTATGTATCCAAGTTCAAACACACTGACCAATTGGATGTTAACAACCGAAAAGCCATGATCCATTCTAAAATCTTTATTCACCAAGCACCAGCCGTCAGTTTCCTGGCAGATTCTTAGAGCACATTCTAAATAGGTATAGCAGAATCTGATAGTTTGAGGTAGATGGGAACGATACCTCCTCGGTTTACA
The DNA here is from genome assembly GCA_036971475.1 of Prosapia bicincta. NCBI lineage: Eukaryota > Metazoa > Arthropoda > Insecta > Hemiptera > Cercopidae > Prosapia > Prosapia bicincta. Next base: position 9,746,939 of record JBAIZL010000009.1, read on the forward strand.
AATCTCTCTGATTACACGGAAGTACGTACCACTAAATAGGCGTTTAATTGAAACCTAACACTATAATTTAAAATGTAATAAATATGTTTATAGAGCTTTTATATGAACATTTCTTGAAAGCCTGACTCATAATAAGTTTCATTCATATAGGCTAGATAATATAGGTAGGAATAGAAATAGACTCAAATTTAACGGAAGCTCGAAATATGGGGACTCGGAATTTCGAAACATTACTGTACTTTGCTTAGCCATTCACAAAGAGGAAATGAATAGAAATCCTACTCAATACGTTTATTTGGAAATTTTTTGTTTATTTTGTTCATTTATAGGAATAATGGGAATTTAAATTGATGGAATTATATTGTGTACCACCATATATGGAATTATATTGTGTACCACCACATCGCTGTATATATTTTGCGATATCCACTATTCAATGACGATTTATATTTGCTTTACGTACAATGCGATGTGTCAATGTTTACTACTTTAGACTACACACAAACTCCTGAGTGTTTAATTCAGTTTTACATTTCGTGTTGTATTTAAACAAAGCTTGAAGCATTCACCATATACTGTATTCAGATTTTATTTCTTACCATCTTACACCAATAATGTTTCTGTTTTACTCCCAAGTTCTGAATTGAAAACATTGGTTATATTCTGCTGGCTATAATGGTGTTCTTGGAGGAGATAAATACAATATTTTTGTACAGAATTCTCCAAGATTTAGAGCAATGTAGCTCTCAATTAGTCTGTAGGATTAATTAAATTAGGGTTAGTTAAATAGGATTAGTTAAAATAGGATTTACTGTAAAATATTTCCAAAATTGAGGGGCATATCTTGAAGATTTTTCATCATGATATAAACTCAGAGGTTATACCTCGTAATTAAAATACGATTTAATGAGAACATAAGGATAAATATCTCAAAGTAATTTATACTCAACATTTTAATCGGTACATTTAATGCAATATTGGTTGAAATAATGATTAATAGTAGAGAGATGTATCGAAACGTTGCAGAAGAGCAAATTTCGTGAATGTGGGAGGAGGGAAAGATATGACTCGAAACGTTATTTTGTGGATGAGGGTTTTTTTTATGCACACACAATCAAGAATACTCCAAAAAAATTAAATATGTAGTTTGTGTAATAGAAGCCTATTAAAATAAAATATACTTTATTATTTATTATGCTTAATATAGCATACCCTAAGTGTTACTAAGATCTAAATTTGTTAACATCAAAACATTTACTTAAAAACTATAATTTTGTGTAAAAACTTGCAAATTAAAATTATTTGAATAGGTTAACAAATTTTGCACACAATTTTTCCCTTCTATTTCCTTAGAGAATTTCAATGTAACAAGTAAAACCAAGAGGGCTAAAAGCTTTACAATAATTGTTACAAATCCTGGATTGCCATTAGTTCCTACACAAATGCTACGGCGTAAACCATCGGTCAGGCTAGGCATTGTACTGTACAACGCGTTCTCTGTAGAGAATCGATTTGTTTAGCAAAGAACTGCTAGATCTAAACCAATTTTAAAATGTTCTTCCGGGACATTTATATTCTGTGATAAACATGGCGATAAAACGAGTGCATCACTATTATAACTAACGCCATATTATACCTTCTTTTATTGCTTATTAGGTTGAATAAATGAATCGTTGTTAAAATTCCTTTTATGAAAATCAGGTTAAAAAGTACTTGAAGTTTTTTTTACTTTTGTAGTTTATTTTTCAAAAACTCTTAAATAAATACACGAATATATCTCTTTTTTTCTTTAAAAGAAAATTGCGATTTAGTGAACTAAGGAAATGTTAGAAGTGGTTTTAGCTGTACATTTAGATGACGTAGAATTTGTGGTTTAAGATACAAGAATAAACCGTCTTTACATTGCTTATACTGTGTATACAATAAAGCACGTTTATAGAGTTTATATACATCATGAGATTTTTTATCGATTTTTCATTAAAAAAAAGAAAGTTACCTAAACAAAATTCTTAATTTGTACTTCTCTCCTTGTAAATAAAATGTTTTCTTAAAAAGTTATATTTAAAATTTCTCTTTTTTCTGTTACAGGCTGCTACATATATCTACACGCAGCTGAGGTTAAATGGTAAGTAGAAATGTTACTCGTTACTGGTGTAGATATTCTAACGTAACGTATCCGCCTATACAGCTGCTATGGTTACACCGCGAACTTCTCTATACGCTTGTATGATTCCAACGTTTGCTATATGGTGGTATGTAGAATTACAACTAATAACACGCTCTTACTATAAAGGTTTAGGTACACAGAGATTCATTTATTGTGGGACATATAAAGGACAAAGGTATACAATATCTCGCACAGATACGTTTACAAAGAGATAATGCAATAAAATATAATAGAACTAGATTGATATATAATAGAAACACTATTCCACTCGCACCGAATCATGCTCGTTTAACTAAACAATCAATCGATTATCTCTCACTTCGATCTTTATTAGATAACGAATAGAAACGACTGAATATTGTTTTTCCATAGAAAGCAATATGAAAAACCTCTTAGTGTATACTAGTGCACAAATATATATATATATATATATATATATATTAGCGGTTCCATAGCACTCGGTGTTATTTCCTTATGCACTGATATTTATTACGTTTTTGCGCAACCGTGAAAGTAATGCCAACACAAGAACACTGTGTCCTGGCAATTTCTGCAATAATCTGTCGGCAGGAGCAAATGTTCATGGCGAGTAACCTAAAAAGTAAACTTTATTACATTTTATTTACAAGTTGCACTGGTGTATTTTACATTATTTCAATCAAGTCTTTTTAAAATAAATGTCGATAGTTTTTACTCGCAACGTCACTCTTTATTGACAAATTGCCCCATTCATTAGGCTACGCTTCGATATGGTTTTTCTACAAAAGATTAACGGCTATTTTATTTCAAGGACGCGAGCTGTTGTAAAAAGTACAACAGTTTTAATATTTTTATTCTTGTTGAAACCTGTTGGTAGTTATTTGTTCAAATCACCGTCCTATTCTTCTATTTTTCCCCCCACTACTCTTATCAGTTGTCATCAATGTCTTTATTCTATCAACATAGCCTCAGTATGCGATTAGTTCTGGTCAGTCATCACTGTTGTACTAAATACAACAAGGCGCCTTCTGACGTTTTTATTTTTTCGGTGCAGTTTTTGTTTCTCCACGATGGAACGTTTATATACATTTTTTTTTAAAAAAATATGTAATTATTTGTTTTGTTCAACATTTTTATAAATTTTCATGTTTTTAGAAGTGGATTTGGAAGACATTCCAAAAATTTATAGGATCTTTCTGATGAAGAAATTGATAATGCTGATTTTATTGAAAGTACGCTGATTGGGACTCTACGTAAGAACAAACGGGAAATTCCACCAGAATTTCTGCCTAATAAAACCAATCAGCCAGATAATTCCTTGTTTGGGTTCCAGAATGAACGAACCATGGTCTCATATACGACAATAAAAATAAAGCTGTAATATTGATTTCGACTATGCACGACTCAGATAATGTTGACGAACAAACAAATAAGCCAGAAATTATATTGCAGTACAACAGAACGAAAGGTGGAGTTCATAGTAATGGCCAGCTTTGTGCTACATATAGCGTTGCCCAGAGGACAAGAAGATGGCCAGTTGCATTATTTTTTGCTCTGATAAACATTGCTGGGGTCAACTCACAAGTAATTTTTTCATTGGTAAGACCAAACTTTTAATAACTCGATTGAAAGTTAAAGAAAATGTAGAAAACCGAAATGTTGTATAAAATACATCATCGCGCCTACTTACGTTAGATAAAAAGGCGTGAGGGTTAAATGGGCTACTTTCAAATGATCACTTTGCTGAGTAAAAATATATTCATTAGTTGCAAGTAAAGGACGATCTGTCTTGTGTTACTTATCACAGTTCCTATCAACATTCTGGTACGGCGTGAAATATTTTAGTTAAGTATTTCAATCAAAACCAAATGAATTCAGCACCAGTTGTCACAACAATTTACAGTAATGTCTGTACAAATATTAGCATCCATGCTAGTAGTTAGTTTCCTCATGCCTTATATATATTCTGCCGCCAATGCACACTTATATGTATCAAAGAAATTTGCCCCAACAATTCGTTCCGCTGTAACGCTTCAGCAAACACCGATTTTCTTATCATGTTATGGTTGTCCATGAAGACATACGGGTTAATGGCCGACCAAACTCTTCCATTTTGGGTGCTAACATGACCTGACACATTAAACTATGCGTCATCAGATGAGAAAAAGACATTTCACCGTCCACTACCTTTTGTAATTAGTCAATTACAGTCCCTCTGCAAGGGACATACTCGTTACAGCATGTAGAACTCTGGAGAGATCTGCGTGACTCACCAACTTGCTGTGATAAATGCCGAGTCGTCTTACACGGACTTAGTTCTATATGAGCTGCAATGCTAGCAACAACCTCGGGAGTTCAGACTAAATTAGGCTTATATTAATTAAAACAACCTCTCACCCCAAATTCAACAAATTTTATTTTAACCTATTTTAATTAATATAAACATTTACGCCACAGTTGCTTTAAGTTGTTGTTGTTAAATTAGGCGTACTTATTTATTTACAATTGTGCCCGTACTAACCCACCTTTGTAACAACGATCCTCAGGGCAGGATTGCTCTCTGGGTATTTCTCACGAAACTTTTCCCGCGTTATTAATGAAACCGCTTCGGACATAGAACTTTACAGTTACATCTATCTGTCCCACTGAATACCAAGTTGCGCCAAGTAACCAGTCTACATCCGGGGTGTTTGATCACATTTGCAGGTTATACACGGCGAGGGAAAAATAAGGGGAATTTCCCTTGACTCAGCATAAACATTACCCGCTCTCACCTAAGTCACGTGTCTACTTTTTATGTGCACCGTCCTGATATATTGCAAATTGGCACTGGTAGTAGTTTCCTTCAAAGGATGCCACTTTCTATTCTTCACTACTCTCTTGTTTCCAAATACATTCCTAAAAGTTATGTCACAGAATGTGCATAGTAAATCTGAATTAGAATGTAAGTTATTTTATTTTGACATTTCATTATTAAAAATAAAATATATCTTTAGAAAACTGTCTAGTTCCCTTTGGCTTGTAAAGTGGAAGCTTATTGACTTTTTAATTTTTTTAATATTTACATTTTACATTTACTGGAATGATTATAATAACTTTTTTTATCATTCGAAAATATCAACCGATTTTTCAGTCATTGGTTCTATTGTGATTTTTTATTCGATCTTATTTTTAGTATGACATGTGAATCAAAAATAAATTTTTATATTATGTATGCATATATAAATCTGTAAAATGTATAAACGCATTTTTATATTCTGTAAAAGTAGGTGTCCTTTATGAAGCCTTACAAGTTGTAATTCTGCAAATGTACCTAAGCATTGTTACGTTGTCAACTTGAGAGATGCCAACTATTGCGACAAATAATACAACATTGCTTTCAGTATTACGACTTTTGTATAACAATATGAATTATATAATATTCTTAATGAACCATTTATCTATATGAAATATAAGTTATCATCTTATAAAAAGAGGGAAAATAGTTGCGCATTGTAATTATTTTACAGCTAAAATTAACTCACTGTTTGTACACAGAAGTAAATGTACATTTATCTTTGGAATTAGGTTAGAAAATTAAAGACCACGATAATGTTTAACCTTATTGTTATGTTGTTTTTAATACACCTACTTCCTTGACAAAATATAAAGTATTTGTGATCAACAGATCTATTTGCTTTTTTAATACAAAATAAACCAAACTTCCTCCAAATTGTTAAATAGCCAATTATTTACAATTCATAAAGAGAAGTTAAAATAAAAAAACTTATAGGTATTGGTCGCGTATTGTAGCGCTGGAGCCGGAAAGGTTTTCTGTACATAGAAGCTTGAATACATTTGCATAGACAATATTTCTTTGGGGGTTTTCCAACTCTGAGTTATTTCGTTTGGGGTTTTATCAAGGAAAGCCGTAAGAAGGAGTTTCCCTTCTAAAAAGTTATTGTTTTATGTTACGAGATTCTCGCTTCAGCGGGTGACCTGAACAAAGCCCTTAGAGTGACCTTTGAAGTTATAGCTTAGTCCTTATTTATAACGTAGCTAAAACTGCAGGGAAAGAGTTTTGCGTTCAACTTTATTGGAGCGGAAAGTGAAAATATTGACATTATGTTAGGAGCCGAAAATATGAGGTTAGGTTACTGTAATTACTGTTTATAAATTTACTTTTGACTTTTAAGATACTAAAAGTCATTAATCAAATTAAAGTAAAATAATTTTATTTCATTGACTGTCGTGACCACAGGATTTCTCTCCAAAAGTTAACATTGACTGTTCTAAAATTATTATACTGTGTATAACATAGAACAGTGCATACATACATACATACACACACACCCACACACACACACACACACACACACACACACACACATATATATATATATATATATATATATATATATATATATATATATATATATATATATATATATATATATATAATAAAATATAAGAATATATATATATATATATATATATACATATATATATATATATATATATATATATAATATAATATATATATATATATATATATATATATATATATATAAATTTAAAATTATTACAAAACTCTGAATATATATATATATATATATATATATATATATATATATATATATATATATATATATATATATATATTTAAAATTATTACAAAACTGGGAAATATATATATATATATATATATGCTGACACGTATTATTTCACAGATGGAAAAATATGATGAATAGTTATAATCTGAAGTACATCCGTTCATTCTGCAGTGCATAAAATCGCAGTTCCGACGTTTCGCTAGAATCTCATCCAGCATTGACGAACTGAACCCAACAACAGTTGAAGATCTCGTTCTTCAACTGTTGTTGGGTTCACCTAACATTAAATACGTATAACATTAAATACGAGCAATATAACAGCTGTTGTTTAGCGTTGTTGTTTACGTATAAAACCAAATGCTATATCAAGATGTATTTAAATATAGTATAATTATAAATATTATTTAATGGAGGTAAGTATAATCCCAGTCGATATCTAAGTGCACAGCAAGGCCGACATTATTGCCTTGACAGTCCTGGAAGCCTCTTGCCTGAGACATTATAAACGCAAGATGCATCCTAGGTTAGGAAATCCAACCTGTAACTATGAGAGGAGTGACATTGCCTCTTGGGTAATAACATTTTGTACAAGAATGCTGATATTACTGTAGCCTGCCAGCAAGTGTAAGGAGATGTTTTGGAACAGAAAGTTTAAATAACAAGGCATTCGGTGAATAATTGAATATCTTTACTTAGAGTCCGTATCATTCCATGGCATTCAATTAATTTAATACTATATTAAAAAACGTATGCAGACAGGGAAGAAAGCCTAAGGATCAAGGCAGGAGACGTAACAGTAACAAGACATCAGTGAAGACTTTCTTGCGAATAGGCAGAACAATTCAACCGTTTTTCATTTAAGAAAAAAAAATACCTGCATTTTAACTGCATGTAAAGGTTAATATAGGAATTTACTACACAAGAGTCACAGTTAGGGTTGTGTCAGACATTTCGACAATATTATCCACTGTGTGTGTGTATGGATATGTGTTTGTGTGTGTGTGTGTGTGTGTGTATGTGTGTTTGTGTGTGTGTGTGTCTGTGTATGTTTGTGTGTGTGTGTGTGTGTGTGTGTGTTAGTGCATGTGTGTGTGTGAGTATGTGTGTGTGTGTGTGTGTGTGTGTGTGTGTGTGTGTGTGTGTGTGTGTGTGTGTGTGTGTATGTATGTATGTGTATGTGTGTGTATGTGTGTGTGTGTGTGTGTGTGTATGTGTATGTTTGTGTGTATGTGTATGTGTGTGTGTCTGTGTATGTTTGTGTGTGTGTGTGTGTATGTGTGTGTGTATGTGTGTGTTTGTGTGTGTGTATGTATGTGTATGTGTGTGTTTGTGTGTGTGTATGTATGTGTGTGTGTGAGAATGTATGTGTGTGTGTGTGTGTGTGTGTGTGTGTGTGCGTGCGTGTGTATGTTTGTGTGTGTGTGTGTGTGTGTATGTGTGTGTGTGTGTGTGTGTGTGTGTGTGTGTGTGTGTGTGTGTGTGTGTGTGTGTGTGTGTGTGTGTGTGTGTGTGTGTGTGTGTGTGTGTGTGTGTGTGTGTGTGTGTGTGTGTGTGTGTGTGTGTGTGTGTGTGTGTGTGTGTGTGTGTGTGTGTGTGTGTCGTGACATGAGCAGTTTGTGTTTTAGGAAAAAAACGTTTCGAACTATACTAACGGTATATGACCAGTTTGGAAAGTATTCAGTTTTGCTGATACATATGCCAAAGCAGCAGTTGACCCGCCATTCACGATTCTCGTAGCTTAATATATTATATGCTCGTAATGTTGGTCCCTCGCGCTATACATATTGGAGTCCACATTCTTCTCGCTCTGTAAAGAGGTAGCGCTAGAGCTAATCTCTTTAAACGTGATACCTCAGGGAGCAGGTAGACCTCTGCATGGAAAACATAGGCTAAGATTAACTACTTCTGTAGTGCGATTGGGAGAGAGGAATAGCCCCAGAAATATAACTTCCTCTACCATAAAAATAGGTAATAATATAACATTAAATACCTACATTTCCGTATAAATATCAAACTCCATTTATCAGCAAGTATTACCTCTCTCCTACCGTAAGGTAGCTCTCTTCCCTTACCTACACTAGTCTCTACTGTCCCCCAACAAATAATTCTCCTATCTGCAAGGATTGACTCTCCGCTATGGGCAAGTAAATTGACAAATCTGCCAGAGTGTAGGCTGTCCCATTCCCTCCTCCAGTTTCATTAGTCATTATAGCTATGATAGTTGTATAAATAATATAAAATTTTTGTCATTATAATTTTCAAATCAGTAGTTAAATGGAAATTACCATAATCATCAACACCAATTGTCTTTTCATAATAAGTCCTCCCTTAAAGCGGTAGTGTCTTGTTTATTGCTTCTGAAGTACTACAATAATAATACTTTGAACAATGTAATGTAAGAGAAAATAGATCGCGGTTTGTGTGCCTCTATCTAGCAACAGGTTGCGCTGTTTCCATGTAAATAAAGGCCGTTAATGACCACGACGAGGTGGTGTTAATGCCTGTGGTGTAATATTGCAACCGTGGACTCACAGAGCTTTCATGGCGGTGGGTTTATCGTTGCACTCCTGCAATTGTCACACACACACTGCCTTCTTTATTACAGCAGACCTTTATATTTTAGCAGATATTTTATTATTCTATATTGCACGGTTATATTTTTTGCTTTGTACAGTATAAATCAGTTTAGTTAGAATTTCATTTTTTATAATCATTTTGTTATTGTTATGTCTGTGATATTATTTCTTATTTTAAACAGCTTGTAGGATATCATATAAGAAAATGTTAACGCATTACTTAATGTTCACATTTTTAATAAAATGTAATTTATGTGAAAGTAAATATAAAGAAAGCAAATAATTTAAATAGCGCAAAAACAAATTTGTAAGTTATGAAACAAATGTTTCTCTTTATGCAAGTTTATTTCCTGTAACAAAATGGTTACATATTTTTTTTGGAAGAAGCTAAACAAAACAAACGTAAAGAAAAAAAAATGTCTAGGAAATACGTACCCGCATGAATATATCCATTTACTCTGCACAGGCGCTGACGGAAATAAAATACGTTTGCCTTTTTATGTGTTTGCAGTGTTAAATGAGAGAATGATATACCTGAACAATAAATAGGTTTTTCGTTTTCTGGGAAAAGTTTTAATTTTTATTTCATTGGTATTAGTGTTACAAAAGTTTCTATAAATCAAGAATAGGGATGGCAAAAGGTAATGTGTGCTTAGCTAAGCTAGTTAGCGACACAACAAGTCATGTTGATGTATTTCGTAGCACAATATTGACGATTTCATTTACAAATTCTAATTATCAAATCACTCAAATAATTTTAACACTGATAATAATTCCCTAAAACATGATTTTCTACAGAAATTGAACACGTTTCATAAGTAAAAAACTTCTTCAGCACAGTGGTATAATTTTATTAAGCGAATTAATTAAGTCCAAATATTTTATTGCTGAAGAATGCATAGTGTCACATATAGTTTGTTAGAAACCCTTTTCTTCTCTTAGGTCTATAAAGGAAATTAAGTAATTCTTATTTCTCGCAGATTGTTGCTTGCAAATCCAATCCCTTTAAGGGCGGTTCTGAATGCCTCCAACGCCCAAAGCCCAATTTGTCTGCTCACTCTAGCTTCTGTATACAAATTGCTCAATTTTGTGTTTTGTCGACGAAATAACTTTCTTGCATTCATTGCATTAGGATAGGTTGAGGAAATCTAGAAACTTGTTGACACCAAGGGGACAACCTGTTTAACTAAGTTTGCCCTTTCTTTACAAATTGTATTCCTTCCGGATAGCGTTTTATATTTAGGCAAATGTGTAACCTTCCTAATTATTTCTTTTATGATTATATCGAGCGATGGTGAAAGTATTCAAGGGCACAGAAAAATAATTTTAAAAATGGTTGTCCTGATGTCAAAATAAATTAAAATTTGAAAGAAAAACAATATATTTTGGTTCAAAATACACTCAAACTATTTTAAAATTAATTGTTTAACAAAACCAAGTTCTATTTTATACTGTCTCAAATAATATTAATAAAGAATGGATTTGGTTATAAAACAAAGTTACGCTATGGGGTATTCTCCTTGACAAATGAAATTGACCATGACTCCCAGCATTAAACAATGCACAAACCTACTGCAAAACTCGTCGGGTGAAAAATACCAATAAGTAGTGGCGTTTTTCCTAAGTGATACTAATAGAAGTAATTTTAAAACCTAAAGATGTACAACACAAAAACCGCAATCTCTGGAATACGCTCTACATTTTCAGATCGACATTACTAAACTAATACTTTAAAATGTTCCATGACGTCATGACACATGTTTATCAGTATTGCGGATGGTAATACTAACCAACCGTTAGTTATTCCGAAGTGCGGGGTTTATCAATAAAACGTGGTTCTTCAGATTGTTTTTGTTACTAGTTATTTGTTTTACATATTTAAAAATAACGTTGTCTTTACCAGGCGAGCTATTCCTATTGTATAATGAGATCAGAAAGGTAATTGTCGATAGCAGCTGTAGAATATTTAGGATTCTCTAATTTGTTTACATATATATATATATATGTATATATATATATATATATATATATATATATATATATATATATATATGTCCTGAACATAAAAAATAGACAGTCGTGGGACTGACAGGCCGAAATGAATATTTCTTACGTTTTAGACAATGACAACCAAGGTGCAGTTTCGCTTGGCGCGGTTTAAAACGGTTGTTTCAGTAAGTTTCGTAACGGTTACTTTAAATACAGGACGTCGTGAAATTACTGCCAAAATAAGAGTTTCATTAAACGTCTGGGAAATCAAACCATAGTGAAAAGAAAGAAGTTAGCGAGACTGGGCTACGGAAATGAATAATCTATTTAAACAACTAACCTAATAGAATCTATTTGATATAGCTATTATTAAATAGTAAATGAATCGTAAAAAATAAAAAGAGTGAAGTTATAGATGCTGAAGAAATAGCTGAATAAATATTACAAACTAATTTATTGATACCGGTTCCTAAAAGTTTCAGAGGCGCCTAAGCAGTAATTAAAAAACGTGTAAGATAAATACATATATAGACTCTTGAATTTGGTAGTCCATTACGTTTGGTGAAACTGAATTATTGCAAACGTGATTAAAATATGTAACTAATGATTTTCATTATACATAGGCTTGCTCATGCAACTCCAAGAGCTCCGTTCCGCGGGTGAGGTTCGGCCAAAGTAAATCCCTCTCCACTACGCGTTGCATTGGCTGATATTACTTTTGGTTATAGCCTGTTTTATTAACAGTTTTTGCGGAGTATAAGATACTTTTGTAATTAGTAAAAGTTTTGGTGTTTCTGGGTGTACATACAAGGGGATTGCCCTTAATACTTTGCTTACCTGAAGTAGATTTACTTTCCTATCGGGACAGAGAGACTTGCCATCCCGTTACACACCCGTGCACGTAAAGGATAAGGGAAAGTGGATAGAGAGTTTGGTATTACTAAGATCCTAATAAATTCCTGTTACTGAGAAAATATACCACATGGGGAGGGTTTTTACCACAAGTAGATCTGACCCCAAGATTATTGGGTGTCTTATCTACTACACAGTGTAATAGATAATGGCTACTAGATATATTGATAAGGGTTACTGCAAACCTACTCATAAATTAAATAGACTACGTAAAGGTAATTACGTAGGAGAGTTTTATATATTTGTCAGACATATTTTTTATCACACATTCCTTTAGCTGTGGCGAACATTTATCTATCGAGGAGCTAAAGTTTCCTCAAGTGCATTTCCTATCCACGTCGTGAGAGGTGAAGGACGAATCTAAGGCGTGGAGAGGTGTTTCTAAACCAAATAGTTTGTCCCCCGAGGTTACTTTTCCATCAGCGGACGCGGTTATATCAACGAAGGCGACGTTTGACTTTTAAAAAGCAAAAACATTTTTTCGAAGTTTTAAATCACAAGAAATATGTCTCGTTTAATACAATGTCCATAACGTCATTTTAAATCCATTAAAAGTTAAAAAAATATTCGCCACAAATATTTGTTAAACTATTTGACACAAATACAAGCCAAAATATATTTCCCAAACTACGCTTCAAGCTGATTGTAACGAGTGTTTACCAATAAATTATCTATTTAAGTATTGCGTACTCCAAATCGCCTAACTCTCTAACCGGGATGTGTATTAATAAATATATTCCTGATAATGTTGGTACGGTTAGCCATCGAAAAGCTTTGAATTGTAAATTCAATTATAATTCTTGTATTTGTATTTTTACTTAGTTCTTTATTAATATATATATATATATATATATATATATATATATATATATATGTATGTATATATGTATGTTTGTATATATGTCTGAACCCTATGCGCTACTAAAACTTTGATCCAATCGCCATAAAACTTAGAGAAATTGTTGAGTACATTCGTGGAGAGGTTTCTGGCGACATACCAATTTTTCCAACGTGAATGTACCATAATAGCATAAAATATAACATTGTATTGTATCTTATTTCAGGACATTTCATTGAATGCATTTACAATTTTTGTTGCTAGGCAACAATCAACAATCTAAAACTATTTTCCAACACATTTCAAACAATTTACAGAAAACATTGTATATCCGAGTGCACTGCAATATGTACCATTCAATCAAGAACTTTAACTGTCGTACATTTCTCGAACGACTACTATAGGCTTAGCTATTACTATGTTAATAAAATACTAAATTGAGTTAAGTTAATGTTAACTCGTCATTTATTGGCTTTTAAGCGGTACGAAGTTAGTCGGATCAGCTAATATATATATATATATATATATATATATATATATATATATATAAACTTGTTTAATAATGAAAAACAACTAAGTTTATTCATATACAAGAATATAAAATGAATATAAATTAATAAATAATTCTTGTATTTGAATAACCTTAGCTGTTTTTGAGATCTAGTTAATAAACCTGAGAAAATAATAAATTTGATTTATATATATATATATATATATATATATATATATATATATATATAAATATATATAAATTACTCAAAATACGAAATATGTGGAGCATTATTTTATTTTAAACGCTGAGATAAAATTGCGTACTATATGGGCAAATGTTGATATTAAACCAAACAAATTTTATATTTTATGAAACCGCTTAATATCGTGAAGCCCAGACAAACAATGGGATTTATTACGCATGTTTATTATAATGTGTGCGCCTAAATAGGGAAAACAATGAAACAGGAGGTTTTGTGACAACACAATACTCCGATAAATAATTACTTTTATCAAACCGTTTTCGAGCACGATTCTTTTAAAATTATTCCAACAAAATTAAATACTGAAGTTGTGTTTAGTCACAAACTGTTTCGAAACACACATTTTCTTATACTGATATGTAGTAATATATATATATATATATATATATATATATATATATATATATATAACATTCATTCCTGATGATGTTGGTACTGTCTACCAACGAAAAGCTTTGGATATAAATTAATAAATATTCTTGTATTTGAATAACCAATGTTGTTTTAATATATATATATAGATATGATTGTGTGTTAAACAAATTTTTGTGTATGTTAGACAAATTCTGTGTATTAAAAAAGAAATTTTGAAAGATAAATTTGGTAAACATATATTAATAGCACCCTTCACGGTTAGAAAAGCGAGTTTAGTGTTTGAAATTCGAATATAATGTTGCGCTCCGTGCATTTGGAATTTGCTATAAATGTGTTGGTGACGTATTAGGCGACGTCTGACGTAGGAGTTTAGAGCTGCGATTTGTCGTGGCTGTGTGTAACAGATATGGGTAAATCCAGCATTTCGTTTATATCTGTCAGGTTTTATTTTTGTAATAGAAAGAGGCAAAACTTGAATGCATATAAGTAAAAGAAAGATACATTCACAAGAATAACATTGATACAACAAGAACAACGACCGCCTCCAGATCAAGGAATCGTTGCTGAACTAGAGAATGGTGATTATTAAACGTTTCCAATATTTTAAGATTGTTAGGTAACCATACGGTAATATTTCAACTTTACTTTAATATATAAACTTTTCCATAATTTTTAAACCCGTAGACACTCCATCGATACGAATAATATTAGGTACAAGTCTCTATAAGCCCCCCCCCCACGTACCTATAAGAAGATGTTTACACCTCTACATAAATCCATTTCGTTTATATAGTTTTATCACATCAAATCCATCCATAATGTTGGTAACCTAAAAGGTTAGGTTAGGCTAGGTTAGGTTTAAAAGAATAAACCAATAAAAGTAGTAGAGGTTAGATGTAATAGTAAGCAAGAGTTTCTCTCATAGTTTGCCTTCTTAAAAAAAATTGATGTTTCAGTTTTAACACGAAATTAATAAAACCACACTACGCTCCAGATCAATTGACACGAAACATAATACACACACTTAAAATAAATAATTGTACTTTATGTTAGAGGGACATGCACTCTAAGAGGTATATATTTTGAGACATAGTGTGATCAATACACGGAATACAAAAATTGCTCCATTTTATATTTGTTGGGGAAATAACTCCCTGGTATTCATTGCATTGGGGTAGGCTGAGGAAATGCAGAAATTTACTTTGTGGGCCCTTTCTTTTCAAATAGTATTCCTTCCATGGTATATCCAGCTACATGTTTAAGCAGGTAAACTCCTTTAATATTTACAATACATAGGCTTTACTTAAGGAGTGTCAGAGTGTCAATTTACTGTATCCTGCTCATTGTGCAATACTGAGCTCGCAAGAGCCCATAAAAGGACAAATTTAACTACAAGTAACATTGCTCGGATTTTGTTGTCAATGTAAAGAATGAACTACTCCTTAAATGGGCTGAGGATTGGGAAAATGTGAATGGAAAAAGAAGTCCAAGGAAATCATGATTACTGTCAGCTCAAGAAAGTTCATACTGTCAGCTACTCGTCTTCGCATCGGTCACTCTTTGCCGCATGGATGGTTAATGCAGCACCAGGATCCCCCACTATATTAGTTGTACAGATCTACCATCACAGTCAAGCATGTGGCACTTGAATGTGGTGAGTTGATCGAGATTCTTCGAGGGAGATTACAGGTGGTGTTAAGAGACAGAGATACAGTTATTGAACATTTCATCAGCATCTTAATTTATTTTAAAAGACTAATAAATTAGTTTTAGTTATTATATGTCATATACTGCTTTTTTCTTTTTTTTAAATTTTTGGGACAATTTAAGTCCGTGGTACGTGACCTCCTAAAGGTAGGAAGAAAGAGTCTGTTTTAGGTCACTGCGTTTGCAAATGTAATGGTGTTACCTGGTTGATTGTTTTATCAAGCTTCTTATCGGCACTCTCATTGCCTACAATATATAAGTGCTCAGCGATCGTTTGTAGATGAAACGACTACCGATACAAAGACTAATGTGACGAAATAAAAATGAATCCCTTCTGATTGCTTACAACTGTGTCTGCGTACTTTTGACATTTATTATTCTCTCTCATTAGTCTATAAGAGTTTGTAGTACCTCTGCTTCAAGAGTATAAAAACCTACCAATTTTAAAGATCGTAATAGCTAAAACTGCTTTAATGACTCGCAGTATTTACCGAGTACAAAGTAAAGTGAATTTGTATGCTGAATAAAACACATGAAATTGTTATATTCCTAAACCCTCATTTCTTGCATTACTATCCTTCCCAACTGCACGAATCTTCTCACGATAGTGCAGTCTTGCCTTTTCGTTACTCATTATTTCCCCTTTGTTTGTATCGGAATATATTCACTGGCAAAGAGACTGCACGACAAGAGCACCATATGTGATCGCGACACGATCGTTTATATAATTCATTTAGTCACATCTGTTTGTCGGGTTAGTTTGGTAATAAATAGGTTTGTGCGGGTCTGTTGTTTGGAGCTTCGGTCGGAATATTTCATGACTGTTTTGTAATTTATTTTCTAAATAGGACGTTTGTCATTTTACAAGCGCAATATGTTTTGCGTCTTTATGCCCGAAATTCCTAATACAGACGGTGTTTTTATTTATTTTTTTTTATCAATATATCACACCTATATAAATTTTTATCGGTCTTTCTTGATCTTTCATTAAACACCGGTGCGTTTATGTGTTGAAAGAATATTGGTGACATTGGAAACAAAGTGTTTAGCCACACACGTGTTCATACATTGCTGACAACAGTCTTATTGGTAGTACAAAATTATCGTATGAATGTAGAAATGTAATGGGGGTGTACAAATGTACGAGGTGCAAGTAAGCTACTTATACCTGTGACCCGATTTTGTTTCTTAAACATTGTTGCCTAATGAAACTAATAAAACTGGTTGATTTTGTTCCTATAGCTGGTGAGTCTGTTAACCAGAAATAAATAAAAGTGAATACAACGTAAATTTAAGGTAAGTTTTTAAAATTTATTGTTCGAATATTTTGTTCGCGTAAAGAGTTAAGGAGGTATTAAATTTAGAACCAACAAACGATTGACTTCCAAAACGAATATTCTTTGTGTGTAAATTTAGTGTAGTTTTTTTTTACATAAACAAAATGAACGTTGCTCTCAAAGTGAAACCTGTTTCAAGCAATAAAATTTTCAACTAACGAACCATTTTCCTTAAGATTATTTGGTGAAACAAGCAGCATTTCATTTTATACACTTTTTCAGGATTTTGGCTTTGGAAATGTCAACTTCGACATAGCTAAAAATAGTTAGTTAAAAATTGATAATATTTGTAACCACCAACTTATTTAACAATAGACTAATTTGATTCAAATCACAATAAACCATAAAGAGGAATCTAATTGGTCAAATTTTGGTTGAAGCGGCATCGGCCGTAAGAAATGTCAAACTAGCGCGATAGTTACTGCCAGTAAAGAAAATTCCGCACAGTATGAGATGGAGTGGGATTAGTGAGGGGTTAAGATCGCTACAACCATTTTCTTCCATTCGTTTACCAAATTCCTGGTAGAGTGGATCACCTATGGGCTACAGTTTGACAGTAATTTGCATTTAGCAGAACCATTCCATTAAAAATGTAATTTTGCTAGAAGTGATTAAATTATTTGTAGTATAAAATTTAAATACGAAACTTGAAAGCAACGAAACGATTGCGTTTGTTAAGAGACAATTTCACAGAAGTGTAGCTGAAGTTTTAATGGCGGGCGGAAAGCGAGCTCAACGGAAATACGGAAATTTTCCTCGTATTTGTTGGAAATGTAAGCTTGACATTTGTGCGTTTGTATTTGTAAATAATATGTTAGAGCAAGTTTAGTATATATATATTAACAAACAAAAAGTAGTAAATTTATTTTTTAAATTCTGCATAAGAATTACGCTTTTTATAAAATATAAGTAAACTGTATATGATAGAAATGTTGTATTAATTCTTTGTTCAAAATCTATTTATTTCTCATTTTATTAAGATCTGTGAAAGTAAATATTTTCTTGACTTTGGAACAGTTTTGTGCCCCCCCCCCCCATTTTCCCCTTCAGAATAAAAAGAATGTAAGACGGGTTAACGATATCAATCGAACGAGACGCCTTAGAAAAAGTAATGGATCAAAGGAACAATTAACTTGTTATCTACGTAAGAGTTCTTGCTAAAATGAATAGAAAATTAATAACGTAATTTTTATCTTAGAGTGTTTAACGGGTGGCTACGAGCTATATCGCCCTGTAATCAGTGTGGAATCTTTAATAAAGGAAGTTATTTATATATTAGTAGCACCAGGAGGGTCTAGTTATAGGTCCACTCTTGTTCGGACGTTATTATATGGGCTATGTCAAATGATCATTGACAATACCACCATCACATGCACAGAATTATTTAGTAATATATTTTATTTTATTTGTAACGTTTTACCTATTATTGTATTTATGTTTGTTATTGTGCAGTACAAAGGTGGTAAGCCTACAATTACGTCATAGCTTGTTGCCACCTTTATAAAAGTAAAACTTATAGAACGAACAAACATATTGGACGTATGTTACTTATATAAAATGTTATATGAAGTTTTGTATCCAGTAAAGTTTTCCCGACAATCATTTTAAAATCTGTGGCACGATTTAATTTATTTTTCAACATTAATTTAGCATCAACGTATCCGAGGGTGTGTTCACCCGAAGGGAAGTCTTAGCCAGGCCTGTTCAGACCTTTTATAAGGTGGTTTAATAAAAATATGATGTAAGATTTTTGGGGGTGAAGATCTGAGGTGAATACCTTGAGACACACGTGATTGGGGTCATACTGCTTCTGATGAAGCTGCCATTGCAGCGTTCGTGAGGCTGGAGATGTGTTTGGTCGGATTTGAGGAGTACAAGGGTATTTGCATAAAATGGCGTCACTAAGATCATACAATAATAACTGTTAATTTTACAACTCGAAGTGATGATTCTCGAACAAAGCTTTTTATATTGGTTCTGTTTCTAAAACCATCGCTAACTTTGGAATGTTATTTCTGCTAAGGCAGCCGCATTTACTCTATTCATCTCCACTGTTCCATAATGCGAGTAGAAGTAAGCCTTACAAAGCCGACGAGACCCACCAGTGCGTAGTCTAGACTTTCTTCGCTTAAATCTGTTTCCCCATTATCTATCGTCGTGCTTCCGTAACAATTCCGCCCCCCAGGGGCAGCAAATATCGAAAACGAACTCGGATATGGTTTACTTACCTTATTCTAAAATTTAATTGTATAAGTACCTTCCAATCCCCATTTACAGGAATTGCGCACCTTGAAGTAGGCAGTAAATCATTATTTCATATAACAAGCGATGTAAGAGGTTATGTGAATTTCAAGTAGCTTAAAGTGAGGATATAGTGTTCATATACACTCAGAAGGAGATCAAACGAGACTTTAACAACTTTATAATGAAGTCACAGCTAATCTATCAGCAAATACTGGCATAAAGGTACAATTTTGATTAACACATTTTTTTGTTTCTAGGCTGTTTACAATTTCAGTGATTAAGACAGTTTTGAAATTAACCACTTTGGATGTAGTTGATTTTTATATAAAATTGTAACCGTACCGAAATGTTATTGCAGCTTTTATTTATACTTTGCTGTCACCTCAGGGGCAGAAAATATAGGAAACTATATCACACACCAAAACAACTTATTTCAGTTATAATTTCTTTAAGCACGAAGTGTAAACAAAAGCTTGTCGAAATATCAATTTACTCTAAAATCAAATTATATAGTATAAAATTACTTAGCTTAGGTAAATTAGGTGGAATTGCTAATTAAAGATAACAAAGGGCTTCATGCTTGTTGAGTGCTTTCCCCCTTTGCCTTATTAGTTTTTGCGGTCACTTTATCAATACTTCTTCCTTTGCAAAGCTCCCATTAACTTCCCTCGCCAAAGGCAATGTTTATTGGCAAAGCCGAATACAGCCAATTCCGTTTTAGGATGGAAGTGGGGAGGCTCTTGAGGTTTTCTGTTTATTTTCTGGTTAAATTATTTCAATAATTTACTTAATACTTTAATTTATTTTTCATTTTTTTTATATATATTAAAGAATGTAAATGAATTAATCAACTCAAGATTCTATCAGCACCGAACAAATAATTGACTATCCCTAAATAAGCCACTTAGGTAACCCGATGGAATTGAAGCATATCCAGTTCTCCTTGTAACACCACCTGTTTTGGTGCATTTTTATACCCACGTTAGTGAGTGTCAACCATCTCCCTTGCTCAAGTAACTGGATTACACATTTAGTACACATGCCTGACCCTATTGCGTTACACCTAGATCCGACAGAAAAGCACCGATGCTTAAGTCCGTTTCGGACCGGCAGCACAGGTGGCATAGGTCTCCTAACGCCATATCCTTACGCATGTATTTCGTAAGCACTCCCACAGTGAATGTTATATGCTGATATGAATCTGTGACCGGGCTACACAGAAAGACTTATAAGGCCACAGTTTGGCCACCCCTGATATAGGTAATACACACGATTTAATCTCAGTTCATAAAGCTATGCTAATCAGTTTCATATTAGTTCTGAGTAGGAAAGATTTCTATAACGAAAGACAAAGAAATGCTACCTTAATACTTCCATTCGTTTGGAAAAGTATTACAACAAGCACAGAAGCATTGAAATTGAAATTGCCCCATCTGTGACGTGTTGTAAAGAACCGTTGCCATGAAGATGACTTGCAATAAAAATACTAATTACAAAAGTTCAAAACTCGTTTCGAACTTCTGAAGTGAGAAAATTATTTCTCAAAGTGAAACAAAAATAATTGAATTTTAAACGTTACATTTGAACTTATATTAAATTATTAGGTTTTATCCGGAATGTCAATCTATTTGCAGTTTAGAATATTTGCACTAATTTTGTGTTTCATAGTATTATTGTACCAAAGGTAATTTGAAAACTAAATGGTGAACTTTTAGAGTATTACAAAACTCTAACAAACTTTACAAGAATCAATTTAAACTTTGAATGAAAAAAAATACTTGAATTTCGTAGTTCATTACGTTCGGGATGAATCCTAAATAATCCCTTTATATATATTTATATATATATATATATATATATATATATATATATATATATATAAATATATATATATATATATATATATATACAATTCTTCGTAAACTGTTGATGAACATTTTTCAGAAAATGTTGACTTAGTCCATTGGTTATCTAAGGTTAAAATCAATCTATATACTATTTTAGGTGAAAAGTCTTAGAGTAATTTCCGAGAAAACATTTACACATATGCATATTTACATATATACAATTATTATTCGTTTGAAAATATTAGAGTTACTATTATTATTAAGAGAAATCGTCTTGTTACCCCTCTGACGTAAGCAATCCGTATCACGATATCCTTGAGTATCCACAATTAATGTCTCTTCTGCGGTGCCTAACAATAACCAACAAAGCTTCAAACCACAAGCATCCTTGTTGCTAAACAACGTACTGTAATACCCCCACAGATGACACTCAGCCTTCAGGATGACTCCGATTGCCGTAGTGATTCTACCGTGCTGATGGGTACAGACCTACTGAAATTAAAATAAAAGCGTCCCGCAGTACTACAAAGATATTTCTAACACTCGTGAACTCAAGAGGTTGCTGCAGCTTTCTAAGCGACAAGGAATCGCACCTTTAGCGAGGCCTGTACTTCAAAGCCTCTGTTTCGGTTTTCGAACGTTCAACAGCTACCACGATAACACGTGTGTCAATCCAAGTTAACATCAAAACGCTAATGAGTCACACGATCGCCTTTAACGAATCTTTGTTTGTGCGTGACTAAATAGCTGCTACGATTCCCCAAGTAAACGCATCCAGAGAGTGGCGCTCTTCTTTTCAAAATCTCGTTTTCCCCGACCCAGCATTCGACAATAATGGACGCGTCAATAACATTTCCTGTAATAAACTCGTCCATATAGATTTTGCTCCCCCCCCCCCATCACCCCACATTATTTGCATCCATCCCGTAACTGTTACAACCAAAGTCAAAAGTCTCTACGGAGTTATAAAGTTAATTTCCTTCCATGTATGTGTGATAACTTAACTGGAAGTTCAATGCTCTTCTCTATAAAAATATAACAGTAAGCTATAACTTCCTTATATAAGATATAACTTCCAAAGTATGCAATATAACCTCGTGTTTTTTGTTATATACATTAACGATCTGTCACCCGATTTGTGGGAAGCATTGATATCGTCTTTTGCTGACGGTATTGATGATTTTTCCCGTGGGAAGATTTGGAAGGAAATAGAAACAGAAATGTATGATATTCGTCATGTAGTACACATATGGACAGATCTAAATCTGTAAATATAGAAAAACACGTATATCAGTGCTTTGTAAATTGTTTTAACATTGTTACGAAAGAAATATTTACTTCAAAAAAAGAAAAGAGAAAGTAAAAAAAGGGAATAGTTATAAGCGTTTATGCATATGCTTTATTTATAGGATGAGATTGGACCTTCGTATAGAACAAATTTTAATCGTAATAAAATATATATATTTAATAATTGTTTTCTTGAGCATCTGTGGTCTAATGTTATAATAATTAAATAAAAAATCCACTAACCACAATATAACTTTATTTAATCACTTGATGTACATTTCGGTTACCAGGTAACCATCTTCAGAAGTACAGCATCTGTTTTTTTAATTATTATAAAATACATAGTTTTTAGGTTAGGATCGTTGTCTAAAACTATTCCGAAGACAATGATAATGATCCATGCGTTTGACCGTAGCATCATTCTTTCTGGCAATACTGAATGAGGTGGTGGCTGCTTGACGAGAATATTCTTATTGCAACGTTTACAAAATGGATTATTAAAAATAAAAATAAAAATAAAAGCTTAACTGAGGAGAAATCATTCAAATAAAATCTTTTTTTTTTTTTTGAGTTTATTCTATACTACTACGATACACTTAAAATAAAATGTATCACTTGAAGTAGTGTCATGAGAAATAGATGTATTAAGATAATTAAGAGAAATTGAACTGTAAGTAGCTAAAACTCCTACGTCAGGGTCATACTGCTATCAGGGAAAACCCTATCAGGCAATGAGACTATTAAAAAGTATATGGATTGGATATCATTTCATATTGTAATAAGAAATACCTATTGTACATAAACAAATCATATGGTAAGGCGTCCTAGAAATGGACGAGAAAAATATGCTTTAGCTTATAATAGTTTTATGTTTATCCATAGGTTTTCAAACTTTCTTTTGTCCCCGCGTTCTGTGAATTTAGGTTATTTCTGCAAGGTGTATTATATGTGTACACTTTTTGATTTGAATATATAAAGCATCATTACAACATACATTTACTTTCATAATATACTCGTCATCATTTGTGTTAGAAATATTTGTACAGATATACTCGGGTTCATGTTTGTTGCAACATTCAGCAATCCACTATTTCTATATCTAATATCTGCAAAGTTTTACATTTATATTACGAAGCGCCAGTAACACACTAAGTAGTTACATGATCATACTTACAGAATACTTTATTATACTTAATATTTGATCGATACATTTAATGCAATAATGGTTGTGATAATGAATACTAGTAGAGAGATGTTTCGAGTCGTTGCAGAACAAATTCCGTGAATGTGGGAGGAAGGAAAGTTAAGAATAATGTATAGCAAAAATGAATTAAATAATCATTTATTCATTGACAAAATTTTTTGAAACATAAAACTGCCTAATTAAAAGTAGTGATTAACTCTGAATACTCTAGAGGAACATTCGGAAGAAGAAGGGCTTTAAAAAATGAAACTCGCTAAAACTAAGACGTGAATATACATTAGGTAGGGATATTAGTTTTTGTTCCTGTTTACTAATAAATATATGCTTCTGTAATAAATATATATAAGTTATAACTATATAAACCTAAAAGGTTTATGAATGCGATAAAAAATAGTGATAAAAATTTTCAAAATTATTGTTTATATGGATACGATAAATAGTTGTCTTCATTATTTCCGCTAAGATCTTAAAATATTGTTTGGTTGAGAAAACATGTTTAATAGTTTAATTGTTGAAGTGTAAACTGCACTTGACTTTCTCAACTTTGCCAAAACACGAGTCTCAAAACATTGTTTCACAATTTTTGGACATACACTTTATATGATTTTCAAAAAATCTGTTCAAATTAAAGCCAAACAGTAATTCTAGAAATACGGCGGCGAATTCGCAATATATGATTTATTTATGATATTTTCTTTGACAGATCTGTCGAGAAGTATTTCACTCCACTCGCGGCCGTGTTTCCGCGCCACTGGGCTTTCTCTTTGATGCCGTCCATAAAATGGCCACGAGATAGCCTCAGAATAAATACTTAGACTTGATGTAAACCAATCGCCAGTGTTTTTATAACTACAGTATTTGTAAAATAACATTTTTATGTGTACTGCATTTAATGTATTATTTATAAATTACACGCTCAATGTTTATTCAAAACATATTATTACTCAATTTTCAGTTATATAGGAATGACAAAACAAGGCGCTTTAACACTTACTCTTCTAACCTCTTCCAAAGGAATTGAATAAATGCGTCGTTGCTGCTCAAGTAGATACAAGATTAGACCCAACATTACACTTGACGTTAAATCCTCGTTATTATGCAATATACTCGGGTTCATGTTTGTTGCAACATTCAACAATCCACTATTTCTATATCTAATATCTGCAAAGTTTTACATTTATATTACGAAGCGCCAGTAACACACTAAGTAGTTACATGATCATACTTACAGCATACTTTATTATACTTAATATTTGATCGATACATTTAATGAATGCAATAATAGTTGTGATAATGAATAATAGTAGAGAGATGTTTCGAAACGTTGCAGAAGAACAAATTCCGTGAATGTGGGAGGAAGGAAAGGTGTGACTCGAATCGTGTTTTTGTGTCTAAGGGTAAATTTTGAAGCACACACAACCAACAATGCTCTTGTAGAAAAAGAAATTGTAGAAGAGATACTCTTATTATTTACTTAAAAAGCATATTTTTTTTGTAAAAGCTTGCAAATTAAAATTATATAATATAATATGTTTACAACATTTGCATAAGCTTGTGCTCTTCTACTTTCTTAGAGAACTTCATTGAAATCATTAGAATTGATGTTACATTTTACTAAAAATATATTTGTTTCTTTGAATAAACTGAAACTGAGACAAAATAGAGAAACTTAGAGAATGATCTTAGCATTTTACAAGTAAAACCAAGAGGTATAAACGCCTTGTAATAATAGTTCCCTACAAATCCTGGGTTCCCATTAGTTCTTACAAAAAGGCTACAGCGTAAGCCATCGATCAGGCTAGACATTGTACTGTAGAACGCATTCTATGTAAAGAATCGTTTAGTTTAGCAAAGAACTGCTTTATCTGAACCAATTTGAAAATATTCTTCCTTGACATTTAATACCTGTGATAAATATGGTGATAAAACGAATGCGTCACTTTTATAACTAAATCCATATTATACCTTCTTTTATTGCTTTTACGTTGAATCAATGAACGGTTGTAAAAATCCCTTATTGAAAATCAGGCTAAAAAGTACTTGATGTTTATTTTTAATTTTGTTGTTGATTTTTCCAATAACTTTAAATAAATACTCGAATTTATCTCTCTATGTTCTTTTAAAGTGGTTGCGATTTAGTGAACTAAAGAAATGATAGAAGGGTTGTACATTTAGATGACGTAGAATTTGTGGCTTAAGATACAAGGCTAAGCCGTCTTTACATTGTTTATACTGTGTATACAATAAAAATCTAGTCAAGTTTATAGAGTTTATAAACTTCATGAGCTTTTGTATTGTTTCATCATTAAAAACAATGAAAGTTACCTACAAAACCAATTCCTATTTTTATTTCTCTCCTTGTAAATAACATGTTTCCATACGGAGTTATATGTAAAATTTATCTCTTTTTCTGTTGCAGGCTGCTACATATTTCTACAGGCAGCTGAGGTTAAATGGTAAGTAGAAATGTAAGTCGTTACTGGTGTTGGTTTACGATAAGCGAGAAGTCCATGTGTTCAATATTTTATAAATATTCCTATTGCAACCACAATAAATGGAATTAATTACTATTCTAGCGTAACGTATCCGCCTATACAGCTGCTATGGTTACACCGCGAACTCCTCTATACGCTTGTATGATGCCAACCTTTGCTATATGGTGGTATGTAGAATTACAAGTAATAACACGCTCTTACTATAAAGGTTTAGGTACACAGAGATTCATTTATTGTGGGACATATAAAGGACAAAGGTATACAATATCTCGCACAGATACGTTTACAAAGAGATAATGCAATAAACTATGATAGAACTAGATCGATATATAATAGAAACACTATTCCACTCGCACCTAATCATGCTCGTTTAACTAAACAATCAATCGATTATCTCTCACTTCGATCTTTATTAGATAACGAATAGAAACGACTGAGTTTTGTTTTTCCATAGAAAGCAATATGAAAAACCTCTTAGTGTATACTTGTGCACAATATATATATATATATATATATATATATATATATATATATATATATATATATATACGCAGTGGTGTATTTTACATTATGGCGATCAAGTCTTTTTAATAAAAATGTCGATAGTTTTTACTCACAACATCACTCTTTATTGACAAATTGCCCCATTCATCAGGCTACTCTTCGATATGGTTTTCCTACAAAAGAATAATTGCTATTTTATTGAAATAAGCTACTTTCAAATTATCACTTTGCTGAGTTAAAATATATTCATTAGTTGCAAGTAAAAGACGATCGATCTTGTGTAGTGTATCACAGTTCCTCTCAACATGCCTCAACATCTCAACGATGCTTGTACTGTTTAATGATAGTTTTACAAAGTTTGGAGAAGGTCGTAATTTGTGATGTAATCTAAAGTCATTATCTCCAAGGGCTTAGAACAACTTTTATATTGGTGGGATAAACTCTTAGTAAACCTCAACAGATTTTTACGCGTAACAGCGGTAACGTGAATGTGGTCTGTAATACATGCGTCATAAAGCAAAGGCTCTACATGGCATTTGCTTGTGGCTAAGAACTCTGGGAAGGAGATAGGCTTAGAGTTGTACAAGAATGTGTAGTTTCCACTTCAGTACATTTATTGCGTGATATATAGGTCTATGTGTGTGTGTGTGTGTGTGTGTATGTATGTATAATATCCTGTATTACAGATGGTTAGGAATGGCATCCAGCGGAAGAAGAGTGAATAAAATGATAAAGAGGAATGTCCATACGCATCTACGAAAATAAAGCATGTTTAGGAATAGGTTTGGTAGATCACTGATACAGTGAGTGACTCCAATAAGGTCATAGAAAGCAAAATGGAATACTAATTTGAAATTCTGTCAGTCGTTAGTCAGTGAAGCGTGGGGTTCTGTGGAAATCCCGACAACCAGTCGAAGAATAAAAGGATTTCGCGAAAAGTTAGTCATCCAGTCAGAGAAGGACTGAGATCCTGAGTTTAAAGGCATCTCAGGGTACTTTTGATATGTTATTCGGAGAAACGCTTCTTTGTATGGGCCGGATGTTAGTATGGATATCTAGAATAATGTCAAGGCGTTATTTGGTTGGATGGTAATACGAAAGAATTTTAATTCCGGAGAGGAACGCCTATTTACACGCAACTGGTAAAACTTTCGCCTACGTTTTATTTTTGTTTTGTTTATTTGTGAATTTGTGCTTTAGAACAGGGGTTCTCAACCTTTTAGTAACCACGTACCACTTGAAATTTTCAGATATTTTGACGTACCACCTTATATTTATATATATTTTTATTTTTATAAATAATAATATATAATTTACATTTGGTCATGTTTAAGAAAATAAAAATGCATTCTACAACTGTATGTATGTACATAGAATTTACTTAGATACAAAATGAAATGTATCTTACAATAAAAACAATCTCAAATTAGTTCATTGAACACAGTCATTTAAATTTAAACAGATCTTTAATGAGCTCGTTGTTGTTGTTTGTCCTTGACAAAATTTTCTATATCTGGGTCGATTGAACTCAACTTGATTCTTAAGTCCTCTTCAACACTAATGCGGTTTCTGTATTTATTTTTTATGTACAGCAGTTCTGAAAAGCCCGATACACATAAGTACGAGGTTACAAATGGAAGTAAAAAGATTATTGCTTGCTTGAACACTGGTGGGTATTTAGTTCTTGTCCCCATCCAAAAGTCTATTAAAGATTTTTCTTTAAACGAATCTTTCATTGAGCTGTCACTTGTAAGGTCGATGAAACACTCTTTTGAGTGACTAGGAATTTCCCCTGAAAATGAATTTCTAATCCACTCATATTTAGAAAAATCTTGATTAAAATATTTATCAAAACTCGTTTTAAGGGTTTCCATATGACTAGTGATATCATCAGTCACTTCTGGCTTCAGAGAAATATCATTGGAGAAGGAATTGAGTCACTCGGGTTGTTTGTGTAGCGGCAAGGTCAGCGTCAAACTGCCACTATTCTATGTAAAACACAGATGGAGGAATTGTATTCTTAACGCGGAAATGTTGCATCGTAACAGTTTTTATTGTAATTATTAATATATGACTGCGTACCACCTGAAATGTCCCCGTGTACCACCGGTGGTACGCATACCACCGGTTGAGAACCACTGCTTTAGAATCCATATGGCTATTATCTGGAATTAAGATGAGGGTATTTTGATCATATGGGCAACCTATAATTTTTTTATTTTCAAAATGTGAATAAATCAAATTACAAGAAAGTCCCTTATTTTGTTGACAAAATAAGACAAATTTTATATAACCATTTGTATAAAAATAAATTAAAGAACTTGATGGGGTTTTTACCTGCATCAAACTCTATTCCGATATGTACTGCTGTATTGGTAATTGTTCTCCAAGCAAAAACCGAGAAAAGCAACAGCTAAATGCTATGAAATATCGACGTTTGTACGTCCAACAGTTTTTATAAAGTGAACGGATACCCATTCAAAGTAACTTGACAACGGACCTAATAATCTAGCGATGGAAATTAATTTTTTTCTAATAATTATTTTGTGATGCATGAGTGCTTTAAATGAGTTATTACTATGCAGCAATAATACAATTTACAGAATAATAAGCGACAATATTTTAGGCCAACTTTGGAAGGTTAAACTCATCTGGTCTGGGAGTTGAAAGAGTACTTTGTTTAAATATAAGATAGACAAATCATTTACTTGTGCCAGACATAAACCTTCTCTCTGCTACGAAACCGCGTAGCAAAAATAAACAGAAGAAGCTTTAATATATGGGCTTAAAGTTCTTCTGAATTGAAAGAGCGACAGAAAAGCAGCTTCGTCCCGCCTCTTTGTAAAGCTTTTCGCAATAGTTTTGTTTGGTTCATTATTGAATGGAATACTATATGTTGCATTATACGCTCATTTACTTTTATTTATTCGACTTTGAATATTTAATACGTATAAGTGAAGACATGTTAAATTGGAGAGATAGTGAAAGATGTTAATAAATGAGAGTTTGGTATGACTAAGGGTAGCTCCTTATAAATCCCTGTTACTGAGAAAAGGGAAATAATTATATGACATGGGGAGGGTTTTTGCCACAAGTAGATCTGACCTCAAGAGTAGTGGGTGTCTTATCTACTACACAGTGTAATAGATAATGGCTACTAGATATATTGATAAGGGTTACTGCAAACCTACTCATAAAGTAGTCAGCTCAAGAAAGTCTTCAATTCATACTGTCAGCTACTCGTCTTCGCATCGGTCACTCTCTGCCGCATGATGGTTAATGCAGCACGAGGATCCCCCACTATGATAGTTGTACTATAAAAGTAGTAGAGGTTAGATGTAATAGTAATCAATAGTTTCTCTCATAGTTTGTCTACCATCACAGTCAAGCATGTGGCACTTGAATGTGGTGACTTCATCGAGATTTTTCGAGGGAGATTACAGGTGGTGTTAGAGAGACAGAGATACAGTTATTGAACATTTCATCAGCATCTTATTTATTTTAAAATACTAATAAATTAGTTTTAGTTATTAAATGTCATATACTGCTTTTTTCTTTTTTTAAATTTTTGGGACAGTAAGTTCGTGGTACGTGGCCTTCTAAATGTAGGAAGAAATAGTCTGTTTTAGGTCACTGCGTTTGCAAATGTAATGGTGTTACCGGGTTGATTGTTTTATCAAGCTTGTTATCGGCACACTCATTGCCTACAATATATAAGTGCTCAGCGATCCTTTGTATATGAAACGACTACCGATACAAAGACTAATGCGATGCAATAAAAATGAATCCCTTCTGATTGCTTACAACTGTGTCTGCGTACTTTTGACATTTATTATTCTCTCTCATTAGTCTATAAGAGGTTGTAGTACCTCTGCTTCAAGAGTATAAAAACCTACCAATTTTAAAGATCGTAATAGCTAAAACTGCTTCAATGACTCGCAGTATTTACCGAGTACAAAGTAAAGTGAATTTGTATGCTGAAAAAACATATGAAATTGTTATATTCCTAAGCCCTCATTTCTTGCATTACTATCCTTCCCAACTGCTCGAATCTTCTCACGATAGTGTAGTCTTGCCTTTTTCGTTACTCATTATTTCCACTTTGTTTGTATCGGAATATATTCACTGGCAAAGAGACTGCACGACAAGAGCACCATATGTGATCGCGACACGATCGTTTATATAATTCATTTAGTCACATCTGTTTGTGCGAATAAATAGGTTTGTGCGGGTCTGTTGTTTGGAGCTTCGTTCGGAATATTTCATGACTGTTTTGTAATTTATTTTCTAAATAGGACGTTTGTCATTTTACAAGCGCAATATGTTTTGCGTCTTTATGCCCGAAATTCCTAACAGACGGTGTTTTTATTTGTTTTTTTTAATCAATATATCACACCTATATAAATTTTTATCGGTCTTTCTTGATCTTTCATTAAAAACCGGTGCGTTTATGTGTTGAAAGAATATTGGTGACATTGGAAACAAAGTGTTAAGCCACACACGTGTTCATACATTGTTGACAACAGTGTTATTGGTAGTACACTATTATGGTATGAATGTAGAAATCTAATGGGGGTGTACAAATGTGCGAGGTGCAAGTAAGCTACTTATACATGTGACCCGATTTTGTTTCTTAAACATTGTTGCCTAATGAAACTAATAAAACTGGTTGATTTTGTTTCTATAGCTGGTGAGTCTGTTAACCAGAAATAAAGAAAAGTGAATACAACGTAAATTTACGGTAAGTTTTTAAAATTTATTGTTCGAATATTTTGTTAAGGAGGTAAATTTAGTGTAGTTTTTTTTACATAAACAAAATGAACGTTGCTCTCAAAGTGAAACCTGTTTCAAGCAATAAAATTTTTCAACTAACGAACCATTTTCCTTAAGATTATTTGGTGAAGCTAGTAGCATTTTATTTTGTACACTTTTTGCAGGATTTTGGCTTTGGAAATGTCAACTTCGACACAGCTAAAAATAGTTAGTTAAAAATTGATAGTTTCTGTAACCACCAACTTATTTACCAATAGAGTAATTTGAGTCAAATCACAATAAATCATAAAGAGGAATCTAATTTTGGTTGAAGTGGCATCGGCCGTAAGAAATGTCAAACTAGCGCGATAGTTACTGCCAGTAAAGAAACTTCCGCACAGTATGAGATGGAGTGGGATAGTGAGGGGTTAAGATCGCTACAATCATTTTCTTCCATTCTTTTACCAAAATCATGGTAGAATGGATCACGTATGGGCTAATTTGTAAATTAGCATTTAACAGAACCATTCCGTTAAAAATGTAAGTTTGCTAAGAGTAATTAAATTATTTGTAGTATAAAATTTAAATACGAAACTTGAAAGCAACGAAACGATTGCGTTTGTTAAGAGATAATTTCACAGAAGTGCAGCTGAAGTTTTAATGGAGGGCGGAAAGCGAGCTCAACGGAAATACGGAAATATCCTCGTATTTGTTGGAAATGTAAGCTTGACATTTGTGCGTTTGTATTTGTAAATAATATGTTAGAGCAAGGTTAGTATATATATATATATATATATATATATATATATATATATATATACATATATATATATATATATATACATATATATATATATATATATATATATATATATATATATATATATATATATATATATATATATTAACAAATAAAAGGTAGTAAATTTATTTTTAGAATTCTGCATAAGAATTGCCCTTTTTATAAAATATAAGTAACACTGTAAATGATAAAAATGTTGTATTAATTCATTGTTCAAAATCTACTTATTTCTCATTTTATTAAGATCTGTGAAAGTCAATATTTTCTTGATTTTGGAACAGTTTTGTGTCCCCCCCCCCATTTATCCCTTCAGAATAAAAAGAATGTAAGACGGGTTAACGATCTCAATCGAACGAGACGCCTTAGAAAAAGTAATGGATCGAAGGAACAATTAACTTATCTACGTAAGAGTTCTTGCTAAAATAAATAGAAAATTAATAATGTAATTTTTATCTTAGAGTTTTTAACGGGTGGCTACGAGCTATATCGCCATGTAATCAGTGTGGAATCTTTAATAAAGGAAGTTATTTATATATTAGTAGCACCAGGAGGGTCTAGTTATATGTCCACTCTTGTTCGGACGTTATTACAGTGCCTCGCGGTACCCTAGCCTAACACTACACCACTCACAAAGCATACACATACACGTACACACACCAACACAATCTATACACATTTCAACACTTACATCTTCTCTTGGGGAATTTTGACTGGTCAGAACCGTTGCGCGTTGGGAGTGCTGAAAAGTCCAGAGCTTGACAAACTCTGGTCTGGGACGCTGCTGTGAGCTTGCTCTGCCGAAGACGTATGCGCGGTTGCTGGTCCGCTAGCCACTTCGGTCCTTGGTCAGGGAGTGTCCGCGGTGCATAGGTGTCGGAGCCTGTGCACAGTATTACGAGTTCTCGACTGATGCCCATCCAGTCGAGCTAAGGAGGAAACTATGGGCCCCAGAGTTCCGGGGGTTGGAAATGATCGAAAGTGATCCATGGGTGTACCCGTTCTCATAGTCTCGCCCGTAACGCCTGACACGATGGTTAGCTTAAAACTATTTATGGAAAACCAACAAAAATCCAACCAACCAATCAACCAGAGTAGTGTAAAGAGGCGTCGTGAGGTTTCCCCGAAGACGCCTAGCGAAGTAAAAGTGACGAGGAAAGAAATGCATGTAGCATCAGCCAAACTACAACCTAAGTTTTTAATTGTTTCCTGCGCTCAAGACGGAAAAGACCTATCGAAGGTATCGCCTTTTCTTATAAATAAGGCTATAACTGGATGTGCAGCAGGACCTGTCCCTTCCATAAAAAAGTTACGCAATGGAACACTGCTGATAGAAACAAGCAATGCGAAGCAGTCACAGCTATTATTAAAAATGAACTCCTTCTTTGATCAGGTCAAGGTTTCGGTGGCCCCCCACAAAACCTTGAACTCATCAAAGGGAGTAATATCATGCAGGGATCTTTTGTATGTCCGTGAGGATGAAATAAGATCTGAACTGGAATCGGAAGGTGTAACTGAAGTCGTACGAATTATGAGGATGGAAAACGGTCAGAGAGTTCCAACAGCATCATTAATCCTGACATTCGGGAAACCATCTATCCCGGAATATTTATATGCTGGCTATCAACGGCTTCCTGTTCGGCCCTACGTTCCCAATCCACGGCGGTGCTTTAAATGCCAACGTTTTGGATACGTCAGCTCTTCTTGCTCCAAGCCAGAGGTATGCGGACAGTGCGCATCTGAAGGCCATGTTGAAAAGGTTTGCACAAGTGCTCCGAAATGCCCAAACTGTGCTGGTGATCACCCTGCTCGCTCCTTTAACTGCCCAAAGTTCAAGGAGGAGAAAGCGATCCTCAGCATAATGGCAAAGGATAAAACATCTTTCCACGAAGCAAAAAAGAAGTTCAAGTCAACTCAACCTAGACTTGAAACAAAATCTTATGCCTCAGCTACCACCACTGAAAAGTCGTGTTCCAACTGTGTTGAGCTAAATAAAAAAATTGAACTTCTCACTGAGCAACTTAATCAGTTATTAGCATTAGTGACTAAAAACATGGTTTCCAACTCAAAGACTAATGTAGAATGTACGGAAAAACCTCCATTGCCAGTTACCTCTGCGAAAATTATAAGAACTAAGACACTATTAGAGACAAATATGAAAAACGTTAAAACTCCTAATACGAATAATAAAAATAAGAACAAAGCTGCACCTGTGAAAGTGATGCAAAATCACAAGCGACTCAAAAGAGGACCATTTCAAACTCCTCTTCTGAGTCAAAAAACTCTTCAGATTCCACCACTACAATAGTGGTGATGGAATCTGATGACTCTCTGCCTGGAACGACCAACATTCCAGGCCAGCGAATTTGCAATGACAGCAACGAGAGCCAGGTGAATCCATTTCACTAAAATACGATGTCCACACCTAAACAATCCGTGATTCAGTGGAACATTAACGGTGTTAAAAGTCACATTGAGGATCTCAAATTAATTGTAAGGGATGTGTCACCTATGTACATTTGTATTCAGGAGACACATCTCCATGAATCGCACAATTTCCATCTAAGGGAGTATTCAGTTTACAGATCGGACTTCGTTACAGAAAATCGAGCTAGAGGTGGCGTAGCCATTCTAGCCCGTGACTGTGTCGACGCCGTTTCTCTGAACTTAATAACTCCCTTTCAAGCAGTAGCAATTCAAACAGCTGTTCCATACAAACTCACTCTATGTTGTGTCTACCTCCCACCTAGTGACAACCTGCAACAGAGAGATCTTGTAGACCTTATAAATCAGTTACCGACTCCGTTTTTATTAGTGGGCGATTTCAATGCCCACCATGTTTCATGGGGTTCCCCATAATGCAACCCGCGAGGTAATCTGATCGAAAGCATCAGATCGGAACTGGATTTATACCTGCTAAATGACGGTTCTCCGACACATTTAGCAGCGTCAACAGGTGGATGGACAGCTGTAGACTTGTCATTATGCAGTCCTGTCTTGGCTACAAGGCTAAAATGGTCAGCATTGCCTGATCTTTACAGTAGTGACCACATCCCTATTGAGATCTCTTTGTGTGACTCCTCTCCCTGTTGTGTTCGACATCCCTGTTGGATCCTGAATAAAGCCAACTGGGAACAATTTTCACAAGATCTAGAATCACTGGACGTGGATTACTTGGCTCCCATTGATGACATTGTAAATTCATTTACAAAAACCGTTTTGAATGCCGCTGGAAAGGCAATTCCGAAAACCTCATCTAAACCACGACGACCACCTGTTCCGTGGTGGAATGATGAGTGCACTGTGATCCTTCGTCAACGGAGAAAAGCTTTGAACCAGTTCAAGAGACATCCAACGAGTGAAAACCTGGAAAAATATAAAATCTTCCGTGCGAAAGCACGGAGAATATTTAGGCAAAGTAAACGAGAATCATGGTCGCAGTACATTGGCTCAATTACAAGAGCTACAGCTCCATCCACAGTATGGAAGAAATTACGATCAGTCTGTGGCATTTCCGTTCCGATGCCATTAATTTCATTAAGGCATTCGGATGGTGTTTTGACCACGGACTCTGAGGAAATTGCCAATGTGCTAGCGTTATCATTTTCAAAACATTCTTCATCTTCTGCATACAAGGACACTTTCCAGGTGTTCAAACGTAAACAGGAAGCCTTACCTTTCACCGTTGGATTGTCTGGAGATTCTTGTTTGAACATCGATTTCTCTATCGACGAACTAGAGTCAGCTCTCTCGTCAACGAAGGATTCAGCTCCAGGCCCGGATGATATTGTATACTCCATGATTAAAAATCTACCACCGTCGGCAAAACTAATTCTCCTTGGGATATACAACCGTATATTCGGGGAGCAGGGTTTTCCCGATGCATGGTTAGAAGCGACAATAATTCCTCTTCTAAAACAAGGAAAGGACAAAACTAATCCCAGTAGTTACAGACCCATCTCTCTGACCAGCTGCTTATGCAAACTACTGGAGAAGATGGTCAACCGTCGTCTTGTCTGGTATCTAGAAACAAACAAACTTCTTTCTAACGTTCAGTGTGGTTCCAGACAAGGACGTTCATCAGTTGACCAATTGGTTTTGTTGGAGTCAGCTATACAGAATGCCTTCATCTTACGACAAACACTGGTAGCTGTTTTCTTTGACCTTGAGAAGGCATATGACATGGCATGGAGAAGAGGAATTTTGAACGTATTGAAATCATGGGGTATACAAGGTAACATTCTTGCTTTTATACAAAATTATTTGAATAACAGGAGACTTTCCGTGTACGTCTAGGAGGCATATATTCTGATCGTTGCGAACTAGAGAATGGTGTACCACAGGGTGGCGTTTTGAGTGTGACGCTGTTTGCTGTTGCCATTAACAGCGTCACTTCAAACGTACAGTCACCGGTCCACTGTTCCCTGTTTGTAGACGATTTTTGTATATATATGGCTGCTAGAAGTATAGCAACAGCGGAAAGATCCTTACAATTGGTAATTAATAAATTGCAAGAATGGACCAAATCTACGGGCTTCAAGTTTTCGGCTTCGAAGACCCAGTGTATAGCATTTAGTCGTCGCAGGCAACACCAGGAACCTATTCTTTATCTTGATGGTACGCGGCTTCAAACCGCGGATAATGTGAGATTTTTGGGTCTTTTATTGGATAAAAGACTTTCATGGAGTCCACATGTTCGTGATTTGAAGGTGAGATGCAGCAAGATATTGGATATGTTGAGAGTTCTAAGTGGTACAAATTGGGGAGCAGACAGAACCTGTATGCTCCGTTTCTATCGCGCCGTTGTAAGATCGCGCATAGATTACGTCTGTATAGCCTATTCATCTGCTCGACCTACGGTTCTGAAACTCCTGGATTCAATACATCACGCTGGTCTTAGACTTTCTACTGGTGCTTTTAGATCAAGCCCAATCTCCAGCCTTCTAGGTGAAGCTGGAGAACCATCTCTCTCTATGCGACGTCAAATGCTACAAATTTCTTATTACACTGGTCTTCGAAGTAAACCTAAACATCCGGCATTCAAATCAGTTTTTGATAACCACCTCGAAGATCGTTACAATGTACGTCAACGTTCAACTGCTCCCTTCGGAATAAGAACGTTGCGCATTTTTAATAATCTAAATTTAGAACATCCACCTATATTCGAACGAACATCATGCTACATCCCTCCATGGACAATACAAAAGCCAAAATGTGACTTCTCATTGTCCATGTACCTAAAACACAATACTCCTGGCGTTATTTATCGTAAGGAGTTTTTGCAGATTCAACTAACTCACCAACACACTGTGACTATATTCACAGACGGTTCAAAACTGGATAATGGGATAGGTTGTGCATTTTATATGGAAGGACAAACTTTCACTTATGGATTGCCCTCACCCTGTAGCGTTTTTACTGCAGAACTTTATGCAATTTTCCAAGCTTTAAGATCAATTCCGTCTGCAAAATCTAAATATCTTGTGTGTTGTGATTCCAAAAGTGCTCTCCAGGCTATTCAGGAAATGTACACTAAGAACCCTTTAGTTGGAGACATCTTGTGCTCTATACACAGGCTCCAATTACGAGGTGTTGAGGTGTCATTTCTCTGGGTGCCTGGTCACTGTGGAATATTCGGAAACACTAAAGCAGATGAAGGTGCAAAATTAGCTACAGGTATGGTGCAATCGACACAACGTGTGATGGCATCAGATTTTGTATGCAAAGTTAAATCTACACTATTCTCTGTTTGGAACGAAGAATGGCAAAATGTAAATAGAAACAAGCTAAGGGATATCAAAAATACCGTCCGACTATGGAGGACATCTGTTTCTTTCGAATCGTAAGGAGGAAGTGGTGGTTACTCGACTTCGCATCGGCCACTCTTTGTTAACGCATGGATGGTTGATGCGACATGAGGATCCACCACTATGTCCGTTTTGTAGAAATAATATTACAATCAAGCATATCCTGCTTGATTGTAATGAGTTGACAAATTCGTATATACGTTACGATCTTCGAGGTAGTTTAAAGGGGGTTTTAAGAGACGATGTCACGGCTATCGACCGTGTCCTCGCTTTCCTACGCCATCTTAATCTATTTAATAATATTTAAATTTTGTATAATTTTAGGTTCTTTAGTTTTAGATAATTACAATTAGTTTTAAACATTTATTTTGTTTAGTCTTATTTATGTAATATTTTAATATTTATTATTAACAAACCTTAGTTAGGCGATGATAACCTCAATAGGTTTTTCGCCTGGAAAAAAAAAAAAAAAAAAAAAAATTATATGGGCTATGTCAAATGATCATTGACAATACCAACATCACATGCACAGAATTATTTAGTAATATATTTTATTTTATTTGTAACGTTTTACCTATTATTGTATTTATGTTTGTTATTGTGCAGTACAAGGGTGGTAAGCCTACAATTACGTCATAGCTTGTTGCCATCTTTATAAAAGTAAAGCTTATAGAACGAACAAACATATTGGACGTATGTGACATATATAAACTGTTATATGAAGTTTTGTATCCAGTAAAGTTCTCCCGACAATCATTTTAAAATCTGTGGCACAATTTAATGTATTTCTCAACATTAATTTAGCATCAACGTGTCCGAGGGTGTGTTCACCCGAAGGGAAGTCATAGCCAGGCCTGTTCAGACCTTTTATAAGGTGGTTTAATAAAAATATGATGTAAGATTTTTGGGGGTGAAGATCAGAGGTGAATGCCTTGAGGCACATGTGATTGGGGTCATACTGCTTCTGATGAAGCCGCCATTGCAGTGTTCGTGAGGCTGGAGATGTGTTTGGTCGGATTTGAGGAGTACAAGGGTATTTGCATAAAATGGCGTCACTGAGATCATACAATAATAACTGTTAATTTTACAACTCGAACTGATGATTCTCGAACAAAGCTTTTTATATTGGTTCTGTTTCTAAAACCATCGCTAACTTTGGAATGTTATTTCTGCTAAGGCAGCCGCATTTACTCTATTCATCCCCACTGTTCCATAATGCGAGTAGAAGTAAGCCTTACAAAGCCGACGAGACCCACCAGTGCGTAGTCTAGACTTTCTTCGCTTAAATCTGTTTCCCCATTATCTATCGTAGTGC
The DNA here is from genome assembly GCA_036971475.1 of Prosapia bicincta. Lineage (NCBI taxonomy): Eukaryota > Metazoa > Arthropoda > Insecta > Hemiptera > Cercopidae > Prosapia > Prosapia bicincta. Next base: position 9,786,420 of record JBAIZL010000009.1, read on the forward strand.
TTCCGTAACAATGCCGTCACCCCAGGGGCAGCAAATATCGAAAACGAACTCGGATATGGTTTACTTACCTTATTCTAAAATTTAATTGTATAAGTACCTTCCAATCCCCTTTTACAGGAATTGCGCACCTGAAGTAGGCAGTAAATCATTATTTCATATAACAAGCGATGTAAGAGGTTGTGTGAATTTCAAGTAGCTTAAAGTGAGGATATAGTGTTTATATACACTCAGAAGGACTTAAACAACTTTATAATGAAGCCACAGCTAATCTATCAGCAAATACTGGCATAAAGGTACAATTTTGATTAACACATTTTTTTTGTTTCTAGGCTGTTTACAATTTCAGTGATTAAGACAGTTTTGAAATTAACCACTTTGGATGTAGTTGATTTTGATTTAAAATTGTAACCGTACCGAAATGTTATTGCAGCTTTTATTTATACTTTGCTGTCACCTCAGGGGCAGAAAATATAGGAAACTATATCACACACCAAAACAACTTATTTCAGTTATATTTTCCTTAAGCACGAAGTGTAAACAAAAGCTTGTCGAAATATCAATTTACTCTAAAATCAAATTATATAGTAGAAAATTACTTAGCTTAGGTAAATTAGGTGGAATTGCTAATTAAAGATAACAAAGGGCTTCGTACTTGTTGAGTGCTTTCCCCCTTTGCCTTAATTAGTTTTTTTGCGGTGACTTTATCAATACTTCTTCCTTTGCAAAGCTCCCATTAATTTCCCTCGCCAAAGGCAATGTTTATTGGCAAAGCCGAATACAGCCAATTCCGTTTTAGGATGGAAGTGGGGAGGCTCTTGAGGTTTTCTGTTTATTTTCTGGTTAAATTATTTCAATAATTTACTTAATACTTTAATTTATTTTTCATTTTTTTTATATATATTAAAGAACGTAAATGAATTAATCAACTCAAGATTCTATCAGCACCGAACAAATAACTAACTATCCCTAAATAAGCCACTTAGGCAACCCGATGGAATTGAAGCATATCCAGTTCTCCTTGTAATACCACATGTTTTGGCGCACTTTTATACCCACGTTAGTGAGTGTCAACCATCTGCCTTGCTCAAGTAACTGGATTACACATTTAGTACACATGCCTGACCCTATTGCGTTACACCTAGATCCGACAGAAAAGCACCGATGCTTAAGTCCGTTCCGGACCGGCAGCACCGGTGCATAGGTCTCCTCACGCCATATCCTCATGCATGTATTTCGTAAGCACTCCCACAGTGAATGTTATATGCTGATATAAATCTGTGACCGGGCTACACAGAAAGACTTATAAGGCCACAGTTTGGCCACCCCTGATATAGGTAATACACACGATTTAATCTCAGTTCATAAAGCTATGCTAATCAGTTTCATATTAGTTCTGAGTAGGAAAGATTTCTATAACGAAAGACAAAGAAATACTACCTTAATACTTCCATTCGTTTGGAAAAGTATTACAACAAGCACAGAAGCATTGAAATTGAAATTGCCCCATCTGTGACGTGTTGTAAAGAACCGTTTCCATGAAGATGACTTGCAATAAAAATACTAATTACAAAAGTTCAAAACTCGTTTCGAACTTCTGAAGTGAGAAAATTATTTCTCAAAGTGAAACAAAAAAATTGAATTTTAAACGTTACATTTGAACTTATATTAAATTATTAGGTTTTATCCGGAGTGTCAATCTATTTGCAGTTTAGAATATTTGCACTAATTTTGTGTTTCATAGTATTATTGTACCAAAGTTAATTTGAAAACTAAATGGTGAACTTTTAGAGTATTACAAAACTCTAACAAACTTTACAAGAATCAATTTAAACTTTGAATGAAAAAAAAAATACTTGAATTTCGTAGTCCATTACGTTCGGGATGAATCTTAAATAATCCCTTTATATATATATATATATATATATATATATATATATATATATATATATATATATACACACAATTCTTCGTAAATTGTTGATGAACATTTTTCAGAAAATGTTGACTTAGTCCATTGGTTATCTAAGGTTAAAATCAATCTATATACTATTTTAGGTGAAACGTCTTAGAGTAGTTTCCGAGAAAACATTTACGCATATGCATATTTACATATATACAATTATTATTCGTTTGAAAATATTAGATATACTATTATTATTAAGAGAAATCGTCTTGTTACCCCCTCTGACGTAAGCAATCCGTATCACGATACCCTTGAGTATCCACAATTAATGTCTCTTCTGCGGTGCCTAACAATAACCAACAAAGCTTCAAACCACAAGCATCCTTGTTGCTAAACAACGTACTGTAATACCCCCACAGATGACACTCAGCCTTCAGGATGACTCCGATTGCCGTAGTGATTCTACCGTGCTGATGGGTACAGACCTACTGAAATTAAAATAAAAGCGTCCCGCAGTACTACATAAATTTATCTAACACTCGTGAACTCAAGAGGTTGCTGCAGCTTTCTAAGCGACAAGGAATCGCACCTTTAGGAAGGCCTGTACTTCAAAGCCTCAGTTTCGGTTTCAGGACGTTCAACAGCTACCACAATAACTCGTGTGTCAATCCAAGTTAACATCAAAACGCTAATGGGTCACACGATCGCCTTTAACGAGTCTTTGTTTGTGCGTGACCAAATAGCTGCTACGATTCCCCAAGTAAACGCATCCAGAAGGTGGCGCTCTTCTTTTCAAAATCTCGTTTTCCCCGACCCAGCATTCGACAATAATGGACGCGTCCAGGTGCTCCTAAGAGCACCTCTAATTCAGTCGTTGCTGACTAACGACCAACGGTCAGAATTTTCCTATAGCCATATGTACTCATTTTAAATTCTTGCTCATGGGGTCGATCAAAATGTATTAAAAAAACATTTATTAAAAATAGCCTATAAATTTAAAGATAATTTAACTAATAATCTTTCTTTAACAATCAGTGGCTACAATATAACATTTTCCAAATCCATAGAAACGTCTAATTCTATTGTTGTATTCGATGTAATATCTGTTGTGAATAGCCCTCTGCGGAGCCAACATCGGTTAGTTTTATTTAATGGGTGCGGGCCGTCTCAGTAAGTCGTGAGTAATCCTCCCTTAGGGAGCCAACACGGGTGGTGACTCCTACTGTAACCTGATTGGGGTTGTCCTGGGGTCCTTCAGTTATACGTTGAAGGCTCAAGTTATTCATTCTGCATTATGATTCTACCATAGAAAACTTTTCTTCTTCTCTGGTACAATCATTTCACCTGATGAATCCTTGACCTTTCCTCGTCTCACTGCTGCACTCCTGCTCAGAGTTGGAGTCTCCCAAATAAGCATCATTGTATATATGTGATGTAATAAATCATCACATTTGATTTATTTGCGTAGTACATCGAAGTAGACTCTTGCTAGAGTCCAATGTAATTTTGGAAATATGTGATTCTTAAAAATCTTCGAAAACTTGGTATCGATTTTTCAGGAACATTTCACTTACATCATTGGATTGCATTAACCCCCCTACCCCCCCCCCCCTAAATACCGATGTTGGTGTAAATTCTAAAAATAGTTTTAGAAGTTTAAAGATTTTCAATAACTTGATAATGATTTCTTTAAAAAATTTTACATTTTGCGTGATCTTTATGACGATTTTTCATAAAATTTTCACTTAGTCCATTGGATTGCTGAGGTAAAAAATTCCCTTTATACCACTTTTGGTGAAAATCATGAAAGTAGTTTGCGAGAAATTAATTGACAAATATATATATGCAATTTTTCAAAAACTGATGACGATTTTTCAGCAAATTTTGACTTAGCCGATTGTGTACATTTCTTGTTTATATATTAATCTTGTATAATATTTTATTATGGTGTATATTTCTTGTATATATTATAATAGAGTGACATTTTCTTCTATATATTATTCTAATATAGTGTAAGTTTCTTGTATATATTTGATTTCACTAGCTTTTCTCTAGCTTGAGCTATATTACAATATAAAGTAAGGGTGAATGTTCACATGGCGGACGTTGTAGCTCTAAAAGTAAAGTGCTTTAGTTGCGTTTAAAGTATAGCAATGGAATTTCCCTGTAATAAACTCGTCCCTTTAGTTTTTGAACACCCCCCCCCCCATCACAACACATTATTTGCATCCAACCCGTATCTGTTACAACCAAAGTCAAAAGTCTCTACGGAGTTATAAAATTAATTTCGTTCCATGTATGTGTGATAACTTAACTGGAAGTTCAATGCTCTTCTCTATAAAAATATAACAGTAAGCTATAACTTCCTTATATAAGATATAACTTCCAAAGTATGCAATATAACCTCGTGTTTTTTGTTATATACATTAACGATCTGTCACCCGATTTGTGGGAAGCATTGATATCGTCTTTTGCTGACGGTATTGATTTTTCCCGTGGGAAGATTTGGAAGGAAATAGAAACAGAAATGTATGATATTCCTCATGTAGTACACATATGGACAGATCTAAAGCTGTAAATATAGAAAAAACGTATTTAAGTGCTTTGTAAATTGTTATAGCATTGTTACGAAAGAATATTGTATTGTTACTTCAATAAAAGAAAAGAGAAAGTAAAAAAAGTGAATAGTTATAAGCGTTTATGCATATGCTTTATTTATAGGATGAGATTGGACCTTCATATAGAACAAATTTTAATCGTAATAAAATATATATATATTTAATTAATTGTTTTCTTGAGCAACTGTGGCCTAATGTTATAATAATTAAATAAAAAATCCACTAACCACAATATAACTTTATTTAATCACTTGATGTACATTTCGGTTACCAGGTAACCATCTTCAAAAGTACAGTACTTACCTGGTAACCGAAATGTACATCAAGTGATTAATTAAAGTTATATTGTGTTTAGTGGTTTTTTTTTATTGATTATAAAAAACATAGTTCTTAGGTTAGGAACGTTATTTACAACTATGCCGAAGACAATGATAATGTCCCACTGTTGTTTTGACCTTAGCATCATTCTTTCTGGCAATACTGAATGAGTTGGTGGCTGCTTGACGAGAATATTCTTATTTCAACGTTTACAAAATGGATTATTAAAAATAAAAAATAAAATAAAAGCTTAACTGATGAGAAATCATTCAATGATAATTTTTTTCTTTTGAGTTTATTCTATACTACTACGATACACTTAAAATAAAATGTATCACTTGAAGTAGTGTCACGAGAAATAGATGTATTAAGATAACTAAGAGAAATTGAACTGTAAGTAGCTAAAACTCCTACGTCAGGGTCATACTGCTATCAGGGTAAACCCTATCAGGCAATGAGACTATTAAAAAGTATATGGCTTGGGTATCATTTCATATTATATTAAGAAATACCTATTGGATATAAACAAATCATATGGTAAGGCGTCCTAGAAATGGACGAGAAAAATATGCTTTAGCTTATAATAGTTATATGTTTATCCATATGTTTTCAAATTTCCTTTTGTCCCCGCGTTCTGTAAACTTAGAGGTTATTTCTGCAAGGTGTATTATATATGTACACTTTTTGATTTGAATATATAAAGCATCATTACAACAAACATTTACTTTCATAATACACTCGTCATCAGTTGTGTTAGAAATATTTGTACAGATATACTCGGGTTCATGTTTGTTGCAACATTCAGCAATCCACTATTTCTATATCTAATATCTGCAAAGTTTTACATTTATATTACGAAGCACTAGTAACACACTAAGTAGTTACATGATCATACTTACAGAATACTTTATTATACTTAATATTTGATCGATACATTTAATGCAATAATGGTTGTGATAATGAATACTAGTAGAGAGATGTTTCGAGTCGTTGCAGAACAAATTCCGTGAATGTGGGAGGAAGGAAAGTTAAGAATAATGTATAGCAAAAATGAATTAAATAATCATTTATTCATTGACAAAATTTTTTGAAACATAAAACTGCCTAATTAAAAGTAGTGATTAACTCTGAATACTCTAGAGGAACATTCGGAAGAAGAAGGGCTTTAAAAAATGAAACTCGCTAAAACTAAGACGTGAATATACATTAGGTAGGGATATTAGTTTTTGTTCCTGTTTACTAATAAATATATGCTTCTGTAATAAATATATATAAGTTATAACTATATAAACCTAAAAGGTTTATGAATGCGATAAAAAATAGTGATAAAAATTTTCAAAATTATTGTTTATATGGATACGATAAATAGTTGTCTTCATTATTTCCGCTAAGATCTTAAAATATTGTTTGGTTGAGAAAACATGTTTAATAGTTTAATTGTTGAAGTGTAAACTGCACTTGACTTTCTCAACTTTGCCAAAACACGAGTCTCAAAACATTGTTTCACAATTTTTGGACATACACTTTATATGATTTTCAAAAAATCTGTTCAAATTAAAGCCAAACAGTAATTCTAGAAATACGGCGGCGAATTCGCAATATATGATTTATTTATGATATTTTCTTTGACAGATCTGTCGAGAAGTATTTCACTCCACTCGCGGCCGTGTTTCCGCGCCACTGGGCTTTCTCTTTGATGCCGTCCATAAAATGGCCACGAGATAGCCTCAGAATAAATACTTAGACTTGATGTAAACCAATCGCCAGTGTTTTTATAACTACAGTATTTGTAAAATAACATTTTTATGTGTACTGCATTTAATGTATTATTTATAAATTACACGCTCAATGTTTATTCAAAACATATTATTACTCAATTTTCAGTTATATAGGAATGACAAAACAAGGCGCTTTAACACTTACTCTTCTAACCTCTTCCAAAGGAATTGAATAAATGCGTCGTTGCTGCTCAAGTAGATACAAGATTAGACCCAACATTACACTTGACGTTAAATCCTCGTTATTATGCAATATACTCGGGTTCATGTTTGTTGCAACATTCAACAATCCACTATTTCTATATCTAATATCTGCAAAGTTTTACATTTATATTACGAAGCGCCAGTAACACACTAAGTAGTTACATGATCATACTTACAGCATACTTTATTATACTTAATATTTGATCGATACATTTAATGAATGCAATAATAGTTGTGATAATGAATAATAGTAGAGAGATGTTTCGAAACGTTGCAGAAGAACAAATTCCGTGAATGTGGGAGGAAGGAAAGGTGTGACTCGAATCGTGTTTTTGTGTCTAAGGGTAAATTTTGAAGCACACACAACCAACAATGCTCTTGTAGAAAAAGAAATTGTAGAAGAGATACTCTTATTATTTACTTAAAAAGCATATTTTTTTTGTAAAAGCTTGCAAATTAAAATTATATAATATAATATGTTTACAACATTTGCATAAGCTTGTGCTCTTCTACTTTCTTAGAGAACTTCATTGAAATCATTAGAATTGATGTTACATTTTACTAAAAATATATTTGTTTCTTTGAATAAACTGAAACTGAGACAAAATAGAGAAACTTAGAGAATGATCTTAGCATTTTACAAGTAAAACCAAGAGGTATAAACGCCTTGTAATAATAGTTCCCTACAAATCCTGGGTTCCCATTAGTTCTTACAAAAAGGCTACAGCGTAAGCCATCGATCAGGCTAGACATTGTACTGTAGAACGCATTCTATGTAAAGAATCGTTTAGTTTAGCAAAGAACTGCTTTATCTGAACCAATTTGAAAATATTCTTCCTTGACATTTAATACCTGTGATAAATATGGTGATAAAACGAATGCGTCACTTTTATAACTAAATCCATATTATACCTTCTTTTATTGCTTTTACGTTGAATCAATGAACGGTTGTAAAAATCCCTTATTGAAAATCAGGCTAAAAAGTACTTGATGTTTATTTTTAATTTTGTTGTTGATTTTTCCAATAACTTTAAATAAATACTCGAATTTATCTCTCTATGTTCTTTTAAAGTGGTTGCGATTTAGTGAACTAAAGAAATGATAGAAGGGTTGTACATTTAGATGACGTAGAATTTGTGGCTTAAGATACAAGGCTAAGCCGTCTTTACATTGTTTATACTGTGTATACAATAAAAATCTAGTCAAGTTTATAGAGTTTATAAACTTCATGAGCTTTTGTATTGTTTCATCATTAAAAACAATGAAAGTTACCTACAAAACCAATTCCTATTTTTATTTCTCTCCTTGTAAATAACATGTTTCCATACGGAGTTATATGTAAAATTTATCTCTTTTTCTGTTGCAGGCTGCTACATATTTCTACAGGCAGCTGAGGTTAAATGGTAAGTAGAAATGTAAGTCGTTACTGGTGTTGGTTTACGATAAGCGAGAAGTCCATGTGTTCAATATTTTATAAATATTCCTATTGCAACCACAATAAATGGAATTAATTACTATTCTAGCGTAACGTATCCGCCTATACAGCTGCTATGGTTACACCGCGAACTCCTCTATACGCTTGTATGATGCCAACCTTTGCTATATGGTGGTATGTAGAATTACAAGTAATAACACGCTCTTACTATAAAGGTTTAGGTACACAGAGATTCATTTATTGTGGGACATATAAAGGACAAAGGTATACAATATCTCGCACAGATACGTTTACAAAGAGATAATGCAATAAACTATGATAGAACTAGATCGATATATAATAGAAACACTATTCCACTCGCACCTAATCATGCTCGTTTAACTAAACAATCAATCGATTATCTCTCACTTCGATCTTTATTAGATAACGAATAGAAACGACTGAGTTTTGTTTTTCCATAGAAAGCAATATGAAAAACCTCTTAGTGTATACTTGTGCACAAATATATATATATATATATATATATATATATATATATATATATATATACGCAGTGGTGTATTTTACATTATGGCGATCAAGTCTTTTTAATAAAAATGTCGATAGTTTTTACTCACAACATCACTCTTTATTGACAAATTGCCCCATTCATCAGGCTACTCTTCGATATGGTTTTCCTACAAAAGAATAATTGCTATTTTATTGAAATAAGCTACTTTCAAATTATCACTTTGCTGAGTTAAAATATATTCATTAGTTGCAAGTAAAAGACGATCGATCTTGTGTAGTGTATCACAGTTCCTCTCAACATGCCTCAACATCTCAACGATGCTTGTACTGTTTAATGATAGTTTTACAAAGTTTGGAGAAGGTCGTAATTTGTGATGTAATCTAAAGTCATTATCTCCAAGGGCTTAGAACAACTTTTATATTGGTGGGATAAACTCTTAGTAAACCTCAACAGATTTTTACGCGTAACAGCGGTAACGTGAATGTGGTCTGTAATACATGCGTCATAAAGCAAAGGCTCTACATGGCATTTGCTTGTGGCTAAGAACTCTGGGAAGGAGATAGGCTTAGAGTTGTACAAGAATGTGTAGTTTCCACTTCAGTACATTTATTGCGTGATATATAGGTCTATGTGTGTGTGTGTGTGTGTGTGTATGTATGTATAATATCCTGTATTACAGATGGTTAGGAATGGCATCCAGCGGAAGAAGAGTGAATAAAATGATAAAGAGGAATGTCCATACGCATCTACGAAAATAAAGCATGTTTAGGAATAGGTTTGGTAGATCACTGATACAGTGAGTGACTCCAATAAGGTCATAGAAAGCAAAATGGAATACTAATTTGAAATTCTGTCAGTCGTTAGTCAGTGAAGCGTGGGGTTCTGTGGAAATCCCGACAACCAGTCGAAGAATAAAAGGATTTCGCGAAAAGTTAGTCATCCAGTCAGAGAAGGACTGAGATCCTGAGTTTAAAGGCATCTCAGGGTACTTTTGATATGTTATTCGGAGAAACGCTTCTTTGTATGGGCCGGATGTTAGTATGGATATCTAGAATAATGTCAAGGCGTTATTTGGTTGGATGGTAATACGAAAGAATTTTAATTCCGGAGAGGAACGCCTATTTACACGCAACTGGTAAAACTTTCGCCTACGTTTTATTTTTGTTTTGTTTATTTGTGAATTTGTGCTTTAGAACAGGGGTTCTCAACCTTTTAGTAACCACGTACCACTTGAAATTTTCAGATATTTTGACGTACCACCTTATATTTATATATATTTTTATTTTTATAAATAATAATATATAATTTACATTTGGTCATGTTTAAGAAAATAAAAATGCATTCTACAACTGTATGTATGTACATAGAATTTACTTAGATACAAAATGAAATGTATCTTACAATAAAAACAATCTCAAATTAGTTCATTGAACACAGTCATTTAAATTTAAACAGATCTTTAATGAGCTCGTTGTTGTTGTTTGTCCTTGACAAAATTTTCTATATCTGGGTCGATTGAACTCAACTTGATTCTTAAGTCCTCTTCAACACTAATGCGGTTTCTGTATTTATTTTTTATGTACAGCAGTTCTGAAAAGCCCGATACACATAAGTACGAGGTTACAAATGGAAGTAAAAAGATTATTGCTTGCTTGAACACTGGTGGGTATTTAGTTCTTGTCCCCATCCAAAAGTCTATTAAAGATTTTTCTTTAAACGAATCTTTCATTGAGCTGTCACTTGTAAGGTCGATGAAACACTCTTTTGAGTGACTAGGAATTTCCCCTGAAAATGAATTTCTAATCCACTCATATTTAGAAAAATCTTGATTAAAATATTTATCAAAACTCGTTTTAAGGGTTTCCATATGACTAGTGATATCATCAGTCACTTCTGGCTTCAGAGAAATATCATTGGAGAAGGAATTGAGTCACTCGGGTTGTTTGTGTAGCGGCAAGGTCAGCGTCAAACTGCCACTATTCTATGTAAAACACAGATGGAGGAATTGTATTCTTAACGCGGAAATGTTGCATCGTAACAGTTTTTATTGTAATTATTAATATATGACTGCGTACCACCTGAAATGTCCCCGTGTACCACCGGTGGTACGCATACCACCGGTTGAGAACCACTGCTTTAGAATCCATATGGCTATTATCTGGAATTAAGATGAGGGTATTTTGATCATATGGGCAACCTATAATTTTTTTATTTTCAAAATGTGAATAAATCAAATTACAAGAAAGTCCCTTATTTTGTTGACAAAATAAGACAAATTTTATATAACCATTTGTATAAAAATAAATTAAAGAACTTGATGGGGTTTTTACCTGCATCAAACTCTATTCCGATATGTACTGCTGTATTGGTAATTGTTCTCCAAGCAAAAACCGAGAAAAGCAACAGCTAAATGCTATGAAATATCGACGTTTGTACGTCCAACAGTTTTTATAAAGTGAACGGATACCCATTCAAAGTAACTTGACAACGGACCTAATAATCTAGCGATGGAAATTAATTTTTTTCTAATAATTATTTTGTGATGCATGAGTGCTTTAAATGAGTTATTACTATGCAGCAATAATACAATTTACAGAATAATAAGCGACAATATTTTAGGCCAACTTTGGAAGGTTAAACTCATCTGGTCTGGGAGTTGAAAGAGTACTTTGTTTAAATATAAGATAGACAAATCATTTACTTGTGCCAGACATAAACCTTCTCTCTGCTACGAAACCGCGTAGCAAAAATAAACAGAAGAAGCTTTAATATATGGGCTTAAAGTTCTTCTGAATTGAAAGAGCGACAGAAAAGCAGCTTCGTCCCGCCTCTTTGTAAAGCTTTTCGCAATAGTTTTGTTTGGTTCATTATTGAATGGAATACTATATGTTGCATTATACGCTCATTTACTTTTATTTATTCGACTTTGAATATTTAATACGTATAAGTGAAGACATGTTAAATTGGAGAGATAGTGAAAGATGTTAATAAATGAGAGTTTGGTATGACTAAGGGTAGCTCCTTATAAATCCCTGTTACTGAGAAAAGGGAAATAATTATATGACATGGGGAGGGTTTTTGCCACAAGTAGATCTGACCTCAAGAGTAGTGGGTGTCTTATCTACTACACAGTGTAATAGATAATGGCTACTAGATATATTGATAAGGGTTACTGCAAACCTACTCATAAAGTAGTCAGCTCAAGAAAGTCTTCAATTCATACTGTCAGCTACTCGTCTTCGCATCGGTCACTCTCTGCCGCATGATGGTTAATGCAGCACGAGGATCCCCCACTATGATAGTTGTACTATAAAAGTAGTAGAGGTTAGATGTAATAGTAATCAATAGTTTCTCTCATAGTTTGTCTACCATCACAGTCAAGCATGTGGCACTTGAATGTGGTGACTTCATCGAGATTTTTCGAGGGAGATTACAGGTGGTGTTAGAGAGACAGAGATACAGTTATTGAACATTTCATCAGCATCTTATTTATTTTAAAATACTAATAAATTAGTTTTAGTTATTAAATGTCATATACTGCTTTTTTCTTTTTTTAAATTTTTGGGACAGTAAGTTCGTGGTACGTGGCCTTCTAAATGTAGGAAGAAATAGTCTGTTTTAGGTCACTGCGTTTGCAAATGTAATGGTGTTACCGGGTTGATTGTTTTATCAAGCTTGTTATCGGCACACTCATTGCCTACAATATATAAGTGCTCAGCGATCCTTTGTATATGAAACGACTACCGATACAAAGACTAATGCGATGCAATAAAAATGAATCCCTTCTGATTGCTTACAACTGTGTCTGCGTACTTTTGACATTTATTATTCTCTCTCATTAGTCTATAAGAGGTTGTAGTACCTCTGCTTCAAGAGTATAAAAACCTACCAATTTTAAAGATCGTAATAGCTAAAACTGCTTCAATGACTCGCAGTATTTACCGAGTACAAAGTAAAGTGAATTTGTATGCTGAAAAAACATATGAAATTGTTATATTCCTAAGCCCTCATTTCTTGCATTACTATCCTTCCCAACTGCTCGAATCTTCTCACGATAGTGTAGTCTTGCCTTTTTCGTTACTCATTATTTCCACTTTGTTTGTATCGGAATATATTCACTGGCAAAGAGACTGCACGACAAGAGCACCATATGTGATCGCGACACGATCGTTTATATAATTCATTTAGTCACATCTGTTTGTGCGAATAAATAGGTTTGTGCGGGTCTGTTGTTTGGAGCTTCGTTCGGAATATTTCATGACTGTTTTGTAATTTATTTTCTAAATAGGACGTTTGTCATTTTACAAGCGCAATATGTTTTGCGTCTTTATGCCCGAAATTCCTAACAGACGGTGTTTTTATTTGTTTTTTTTAATCAATATATCACACCTATATAAATTTTTATCGGTCTTTCTTGATCTTTCATTAAAAACCGGTGCGTTTATGTGTTGAAAGAATATTGGTGACATTGGAAACAAAGTGTTAAGCCACACACGTGTTCATACATTGTTGACAACAGTGTTATTGGTAGTACACTATTATGGTATGAATGTAGAAATCTAATGGGGGTGTACAAATGTGCGAGGTGCAAGTAAGCTACTTATACATGTGACCCGATTTTGTTTCTTAAACATTGTTGCCTAATGAAACTAATAAAACTGGTTGATTTTGTTTCTATAGCTGGTGAGTCTGTTAACCAGAAATAAAGAAAAGTGAATACAACGTAAATTTACGGTAAGTTTTTAAAATTTATTGTTCGAATATTTTGTTAAGGAGGTAAATTTAGTGTAGTTTTTTTTACATAAACAAAATGAACGTTGCTCTCAAAGTGAAACCTGTTTCAAGCAATAAAATTTTTCAACTAACGAACCATTTTCCTTAAGATTATTTGGTGAAGCTAGTAGCATTTTATTTTGTACACTTTTTGCAGGATTTTGGCTTTGGAAATGTCAACTTCGACACAGCTAAAAATAGTTAGTTAAAAATTGATAGTTTCTGTAACCACCAACTTATTTACCAATAGAGTAATTTGAGTCAAATCACAATAAATCATAAAGAGGAATCTAATTTTGGTTGAAGTGGCATCGGCCGTAAGAAATGTCAAACTAGCGCGATAGTTACTGCCAGTAAAGAAACTTCCGCACAGTATGAGATGGAGTGGGATAGTGAGGGGTTAAGATCGCTACAATCATTTTCTTCCATTCTTTTACCAAAATCATGGTAGAATGGATCACGTATGGGCTAATTTGTAAATTAGCATTTAACAGAACCATTCCGTTAAAAATGTAAGTTTGCTAAGAGTAATTAAATTATTTGTAGTATAAAATTTAAATACGAAACTTGAAAGCAACGAAACGATTGCGTTTGTTAAGAGATAATTTCACAGAAGTGCAGCTGAAGTTTTAATGGAGGGCGGAAAGCGAGCTCAACGGAAATACGGAAATATCCTCGTATTTGTTGGAAATGTAAGCTTGACATTTGTGCGTTTGTATTTGTAAATAATATGTTAGAGCAAGGTTAGTATATATATATATATATATATATATATATATATATATATACATATATATATATATATATACATATATATATATATATATATATATATATATATATATATATATATATATATATATATATATATTAACAAATAAAAGGTAGTAAATTTATTTTTAGAATTCTGCATAAGAATTGCCCTTTTTATAAAATATAAGTAACACTGTAAATGATAAAAATGTTGTATTAATTCATTGTTCAAAATCTACTTATTTCTCATTTTATTAAGATCTGTGAAAGTCAATATTTTCTTGATTTTGGAACAGTTTTGTGTCCCCCCCCCCCATTTATCCCTTCAGAATAAAAAGAATGTAAGACGGGTTAACGATCTCAATCGAACGAGACGCCTTAGAAAAAGTAATGGATCGAAGGAACAATTAACTTATCTACGTAAGAGTTCTTGCTAAAATAAATAGAAAATTAATAATGTAATTTTTATCTTAGAGTTTTTAACGGGTGGCTACGAGCTATATCGCCATGTAATCAGTGTGGAATCTTTAATAAAGGAAGTTATTTATATATTAGTAGCACCAGGAGGGTCTAGTTATATGTCCACTCTTGTTCGGACGTTATTACAGTGCCTCGCGGTACCCTAGCCTAACACTACACCACTCACAAAGCATACACATACACGTACACACACCAACACAATCTATACACATTTCAACACTTACATCTTCTCTTGGGGAATTTTGACTGGTCAGAACCGTTGCGCGTTGGGAGTGCTGAAAAGTCCAGAGCTTGACAAACTCTGGTCTGGGACGCTGCTGTGAGCTTGCTCTGCCGAAGACGTATGCGCGGTTGCTGGTCCGCTAGCCACTTCGGTCCTTGGTCAGGGAGTGTCCGCGGTGCATAGGTGTCGGAGCCTGTGCACAGTATTACGAGTTCTCGACTGATGCCCATCCAGTCGAGCTAAGGAGGAAACTATGGGCCCCAGAGTTCCGGGGGTTGGAAATGATCGAAAGTGATCCATGGGTGTACCCGTTCTCATAGTCTCGCCCGTAACGCCTGACACGATGGTTAGCTTAAAACTATTTATGGAAAACCAACAAAAATCCAACCAACCAATCAACCAGAGTAGTGTAAAGAGGCGTCGTGAGGTTTCCCCGAAGACGCCTAGCGAAGTAAAAGTGACGAGGAAAGAAATGCATGTAGCATCAGCCAAACTACAACCTAAGTTTTTAATTGTTTCCTGCGCTCAAGACGGAAAAGACCTATCGAAGGTATCGCCTTTTCTTATAAATAAGGCTATAACTGGATGTGCAGCAGGACCTGTCCCTTCCATAAAAAAGTTACGCAATGGAACACTGCTGATAGAAACAAGCAATGCGAAGCAGTCACAGCTATTATTAAAAATGAACTCCTTCTTTGATCAGGTCAAGGTTTCGGTGGCCCCCCACAAAACCTTGAACTCATCAAAGGGAGTAATATCATGCAGGGATCTTTTGTATGTCCGTGAGGATGAAATAAGATCTGAACTGGAATCGGAAGGTGTAACTGAAGTCGTACGAATTATGAGGATGGAAAACGGTCAGAGAGTTCCAACAGCATCATTAATCCTGACATTCGGGAAACCATCTATCCCGGAATATTTATATGCTGGCTATCAACGGCTTCCTGTTCGGCCCTACGTTCCCAATCCACGGCGGTGCTTTAAATGCCAACGTTTTGGATACGTCAGCTCTTCTTGCTCCAAGCCAGAGGTATGCGGACAGTGCGCATCTGAAGGCCATGTTGAAAAGGTTTGCACAAGTGCTCCGAAATGCCCAAACTGTGCTGGTGATCACCCTGCTCGCTCCTTTAACTGCCCAAAGTTCAAGGAGGAGAAAGCGATCCTCAGCATAATGGCAAAGGATAAAACATCTTTCCACGAAGCAAAAAAGAAGTTCAAGTCAACTCAACCTAGACTTGAAACAAAATCTTATGCCTCAGCTACCACCACTGAAAAGTCGTGTTCCAACTGTGTTGAGCTAAATAAAAAAATTGAACTTCTCACTGAGCAACTTAATCAGTTATTAGCATTAGTGACTAAAAACATGGTTTCCAACTCAAAGACTAATGTAGAATGTACGGAAAAACCTCCATTGCCAGTTACCTCTGCGAAAATTATAAGAACTAAGACACTATTAGAGACAAATATGAAAAACGTTAAAACTCCTAATACGAATAATAAAAATAAGAACAAAGCTGCACCTGTGAAAGTGATGCAAAATCACAAGCGACTCAAAAGAGGACCATTTCAAACTCCTCTTCTGAGTCAAAAAACTCTTCAGATTCCACCACTACAATAGTGGTGATGGAATCTGATGACTCTCTGCCTGGAACGACCAACATTCCAGGCCAGCGAATTTGCAATGACAGCAACGAGAGCCAGGTGAATCCATTTCACTAAAATACGATGTCCACACCTAAACAATCCGTGATTCAGTGGAACATTAACGGTGTTAAAAGTCACATTGAGGATCTCAAATTAATTGTAAGGGATGTGTCACCTATGTACATTTGTATTCAGGAGACACATCTCCATGAATCGCACAATTTCCATCTAAGGGAGTATTCAGTTTACAGATCGGACTTCGTTACAGAAAATCGAGCTAGAGGTGGCGTAGCCATTCTAGCCCGTGACTGTGTCGACGCCGTTTCTCTGAACTTAATAACTCCCTTTCAAGCAGTAGCAATTCAAACAGCTGTTCCATACAAACTCACTCTATGTTGTGTCTACCTCCCACCTAGTGACAACCTGCAACAGAGAGATCTTGTAGACCTTATAAATCAGTTACCGACTCCGTTTTTATTAGTGGGCGATTTCAATGCCCACCATGTTTCATGGGGTTCCCCATAATGCAACCCGCGAGGTAATCTGATCGAAAGCATCAGATCGGAACTGGATTTATACCTGCTAAATGACGGTTCTCCGACACATTTAGCAGCGTCAACAGGTGGATGGACAGCTGTAGACTTGTCATTATGCAGTCCTGTCTTGGCTACAAGGCTAAAATGGTCAGCATTGCCTGATCTTTACAGTAGTGACCACATCCCTATTGAGATCTCTTTGTGTGACTCCTCTCCCTGTTGTGTTCGACATCCCTGTTGGATCCTGAATAAAGCCAACTGGGAACAATTTTCACAAGATCTAGAATCACTGGACGTGGATTACTTGGCTCCCATTGATGACATTGTAAATTCATTTACAAAAACCGTTTTGAATGCCGCTGGAAAGGCAATTCCGAAAACCTCATCTAAACCACGACGACCACCTGTTCCGTGGTGGAATGATGAGTGCACTGTGATCCTTCGTCAACGGAGAAAAGCTTTGAACCAGTTCAAGAGACATCCAACGAGTGAAAACCTGGAAAAATATAAAATCTTCCGTGCGAAAGCACGGAGAATATTTAGGCAAAGTAAACGAGAATCATGGTCGCAGTACATTGGCTCAATTACAAGAGCTACAGCTCCATCCACAGTATGGAAGAAATTACGATCAGTCTGTGGCATTTCCGTTCCGATGCCATTAATTTCATTAAGGCATTCGGATGGTGTTTTGACCACGGACTCTGAGGAAATTGCCAATGTGCTAGCGTTATCATTTTCAAAACATTCTTCATCTTCTGCATACAAGGACACTTTCCAGGTGTTCAAACGTAAACAGGAAGCCTTACCTTTCACCGTTGGATTGTCTGGAGATTCTTGTTTGAACATCGATTTCTCTATCGACGAACTAGAGTCAGCTCTCTCGTCAACGAAGGATTCAGCTCCAGGCCCGGATGATATTGTATACTCCATGATTAAAAATCTACCACCGTCGGCAAAACTAATTCTCCTTGGGATATACAACCGTATATTCGGGGAGCAGGGTTTTCCCGATGCATGGTTAGAAGCGACAATAATTCCTCTTCTAAAACAAGGAAAGGACAAAACTAATCCCAGTAGTTACAGACCCATCTCTCTGACCAGCTGCTTATGCAAACTACTGGAGAAGATGGTCAACCGTCGTCTTGTCTGGTATCTAGAAACAAACAAACTTCTTTCTAACGTTCAGTGTGGTTCCAGACAAGGACGTTCATCAGTTGACCAATTGGTTTTGTTGGAGTCAGCTATACAGAATGCCTTCATCTTACGACAAACACTGGTAGCTGTTTTCTTTGACCTTGAGAAGGCATATGACATGGCATGGAGAAGAGGAATTTTGAACGTATTGAAATCATGGGGTATACAAGGTAACATTCTTGCTTTTATACAAAATTATTTGAATAACAGGAGACTTTCCGTGTACGTCTAGGAGGCATATATTCTGATCGTTGCGAACTAGAGAATGGTGTACCACAGGGTGGCGTTTTGAGTGTGACGCTGTTTGCTGTTGCCATTAACAGCGTCACTTCAAACGTACAGTCACCGGTCCACTGTTCCCTGTTTGTAGACGATTTTTGTATATATATGGCTGCTAGAAGTATAGCAACAGCGGAAAGATCCTTACAATTGGTAATTAATAAATTGCAAGAATGGACCAAATCTACGGGCTTCAAGTTTTCGGCTTCGAAGACCCAGTGTATAGCATTTAGTCGTCGCAGGCAACACCAGGAACCTATTCTTTATCTTGATGGTACGCGGCTTCAAACCGCGGATAATGTGAGATTTTTGGGTCTTTTATTGGATAAAAGACTTTCATGGAGTCCACATGTTCGTGATTTGAAGGTGAGATGCAGCAAGATATTGGATATGTTGAGAGTTCTAAGTGGTACAAATTGGGGAGCAGACAGAACCTGTATGCTCCGTTTCTATCGCGCCGTTGTAAGATCGCGCATAGATTACGTCTGTATAGCCTATTCATCTGCTCGACCTACGGTTCTGAAACTCCTGGATTCAATACATCACGCTGGTCTTAGACTTTCTACTGGTGCTTTTAGATCAAGCCCAATCTCCAGCCTTCTAGGTGAAGCTGGAGAACCATCTCTCTCTATGCGACGTCAAATGCTACAAATTTCTTATTACACTGGTCTTCGAAGTAAACCTAAACATCCGGCATTCAAATCAGTTTTTGATAACCACCTCGAAGATCGTTACAATGTACGTCAACGTTCAACTGCTCCCTTCGGAATAAGAACGTTGCGCATTTTTAATAATCTAAATTTAGAACATCCACCTATATTCGAACGA
This sequence comes from Prosapia bicincta, assembly GCA_036971475.1. Lineage (NCBI taxonomy): Eukaryota > Metazoa > Arthropoda > Insecta > Hemiptera > Cercopidae > Prosapia > Prosapia bicincta. The sequence goes on from JBAIZL010000009.1 coordinate 9,805,897, forward strand.
ACATCATGCTACATCCCTCCATGGACAATACAAAAGCCAAAATGTGACTTCTCATTGTCCATGTACCTAAAACACAATACTCCTGGCGTTATTTATCGTAAGGAGTTTTTGCAGATTCAACTAACTCACCAACACACTGTGACTATATTCACAGACGGTTCAAAACTGGATAATGGGATAGGTTGTGCATTTTATATGGAAGGACAAACTTTCACTTATGGATTGCCCTCACCCTGTAGCGTTTTTACTGCAGAACTTTATGCAATTTTCCAAGCTTTAAGATCAATTCCGTCTGCAAAATCTAAATATCTTGTGTGTTGTGATTCCAAAAGTGCTCTCCAGGCTATTCAGGAAATGTACACTAAGAACCCTTTAGTTGGAGACATCTTGTGCTCTATACACAGGCTCCAATTACGAGGTGTTGAGGTGTCATTTCTCTGGGTGCCTGGTCACTGTGGAATATTCGGAAACACTAAAGCAGATGAAGGTGCAAAATTAGCTACAGGTATGGTGCAATCGACACAACGTGTGATGGCATCAGATTTTGTATGCAAAGTTAAATCTACACTATTCTCTGTTTGGAACGAAGAATGGCAAAATGTAAATAGAAACAAGCTAAGGGATATCAAAAATACCGTCCGACTATGGAGGACATCTGTTTCTTTCGAATCGTAAGGAGGAAGTGGTGGTTACTCGACTTCGCATCGGCCACTCTTTGTTAACGCATGGATGGTTGATGCGACATGAGGATCCACCACTATGTCCGTTTTGTAGAAATAATATTACAATCAAGCATATCCTGCTTGATTGTAATGAGTTGACAAATTCGTATATACGTTACGATCTTCGAGGTAGTTTAAAGGGGGTTTTAAGAGACGATGTCACGGCTATCGACCGTGTCCTCGCTTTCCTACGCCATCTTAATCTATTTAATAATATTTAAATTTTGTATAATTTTAGGTTCTTTAGTTTTAGATAATTACAATTAGTTTTAAACATTTATTTTGTTTAGTCTTATTTATGTAATATTTTAATATTTATTATTAACAAACCTTAGTTAGGCGATGATAACCTCAATAGGTTTTTCGCCTGGAAAAAAAAAAAAAAAAAAAAAAATTATATGGGCTATGTCAAATGATCATTGACAATACCAACATCACATGCACAGAATTATTTAGTAATATATTTTATTTTATTTGTAACGTTTTACCTATTATTGTATTTATGTTTGTTATTGTGCAGTACAAGGGTGGTAAGCCTACAATTACGTCATAGCTTGTTGCCATCTTTATAAAAGTAAAGCTTATAGAACGAACAAACATATTGGACGTATGTGACATATATAAACTGTTATATGAAGTTTTGTATCCAGTAAAGTTCTCCCGACAATCATTTTAAAATCTGTGGCACAATTTAATGTATTTCTCAACATTAATTTAGCATCAACGTGTCCGAGGGTGTGTTCACCCGAAGGGAAGTCATAGCCAGGCCTGTTCAGACCTTTTATAAGGTGGTTTAATAAAAATATGATGTAAGATTTTTGGGGGTGAAGATCAGAGGTGAATGCCTTGAGGCACATGTGATTGGGGTCATACTGCTTCTGATGAAGCCGCCATTGCAGTGTTCGTGAGGCTGGAGATGTGTTTGGTCGGATTTGAGGAGTACAAGGGTATTTGCATAAAATGGCGTCACTGAGATCATACAATAATAACTGTTAATTTTACAACTCGAACTGATGATTCTCGAACAAAGCTTTTTATATTGGTTCTGTTTCTAAAACCATCGCTAACTTTGGAATGTTATTTCTGCTAAGGCAGCCGCATTTACTCTATTCATCCCCACTGTTCCATAATGCGAGTAGAAGTAAGCCTTACAAAGCCGACGAGACCCACCAGTGCGTAGTCTAGACTTTCTTCGCTTAAATCTGTTTCCCCATTATCTATCGTAGTGCTTCCGTAACAATGCCGTCACCCCAGGGGCAGCAAATATCGAAAACGAACTCGGATATGGTTTACTTACCTTATTCTAAAATTTAATTGTATAAGTACCTTCCAATCCCCTTTTACAGGAATTGCGCACCTGAAGTAGGCAGTAAATCATTATTTCATATAACAAGCGATGTAAGAGGTTGTGTGAATTTCAAGTAGCTTAAAGTGAGGATATAGTGTTTATATACACTCAGAAGGACTTAAACAACTTTATAATGAAGCCACAGCTAATCTATCAGCAAATACTGGCATAAAGGTACAATTTTGATTAACACATTTTTTTTGTTTCTAGGCTGTTTACAATTTCAGTGATTAAGACAGTTTTGAAATTAACCACTTTGGATGTAGTTGATTTTGATTTAAAATTGTAACCGTACCGAAATGTTATTGCAGCTTTTATTTATACTTTGCTGTCACCTCAGGGGCAGAAAATATAGGAAACTATATCACACACCAAAACAACTTATTTCAGTTATATTTTCCTTAAGCACGAAGTGTAAACAAAAGCTTGTCGAAATATCAATTTACTCTAAAATCAAATTATATAGTAGAAAATTACTTAGCTTAGGTAAATTAGGTGGAATTGCTAATTAAAGATAACAAAGGGCTTCGTACTTGTTGAGTGCTTTCCCCCTTTGCCTTAATTAGTTTTTTTGCGGTGACTTTATCAATACTTCTTCCTTTGCAAAGCTCCCATTAATTTCCCTCGCCAAAGGCAATGTTTATTGGCAAAGCCGAATACAGCCAATTCCGTTTTAGGATGGAAGTGGGGAGGCTCTTGAGGTTTTCTGTTTATTTTCTGGTTAAATTATTTCAATAATTTACTTAATACTTTAATTTATTTTTCATTTTTTTTATATATATTAAAGAACGTAAATGAATTAATCAACTCAAGATTCTATCAGCACCGAACAAATAACTAACTATCCCTAAATAAGCCACTTAGGCAACCCGATGGAATTGAAGCATATCCAGTTCTCCTTGTAATACCACATGTTTTGGCGCACTTTTATACCCACGTTAGTGAGTGTCAACCATCTGCCTTGCTCAAGTAACTGGATTACACATTTAGTACACATGCCTGACCCTATTGCGTTACACCTAGATCCGACAGAAAAGCACCGATGCTTAAGTCCGTTCCGGACCGGCAGCACCGGTGCATAGGTCTCCTCACGCCATATCCTCATGCATGTATTTCGTAAGCACTCCCACAGTGAATGTTATATGCTGATATAAATCTGTGACCGGGCTACACAGAAAGACTTATAAGGCCACAGTTTGGCCACCCCTGATATAGGTAATACACACGATTTAATCTCAGTTCATAAAGCTATGCTAATCAGTTTCATATTAGTTCTGAGTAGGAAAGATTTCTATAACGAAAGACAAAGAAATACTACCTTAATACTTCCATTCGTTTGGAAAAGTATTACAACAAGCACAGAAGCATTGAAATTGAAATTGCCCCATCTGTGACGTGTTGTAAAGAACCGTTTCCATGAAGATGACTTGCAATAAAAATACTAATTACAAAAGTTCAAAACTCGTTTCGAACTTCTGAAGTGAGAAAATTATTTCTCAAAGTGAAACAAAAAAATTGAATTTTAAACGTTACATTTGAACTTATATTAAATTATTAGGTTTTATCCGGAGTGTCAATCTATTTGCAGTTTAGAATATTTGCACTAATTTTGTGTTTCATAGTATTATTGTACCAAAGTTAATTTGAAAACTAAATGGTGAACTTTTAGAGTATTACAAAACTCTAACAAACTTTACAAGAATCAATTTAAACTTTGAATGAAAAAAAAAAATACTTGAATTTCGTAGTCCATTACGTTCGGGATGAATCTTAAATAATCCCTTTATATATATATATATATATATATATATATATATATATATATATATATATATATACACACAATTCTTCGTAAATTGTTGATGAACATTTTTCAGAAAATGTTGACTTAGTCCATTGGTTATCTAAGGTTAAAATCAATCTATATACTATTTTAGGTGAAACGTCTTAGAGTAGTTTCCGAGAAAACATTTACGCATATGCATATTTACATATATACAATTATTATTCGTTTGAAAATATTAGATATACTATTATTATTAAGAGAAATCGTCTTGTTACCCCCTCTGACGTAAGCAATCCGTATCACGATACCCTTGAGTATCCACAATTAATGTCTCTTCTGCGGTGCCTAACAATAACCAACAAAGCTTCAAACCACAAGCATCCTTGTTGCTAAACAACGTACTGTAATACCCCCACAGATGACACTCAGCCTTCAGGATGACTCCGATTGCCGTAGTGATTCTACCGTGCTGATGGGTACAGACCTACTGAAATTAAAATAAAAGCGTCCCGCAGTACTACATAAATTTATCTAACACTCGTGAACTCAAGAGGTTGCTGCAGCTTTCTAAGCGACAAGGAATCGCACCTTTAGGAAGGCCTGTACTTCAAAGCCTCAGTTTCGGTTTCAGGACGTTCAACAGCTACCACAATAACTCGTGTGTCAATCCAAGTTAACATCAAAACGCTAATGGGTCACACGATCGCCTTTAACGAATCTTTGTTTGTGCGTGACTAAATAGCTGCTACGATTCCCCAAGTAAACGCATCCAGAGAGTGGCGCTCTTCTTTTCAAAATCTCGTTTTCCCCGACCCAGCATTCGACAATAATGGACGCGTCCAGGTGCTCCTAAGAGCACCTCTAATTCAGTCGTTGCTGACTAACGACCAACGGTCAGAATTTTCCTATAGCCATATGTACTCATTTTAAATTCTTGCTCATGGGGTCGATCAAAATGTATTAAAAAAACATTTATTAAAAATAGCCTATAAATTTAAAGATAATTTAACTAATAATCTTTCTTTAACAATCAGTGGCTACAATATAACATTTTCCAAATCCATAGAAACGTCTAATTCTATTGTTGTATTCGATGTAATATCTGTTGTGAATAGCCCTCTGCGGAGCCAACATCGGTTAGTTTTATTTAATGGGTGCGGGCCGTCTCAGTAAGTCGTGAGTAATCCTCCCTTAGGGAGCCAACACGGGTGGTGACTCCTACTGTAACCTGATTGGGGTTGTCCTGGGGTCCTTCAGTTATACGTTGAAGGCTCAAGTTATTCATTCTGCATTATGATTCTACCATAGAAAACTTTTCTTCTTCTCTGGTACAATCATTTCACCTGATGAATCCTTGACCTTTCCTCGTCTCACTGCTGCACTCCTGCTCAGAGTTGGAGTCTCCCAAATAAGCATCATTGTATATATGTGATGTAATAAATCATCACATTTGATTTATTTGCGTAGTACATCGAAGTAGACTCTTGCTAGAGTCCAATGTAATTTTGGAAATATGTGATTCTTAAAAATCTTCGAAAACTTGGTATCGATTTTTCAGGAACATTTCACTTACATCATTGGATTGCATTAACCCCCCTACCCCCCCCCCCTAAATACCGATGTTGGTGTAAATTCTAAAAATAGTTTTAGAAGTTTAAAGATTTTCAATAACTTGATAATGATTTCTTTAAAAAATTTTACATTTTGCGTGATCTTTATGACGATTTTTCATAAAATTTTCACTTAGTCCATTGGATTGCTGAGGTAAAAAATTCCCTTTATACCACTTTTGGTGAAAATCATGAAAGTAGTTTGCGAGAAATTAATTGACAAATATATATATGCAATTTTTCAAAAACTGATGACGATTTTTCAGCAAATTTTGACTTAGCCGATTGTGTACATTTCTTGTTTATATATTAATCTTGTATAATATTTTATTATGGTGTATATTTCTTGTATATATTATAATAGAGTGACATTTTCTTCTATATATTATTCTAATATAGTGTAAGTTTCTTGTATATATTTGATTTCACTAGCTTTTCTCTAGCTTGAGCTATATTACAATATAAAGTAAGGGTGAATGTTCACATGGCGGACGTTGTAGCTCTAAAAGTAAAGTGCTTTAGTTGCGTTTAAAGTATAGCAATGGAATTTCCCTGTAATAAACTCGTCCCTTTAGTTTTTGAACACCCCCCCCCCATCACAACACATTATTTGCATCCAACCCGTATCTGTTACAACCAAAGTCAAAAGTCTCTACGGAGTTATAAAATTAATTTCGTTCCATGTATGTGTGATAACTTAACTGGAAGTTCAATGCTCTTCTCTATAAAAATATAACAGTAAGCTATAACTTCCTTATATAAGATATAACTTCCAAAGTATGCAATATAACCTCGTGTTTTTTGTTATATACATTAACGATCTGTCACCCGATTTGTGGGAAGCATTGATATCGTCTTTTGCTGACGGTATTGATGATTTTTCCCGTGGGAAGATTTGGAAGGAAATAGAAACAGAAATGTATGATATCCCTCATGTAGTACACATATGGACAGATATAAATCTGTAAATATAGAAAAAAACGTATTTAAGTGCTTTGTAAATTGTTATAGCATTGTTACGAAAGAAGTATTTACTTCAATAAAAGAAAAGAGAAAGTAAAAAAAAGTGAATAGTTATAAGCGTTTATGCATATGCTTTATTTATAGGATGAGATTGGACCTTCATATAGAACAAATTTTAATCGTAATAAAATATATATATTTAATTAATTGTTTTCTTGAGCAACTGTGGCCTAATGTTACAATAATTACATAAAAAACCCTCTAACCACAATATAACTTTATTTAATCACTTGATGTACATTTCGGTTACCAGATAACCATCTTCAGAAGTACTGTACTTACCTGGTAACCGAAATGTACATAAAGCGATTAAATAACGTTATATTGTGGTTAGTTGGTTTTTTATTTAATTATTATTATATACATAGGTTTTAGGTTAGGAACGTTGACTAAAACTGTGCCGAAGACAATGATGATGTCCCACTGTGCGTTTGTCCGTAGCATCATTCTTTCTGGCAATACAGAATGAGGTGGTGGCTGCTTGACGAGAATATTCTTATTGCAACGTTTACAAAATGGATTATTAAAAATAAAAATAAAAATAAAAGCTTAACTGAGGAGAAATCATTCAATTAAAATCTTTTTTTTTCTTTTGAGTTTATTCTATACTACTACGATACACTTAAAATAAAATGTATCACTTGAAATAGTGTCACGAGAAATTGATGTATTAAGATAATTAAGAGAAATTGAACTGTAAGTAGCTAAAACTCCTACGTCAGGGTCATACTGCTATCAGGGTAAACCCTATCAGGCAATGAGACTATTAAAAAGTATATGGCTTGGGTATCATTTCATATTATATTAAGAAATACCTATAGGATATAAACAAATCATATGGTAAGGCGTCCTAGAAATGGACGAGAAAAATATGCTTTAGCTTATAACAGTTTTATGTTTATCCATATGTTTTCAAACTTCCTTTTGTCCCCGCGTTCTGTAAACTTAGAGGTTATTTCTGCAAGGTGTATTATATGTGTACACTTTTTGATTTGAATATATAAAGCATTATTACAACATACATTTACTTTCATAATACACTCGTCATCAGTTGTGTTAGAAATATTTGTACACATATACGCGGGTTCATGTTTGTTGCAACATTCAGCAATCCACTATTTCTATATCTAATATCTGCAAAGTTTTACATTTATATTACGAAGCGCCAGTAACACACTAAGTAGGTACGTGATCATACTTACAGAATACTTTATTATTCTTAATATTTGATCGATACATTTAATGCAATAATGGTTGTGATAATGAATAATAGTAGAGAGATGTTTCGAATCATTGCAGAACAAATTCCGTTAATGTGGGAGGAAGGAAAGTTAAGAATAATGTATAGAAAAAATGAATTAAATAATCATTTATTCATTGACATTTTTTTTAAAAATATATTGAAACATAAAACTGCCTAATTAAAAGTAATGATTAACTCTGAATACTCTAGAGGAACATTCGGAAGAAGAAGGGCTTTAAAAAATGAAACTCGCTGAAACTAAGACGTGAATATACATTAGGTAGGGATGTTAGTTTTTGTTCCTGTTTACTAATAAATATATGCTTCTGTAATAAATATATATAAGTTATAACTATATAAACCTAAAAGGTTTATGAATGCGATAAAAAATAGTGATAAAAATTTTTTAAATTATTGTTTATATGGATACGATAAATAGTTGTCTTCATTATTTCCGATAAGATCTTAAAATATTGTTTGGTTGAGAAAACATGTTTAATAGTTTAATTGTTGAAGTGTAAACTGCACTTGACTTTCACAACTTTGCCAAAACACGAGTCTCAAAACATTGCTTCACAATTTTTGGATATACACTTTATTTGATTTTCAAAAAATCTGTTCAAATTAAAGCCAAACAGTAATTCTAGAAATACGGCGGCGAATTCGCAATATATGATTTATTTATGATATTTTCTTTGACAGATCTGTCGAGAAGTATTTCACTCCACTCGCGGCCGTGTTTCCGCGCCACTGGGCTTTCTCTTTGATGCCGTCCATAAAATGGCCACGAAGCAGCCTCAGAATAAATACTTAGACTTGATGTAAACCATTCGCCAGTGTTTTTATAACTACAGTATTTGTAAAAAGCCATTTTTATGTGTACTGCATTTAATGTATTATTTATAAATTACACCCTCAATGTTTATTCAAAACATTATTACTCAATTTTCAGTTATATAGGAATGACAACACAAGGCGTTCTAACACTTACTCTTCTAACCTCTTCCAAAGGAATTGAATAAATGCGTCGTTGCGGCTCAAGTAGATACAAGATTAGACTTAACATTACACTTGACGTTAAATCCTCGTTATTATGCAATATACTCGGGTTCATGTTTGTTGCAACATTCAGCAATCCACTATTTCTATATCTAATATCTGCAAAGTTTTACATTTATATTACGAAGCACTAGTAACATACTAAGTAGTTACAAGATCATAATTACAGAATACTTTATTATACTTAATATTTGATCGATACATTTAATGAATGCAATAATAGTTGTGATAATGATTAATAGTAGAGAGATATTTCGAAACGTTGCAGAAGAACAAATTCCGTGAATGTGGGAGGAAAGAAAGTTGTGACTGGAATCGTGTTTTTGTGTCTAAGGGTAAATTTTGAAGCATACACAACCAACAATGCTCTTGTAGAAAAAGAAATTGTAGGAAGAGATACTCTTATTATTTACTTAAAAAGCATATTTTTTTTTGTAAAAGCTTGCAAATTAAAATTATATAATATAATATGTTTACAACATTTGCATAAACTTGTGCTCTTCTACTTTCTTAGAGAACTTCATTGAAATCATTAGAATTGATGTTACATTTTACTAAAAATGTATTTGTTTCTTTGAATAAACTGAAACTAAGACAAAATAGAGAAACTTAGAGAATGATCTTAACATTTTACAAGTAAAACCAAGAGGTATAAACGCCTTGTAATAATAGTTCCCTACAAATCCTGGGTTCCCATTAGTTCTTACATAAAGGCTACAGCGTAAGCCATCGATCAGGCTAGACATTGTACTGTGGAACGCATTCTATGTAAAGAATCGTTTAGTTTAGCAAAGAACTGCTTTATCTGAACCAATTTGAAAATATTCTTCCTTGACATTTAAAACCTGTGATAAAACGAATGCGTCACTTTTATAACTAAATCCATATTATACCTTCTTTTATTGCTTTTACGTTGAATCAATGAACGGTTGTAAAAATCCCTTATTGAAAATTAGGCTAAAAAGTACTTGATGTTTATTTTTAATTTTGTTGTTGATTTTTCCAATAACTTTAAATAAATACTCGAATTTATCTCTCTATGTTTTTTAAAGTGGTTGCGATTTAGTGAACTAAAGAAATGTTAGAAGGGTTTTTAGTTGTACATTTAGATGACGTAGAATTTGTAGCTTAAGATACAAGGCTAAGCCGTCTTTACATTGTTTATACTGTGTATACAATACAAATCTAGTCAAGTTTATAGAGTTTATAAACTTCATGAGATTTTGTATTGTTTCATCATTAAAAACAATGAATGTTACCTACAAAACCAATTCCTATTTTTATTTCTCTCCTTGTAAATAACATGTTTCCATTCGGAGTTATATGTAAAATTTATCTCTTTCTCTGTTGCAGGCTGCTAAATATTTCTACAGGCAGCTGAGGTTAAATGGTAAGTAGAGTTGTAACTCGGTACTGGTGTAGGTTACGATAAGCGAGAAGTCCATGTGTTCAATATTTTATAAATATTCCTATTGCAACCACAATAAATGGAATTAATTAATATTCTAGCGTAACGTATCCGCCAATACCGCTGCTATGGTTACACCGCGAACTCCTCTATACGCTTGTATGATTCCAACGTTTGCTATATGGTGGTATGTAGAATTACAAGTAATAATAAGCTGTAACTATAAAGGTTTAGGTACACAGAGATTCATTTATTGTGGGGCATATAAAGGACAAAGGTATACAATATCTCGCACAGATACGTTTACAAAGAGATAATGCAATAAACTATAATAGAACTAGATCGATATATAATAGAAACACTATTCCACTCGCACCTAATCATGCTCGTTTAACTAAACAATCAATCGATTATCTCTCACTTCGATCTTTATTAGATAACGAATAGAAACGACTGAGTATTGTTTTTCCATAGAAAGCAATATGATAAACCTATTAGTGTATACTGGTGCACTAATATATATATATATATATATATAAGCGGTTCCATAGCACTCGGAGTTATTTCCTTCCGCACTGATATTTATTACGTTCTTGCGCAACCGTGAAAGTAATGCCAACACAAGAACACTGTGTCCTGGCAATTTCTGCAATAATCTGTCGGCAGGAGCAAGTGTTCATGTCCAGTAACCTAAAAAGGAAACTTTATTACATTTTAATTACAAGTAGGACTGGTGTATTTTACAATATGGCGATCAAGTCTTTTTAAAATAAATGTCAATAGTTTTTACTCACAACGTCACTCTTTATTGACAAATTGCCCCATTCATCAGGCTACGCTTCGATATGGCTTCCTACAAAAGATTAACGGCTATTTTATTTAAATGGGCTACTTTCAAATTATCACTTTGCTGAGTAAAAATATATTCATTAGTTGCAAGTAAAGGACGATCCGTCTTGTGTTACTTATCACAGTTCCTCTGAACATTCTGGTACGGCGTGAAATATTTTAGTTAAGTATTTCAATCAAAACCAAATGAATTTAGCACTAGTTGTCACAACAATTTACAGTAAAGTCTGTACAATTATTAGGACCCATGCTAGTATTTAGTTTCCTCACCTCTTATATATGTTCTGCCGCCAATGCACACTTATATGTATCAAAGAAATTTGCCCCAACTATTCGTTCTGCTGTAACGCTTCAGCAAACACCGATTTTCTTATGATGTAGTGGTTGCTCATGAAGGCATACGGGTTTATTGCAGACCAAATTCTTCCATTTTTGGTGGTAACATAACCTGACACAATAAACTATGCTTCATCAGATGAGAACAAGATAAAGGTTCCTTTTCACCGTCCACTACAGTATTTTAAAGTCGCAAGTTTTCAATACACATTCATAGCGTTACCTTGGGGATCGTACAATTTGCATGACAATGACTTTAAACCGGTTTGATTTAGTCAGTCATGATCTAGCTTATTTAGGCTTCCACGATGCTGGTACTGTTTTAAAGGTAGTTTTACAAAGTTTGGAGAAGGTCGTAATTTGTGATGTAATCTGAAGTCATTATCTCCAAGGGCTTAAAATAACGTTAATAGTGGTGGGATAAACTCTTAGTAAACTTCAATAGCTTTTTACGCGTAACAGCGGTAACGTAAATGCGGTCTGTAATACATGCTTCATAAAGCAAAGGCTCTACATAGCATTTGCTTGTGGCTAAGAGCTCTGGGAAGGAGATAGGCTTAGAGTTGTACAAGAATGTGTAGTTTCCAGTGCAGTACATTTATTGCGTGATATATAGGTCTATGTGTGTGTGTGTGTTTGTGTGTGTGTGTATAATATCCTGTATTATAGATGGTTAGGAATGGTATCCAGCGGAAGAAGAGTGAATAAAATGATAAAGAGGAATGTCCATACGCCTCAACGAAAATAAAGCATCTTTAGGAATAGGTTTGGTAGATCACTGATACAGTGAGTTACTCCAATAAGGTCATAGAAAGCAAAATGGGATACTAATTTGAAGTTCTGTCAGTCGTTAGTCAGTGAAGAGTGGGGTCCTGTGGAAATCCCGACAGCCAGTCGAAGAAGCAGAGGATTTCGCGAATAGTTAGTCAGCCAGTCAGAGAAGGACTGAGATCCCGAGTTTAAAGGCATCTCAGGGTACTTTTGATATGTTTTTCGGAGAAACGCTTCTTTGTATGGGCCGGATGTTAGTATGGATATCTAGAATAATGCCAAAGCGTTATTTGGTTGGATAATAATACGAAAGAATTTTAATTCCGGAGGGGAACGCTTATTTACACGCAACTGGTAAAACTTTCGCCTACGTTTTACTTTTTGTTTTGTTTATTTGTGAATTTGTGCTTTAGAATCCATATGGCCATTATCTGGAATTAAGTTGAGAGTATTTTGATCATATGGGCAACCTATAATTTTTTTTATTTTCAAAATGTGAATAAATCAAATTACAAGAAAGCCCCTTATTTTGTAGACAAAATAAGACAAATTTTATATAACCATTTGTATAAAAATAAATTAAAGAACTTGATGGGGTTTTTACCTGCATCAAACTCTATTCCGATTTGTACTGCTTTATTGCTAATTTTTTTGCAAGCAAAAACCGAGAAAAGCAACAGCTAAATGCTATGAAATATCGACGTTTGTACGTCCAACAGTTTTTATAAAGTGAACGGATACCCATTCAAAGTAACTTGACAACGGACCTTATAATCTAGCGATGGAAATTAACTTTTTTCTAATAATTATTTTGTGATGCATGAGTGCTTTAAATGAGTTATTACTATGCAGCAATAATACAATTTACAGAATAATAAGCGACAATATTTTAGGCCAACTTAAGAAGGTTAAACTCATCTGGTCTGGGAGTTGAAAGAGTACTTGTTAAATATAAGATAGACAAATCATTTACTTGTGTCAGACATAAACCTTCTCTCTGCTACGACACCGTGTTTATCAAAAATAAACAGAAGAAGCTTTAATATATGGGCTCAAAGTTCTTGTGAATTGAAAGAGCGACAGTAAAGCAGCTTCGTCCCGCATCTTTGTAACGCATTCGCAATAGTTTTGTATGGTTCCTTATTGAATGGAATACTATATGTTGCATTATACGCTCACTTACTTTTATTTATTCGACTTTGAATGTTTAATACGTATAAGTGAAGAAATGTTTAAATCAATGTTAAATTGGATAGATAGTGAAAGATGTTAGATGAGAAATTATTTTTTAATTTTAAGTAAATAAACACTTTAGCCGCAAAATAAATTATAATTAAACTTGCACGTACATTTCGATTTCAAAGCAACTATCTTCAGGCAAAGAGTTACCTTCTTGCAAAAATAACTGAAGTTCATTGGAGATGATTTCTTTGCAATGAAATGTAACGTACATAGAGGCTCAAACAAAACGTGTTTATGATAATATTTTTTAAAATAAAATATTATATCACAGTTTCTCCAAATTGTTAAATACCTTATTATTTACATAAAGAAAAGTTATAATAAAAAAACTTATAGGTATTGGTCGCGTATAGTAACGCTGGAGCGGGAAACATTCTATGTACATAGCGGCTTGAATGCCATATTTCTTTGGGTGTTTGCCAACTCTGAGTTATTTCGTTTGGGGTTTTATCAAGGAAAGCCGTTTCCCTTCTATAAAAATATTGTTTTATGCTATGAGATTCTCGCTTCAGCGGGTGACCTGTACAAAGCCCTTAGAGTGACCTTTGAAGTTATAGATTAGGCCTTATTTATAACGTAGCTAAAACTGCGGGGAAAGGGTTTTGCGTACAATTATATTGGAGCGGAAAGTGAAAATATTGACATTATGTTACGAGTCGAAAATGTGAATTTTCTAAATTCTCATTACACTATTCTAAATTCTCTAACATTATAATTTCCCTTAGACACAGCTACATACAAATAGCATACCACTCTTACATTACTTAATACATTATAGAATTATTCGTGAATATAAGTTTATAGTTTCAAGCTGGAATAATTAATACGTTATTATTAAAATTTATATTTTTATTAAAGAAGACCCATTATGTGAACGTAACTATTAGCTTCAGTCTTTACAATGCAAAAAGGTAGACAACTATATAAAGGACCATCTAATATGGAAAATAAACAATTTCCCACTAGTCTACAATTCAGACAATCAAATTAAATACAAACAATATAACAGCTGTTGTTTAGCATTGTTGTTTACGTATAAAACCAAATGCTAAATCAAGATGTATTTTAATATACTCTAATTATAAATATGTACTTAATGGAGAGGTATAGTCCCAATCGACGTCTAAGTGCACACCAAGGCCGACATTATTGCCTGGACAATCCTGGAAGCCTATTGTCCGAGACATTATAAACACCAGATGCATCTTAGGTTAGGAAATATAACCTTGTAACTATGAGAGAAGTGACATTGCCTCTTAAGCAATAACATTTTGTGTAAGATTGCTGATATTACTGTACCCTGCTAACAAGTGTAAGGGGATGTTTTGGGACAGAAAGTTTAAATAACAAGGCTTTCGGTGAATAATTTAATATGTTTACGTAGAGTCCGTATCATTCTACGGCATTCAATTAATTTATTACTATATTAAAAAACGTATGCAGACAAAGAAGAAAGCCTAAGTATCATGCCTAGGTGTCAACATTCTTCTCGCTCTGTAAAGAGGTAGCGCTAGAGCTCATCTCTTTAAAGGTGATACCTATGGGAGCAGGTAGACCTCTGCATGGCAAAAGTAGGCACAATTCACCACTTCTGTAGTTCGACTGGCAGAGGGGAACCATCCCCGGAATATACCTTGTCCTATTCGTGCCACGTCTTAACATTTACCCTCGACTTACATTCCATTTTATGTTTGGTAAAACGTTTTCCCTTTAGACATGTTTAATACATTTGTTGAAATCTTATTTATATTGTTATATTTTAATATAGATAAAATTTTTCCCATCAAGCTATATTTTAAAATGATATATTTCTTGTATAAACGAAGAGCATGTTATAGCAATGTTTATCATTTAGCATTTATACCATGTGTGTGGCGAGAATGCGCGAAGAGTATGTCAAGATCAAGTATGGACTGGCAAACCTCTGCCTCCCTCTCCTTCTCTAACTGCAAATACGTACCTTTCTCTTTCCAAAAAGTATTTCTTCTTTCCTACCTGAAAGTATCTCACCTCCCATGCCGTCAATCTCCTTTCCTCTACCATAAAAATAGGCAATGGTCTAGCATTAAATATCTACCTTCCCTTTTATATATCAAAATCCGTTTTATCAGCAAGTATTTCATCTCTCCTACCGTAAGGTAGCTCCTGTATTACCTACACGTATCTCTACTGTCCCCTAGCAATTAATTCTCCTACCTACTAGTATTTCCTCTCGGGAAGTACTTCGAGAAATCTCCCAGAGTGTATGCTGCCCCTTATCCTCCTCCAGTTTTATGAGGCATTATAACTATGATAGTTGTATAAATTATATAATCAATTTTTGTCATAATTTTCAAACTAGTGGTTAAATGAAAACTACCATAATCACCAACACCATAAGTCATCCCTTAAAGTGGTTGAGTCTTGTTTATTTTTTTCTGAAATATCGCAATAATAATACTTTACCAATATCTACTCCAAACAATGTAATGTAAGAGAAATTAGATCGCGGTTTGTGAGCGTCTATCTAGCAACAGGATGCGCTGTTTCCACGTACATAAAGGCTGTTAATGACTACGCCGAGGTTGATGTTAATTGCTGTGGTGTCATATTGCAGCCGTGGACTCACGGAGCTTTCATGGCGGTGGGTTTATCGTTGCACCCCTGCAATTGTCACGCACACTGACATCTTTATTACAGCAAACCTTTATATTTTAGCAGATATTTTAATTTTCTATATTGCACGGTTATATTTTGTGTTCACAGTATATATCAGTTTAGTTAGTACTTCATAAAAATATTATATATATATATATATATATATATATATATATATATATATATATATATTTATGTATGCATATGTATATAAATATATATATGTTATCATTTTCGTGTTGTTATTTGTGTGACATTATTTTATTTATAAACAGGTTTTAGTGTATTTTACTAAAAAATGTAATTCACTACTTCATTTAAAAAAAATGTAATCTATGAAAAGTAAATTTGAAGGAAGTAAATAATATAAATAGCACAGAAACAAATGTTTTTCTCATATGCAAATTTATTTCCTGTAACAAAAAGGTAACATAATTTTTTTTGGAACAAGCTAAATACAAAGAACGTAAAGAAAAAGAAGATTCTCTTTGGAATGATATAGCTGAACAATATATAGATTTTTTAATTTTCTGAGAGAAGTTTTAATTTTTATTTCATTGATACTAGTGTTACAAAGGTTTCTATAAAACTTCAAGAATAGGGATTGCAAAAGGTAAATTGTTGTTTGCTAGAGGGTTTAAATTTTTGTTACATGGTCCACAGTTGTGTATATACTGCACACTCAATATGATAGCATAGGGATTGCAAAAGGTAAATTGTTCTTTGCTAGAGCGTTTAAATGTTTGTTACATGGTCCACAGTTGTGTATATACTGCACACTCAATATGATAGCATAGGGATTGCAAAAGGTAAATTGTTCTTTGCTAGAGCGTTTAAATGTTTGTTACATGGTCCACAGTTGTGTATATACTGCACACTCAATATGATAGCATAGGGATTGCAAAAGGTAAATTGTTCTTTGCTAGAGCGTTTAAATGTTTGTTACATGGTCCACAGTTGTGTATATACTGCACACTCAATATGATAGCATAGGGATTGCAAAAGGTAAATTGTTCTTTGCTAGAGCGTTTAAATGTTTGTTACATGGTCCACAGTTGTGTATATACTGCACACTCAATATGATAGCATAGGGATTGCAAAAGGTAATGTGTATGCTTAGCTAAGCCAGTTAGCGACACAACACGTCATGTTTATCTATTTCATAGCACAATATTACCGATTTCGTTTACAAAATGTAATTTTCAAATCACTCAAATAAATTTAATACTGATAACAATTAAAATTCTTCTCACTACAATATAAAACTTTTTTCAACCAATTACTTTATGAACGTTTCGATTCCACGGTAATCATCTTGAGAAGTAATTCTGAAAGTGATTAGCATGCAATCGAAATGTGCATAATGTAATTGTGGTAAAATATAAGATTTCTACATTCTGGTTAGTTAGTTGTTGTTATTATTATGTTTTAGTTATCATTTATAAGTGTTTACAAAAAATTCTAAACAGTATTGTTCAAGCCTCGACCCATTTAGGTTCTTTCATGGTTTTATGATTATTGACAAGGTGACAGGAAATCTTATAGCGACATCCCCAAGTTCCTCTTTAGCCTTCAACAACCGTGAACCGGGCTCTTACAGGGACAATCTCAGAGGTGACCCCTCTACACTGGTTGCCTATCAAAATTTCAAATGCGTTTTTACTAATAATGTTATTTTCTAACAAAACTTTTGGTTAAAAAAGGATTTCTTATTTAAAATTTCTAATGAATATCTTTATTCATAATATACAATTAATCCAAATCAAATGGAATTAGCAAGTAGGTGAAATCCTCAACAGTTTGATTTTACATTCAACCTGGGATTAAACAGAGATTCACTCAAAGAATACCATGAAGTAAGACTACACTTTAGATATAGCTTTTATATACACGCTGGAATATCTGTACCTGCTTAGATTCAATTACATGACATGGTATTCTTTTTAATTAATCTGCGGTTGAATGTGAATTCACACTTTACTCTGCAATGCCACGAGTTGCTTATACCAAGTAAAATAGGTCAAGTGAAATATATAACTACCCACGAGTTGATTGGAAATTACTGTAACTAAATCAATTATGAAAATAAAGTACATACACAGCGTAAATGGAAGTTAAAGATATCTGTTACGTTTGTTGTAGACAACGCCAACATCTGAGTTATTTGACTTTAAATCTCAAACCTTTTTGTTATTGTTTGAATAAAGTAATTGTTGAGGAATGATTATAGCATTTAGGCATTCAATTTTCTTTTTTTTATAAAAACATAAACATAATGTAAGCAAGAAGCATGCAAAACAAATAAAATATCAAGAATATTATATTAAAAATAACATAAAATCAAACATGTCTCAGCTGCCAACTTGTTATCATCAGTGAGCACCTAATTGAGTGTTGAATTATTTAGCATGTTACTCTCATCAGTTTAGCTTAAAAGCTCATTGTTGTACCTTAATTTTCCTCAATCTTTAGTCAATCTCATTTTAGCTTTAGGTTTAAGGATTATTATTGTTTGATCAACATTAGAACTATATGGGACCAAAACCTAAAATAAAACAAAACCAACAACGAATTATTTTCTTTATTATTTCACCTCCAACTCTAGCTAGTAATCTACATTTGTACCAAAGATTCCCAACCTGTGGGGATCGTCCTCCTAGCCATGCAGACACGAGGACATAGAGAAAGTCTTTATTTTGTAATTAGGAGAGAGAAACAATACGTTTTATTTAATTTACTGAAAGGAAAGCAATAAAATACAATCTTGACATATTGAAAAATAACTCATATCTGATTTTAAATCAAGATCCCGCCTTATTCTGCAAAGCGTTCTAACTTTGTATAAAAATACATTGTTACCCTGATATAACACGTTAAAATATAATTATATCAATCAAGTACGGTTCATTTAATAATTATTAAACATAATTTTTTTTAAAAAGCGCCAAGTTCACTGAAATTAAATTGAAACTATTATTTCAATTTCAGCAAAATTTGATTGAAAATTATTTAATAAGTGACGCGATGAAATTCGTCAGAATATTGGTTCGCATTCTGACGTTTGGAATTTAACACGTATTAATCTATACAACTATTCCTTGATCTGAACTTGTGAGGTTATGCTAAAGCAAATAAAAACATACCCAAAACTCACAAATTATTCTTTTATTTACTCATACGCTTTTCAATGACAAAGTCACCATCATCAGTGAGTGTACTACAAACTCTAACTTACAACTAGGCTGAAAGTAATGTTACACTTCTATATGTAATATTCTGTAAATAATGTATATAGTAGAACGTTTTGTGTCAGTTATGATCCGAGTTATCTGACAAAACGATCCTCCTCATTTAAAAAAAAAGTAAGTGCTACTATAAACAGGCGTTTTATATAATAATATGTAAAAAATATATAAGTAAACATTCAATAAATAATATTGTGTATTCAATTTGTAAACCAATTAGTTAAGTCCAAATATTATATTCCTGAAGCTGCATAGTGTCACATATAGTTTGTTAGAAACCCTTTGCTCCTCTTAGGGCTATAAAGGAAATGAAGTGATTCCTATTTCTCGCAGATTGTTGCTTGCAAATACAATACCTTTAAGGGCTGTTTGAATGCCTCCAACGCCCAAAGCACTGCATAGTGTCACATATAGTTCGTTAGAAACCCTTTGCATCTCTTAGGGCTATAAAGGAAATGAAGTGATTCCTATTTCTCGCAGATTGTTGCTTGCAAATCTAATCTCTTTAAAGGCTGTTTGAATGCCTCCAACGCCCAAAGCACTGCATAGTGTCACATATAGTTTGCTAGAAACCCTTTGCTTCTCTTAGGTCTATAAGGGAAATGAAGTGATTCCTATTTCTCGCAGATTGTTGCTTCCAAATCCAATCCCTGCAAGGGCTGTTCTGAATGCTTCCAAACCCAAAGCACTGCTTAGTGTCACATATAGTTCGTTAGAAACACTTAGCTCCTCTTATGGCTATAAAGGAAATGAAGTGATTCCTATTTCTCGCAGATTGTTGCTTGCAAATCCAATCCCATTAAGGGCTGTTCTGAATGCCTCCAATGCCCAAAGCACTGCATAGTGTCACATATAGTTTGTTAGAAACCCTTTGCTCCTCTTAGGGCTATAAAGGAAATGAAGTGATTCCTATTTCTCGCAGATTGTTGCTTGCAAATCCAATCCCTTCAAGGGCTGTTCTGAATGCCTCCAATGCCCAAAGCACTGCATAGTGTCACATATAGTTCGTTAGAAACACCTTGCTCCTCTTAGGGCTATAAAGGAAATGAAGTGATTCCTATATCTCGCAGATTGTTGCTTGCAAATCTAATCTCTTTAAGGGCTGTTTGAATGCCTCCAATGCCCAAAGCACTGCATAGTGTCACATATAGTTTGCTAGAAACCCTTTGCTTCTATTAGGTCTATAAGGGAAATGAAGTGATTCCTATTTCTCGCAGATTGTTGTTTGCAAATCCAATCCCATTAAGGGCTGTTCTGAATGCCTCCAACGCCCAAAGCACTGCATAGTGTCACATATAGTTTGTTAGAAACCCTTTGTTCCTCTTAGGGCTATAAAGGAAATGAAGTGATTCCTATTTCTCGCAGATTGTTGCTTGCAAATCCAATCCCATTAAGGGCTGTTCTGAATGCCTCCAACGCCCAAAGCACTGCATAGTGTCACATATAGTTTGTTAGAAACCCTTTGTTCCTCTTAGGGCTATAAAGGAAATGAAGTGATTCTTATTTCTCGCAGATTGTTGTTTGCAAATCCAATCCCATTAAGGGCTGTTCTGAATGCCTCCAACGCCCAAAGCACTGCATAGTGTCACATATAGTTCGTTAGAAACACTTAGCTCCTCTTAGGGCTATAAAGGAAATGAAGTGATTCCTATTTCTCGCAGATTGTTGCTTTCAAAACCAATCACTTCAAGGGCTGTTCTGAATGCCTCCAACGCCCAAAGCACTGCATAGTGTCACATATAGTTTGCTAGAAACCCTTTGCTCCTCTTAGGGCTATAAAGGAAATGAAGGGATTCCTATTTCTCGCAGATTGTTGCTTGCAAATCCAATCCCTTCAAGGGCTGTTCTGAATGCCTCCAACGCCCAAAGCACTGCATAGTGTCACATATAGTTTGCTAGAAACCCTTTGCTCCTCTTAGGGCTATAAAGGAAATGAAGTGATTCCTATTTCTCGCAGATTGTTGCTTGCAAATCCAATCCCTTCAAGGGCTGTTTTGAATGCCTCCAACGCCCAAAGCACTGCATAGTGTCAAATATAGTTTCTTAGAAACCCTTTGATCCTCTTAGGGCTATAAAGGAAATGAAGTGATTCCTATTTCTCGCAGATTGTTGCTTGCAAATCTAATCTTTTTAAGGGCTGTTTGAATGCCTCCAACGCCCAAAGCACTGCATAGTGTCACATATAGTTTGCTAGAAACCCTTTGCTTCTATTAGGTCTATTAGGGAAATGAAGTGATTCCTATTTCTAGCAGATTGTTGTTTGCAAATCCAATCCCATTAAGGGCTGTTCTGAATGCCTGAAACGCCCAAAGCACTGCATAGTGTCACATATAGTTTGCTAGAAACCCTTTGCTTCTATTAGGTCTATAAGGGAAATGAAGTGATTCCTATTTCTCGCAGATTGTTGTTTGCAAATCCAATCCCATTAAGGGCTGTTCTGAATGCCTACAACGCCCAAAGCACTGCATAGTGTCCCATATAGTTTGATAGAATCCCTTTGCTCCTCTTAGGGCTATAAAGGAAATGAAGTGATTCCTATTTCTCGCAGATTGTTGCTTGCAAATCCAATCCCTTCAAGGGCTGTTCTGAATGCTTCCAACGCCCAAAGCACTGCATAGTGTCACATATAGTTCGTTAGAATCACTTTGCTCCTCTTAGGGCTATAAAGGAAATGAAGTGATTCCTATTTCTCGCAGATTGTTGCTTGCAAATCCAATCCCTTCAAGGGCTGTTCTGAATGCCTCCAACGCCCAAAGCACTGCATAGTGTCACATATAGTTCGTTAGAAACACTTAGCTCCTCTTAGGGCTATAAAGGAAATGAAGTGATTCCTATTTCTCGCAGATTGTTGCTTGCAAATCCAATCCCTTCAAGGGCTGTTCTGAATGCCTCCAACGCCCAAAGCACTGCATAGTGTCACATATAGTTCGTTAGAAACCCTTTGCTCCTCTTAGGGCTATAAAGGAAATGAAGTGATTCCTATTTCTCGCAGATTGTTGCTTGCAAATCCAATCCCTTCAAGGACTGTTCTGAATGTCTCCAACGCTCGAAGCACTGCATAGTGTCACATATAGTTTGTTAGAAACCCTTTGCTCCTCTTAGGGCTATAAAGGAAATGAAGGGATTCCTATTTCTCGCAGATTGTTGCTTGCAAATCCAATCCCTTCAAGGACTGTTCTGAATGTCTCCAACGAACAAAGCACTGCATAGTGTCACATATAGTTTGTTAGAAACCCTTTGCTCCTCTTAGGGCTATAAAGGAAATGAAGTGATTCCTATTTCTCGCAGATTGTTGCTTGCAAATCCAATCCCTTCAAGGACTGTTCTGAATGTCTCCAACGCCCAAAGCACTGCATAGTGTCACATATAGTTTGTTAGAAACCCTTTGCTCCTCTTAGGGCTATAAAGGAAATGAAGTGATTCCTATTTCTCGCAGATTGTTTTTTGCAAATCCAATCCCATTAAGGGCTGTTCTGAATGTCTCCAACGCCCAAAGCACTGCATAGTGTCACATATAGTTTGTTAGAAACCCTTTGCTCCTCTTAGGGCTATAAAGGAAATGAAGTGATTCCTATTTCTCGCAGATTGTTGCTTGCAAATCCAATGCCTTTAAGCGCTGTTTGAATGCCTCCAACGCCCAAAGCACTGCATAGTGTCACATATAATTCGTTAGAAACCCTTTGCTCCTCTTAGGGCTATAAAGGAAATGAAGTGATTCCTATTTCTCGCAGATTGTTGCTTGCAAATCCAATCCCTTTAAGAGCTGTTTGTATGCCTCCCACGCCCAAAGCACTGCATAGTGTCACATATAGTTCGTTAGAAACCCTTTGCCTATCTTAGGGCTATAAAGGAAATGAAGTGATTCCTATTTCTCGCAGATTGTTGCTTGCAAATCCAATCCCATTAAGGGCTGTTCTGAATGCTTAAAACGCCCAAAGCACTGCATAGTGTCACATATAGTTTGCTAGAAACCCTTTGCTCCTCTTAAGTCTATAAGGGAAATGAAGTGATTCCTATTTCTCGCAGATTGTTGCTTGCAAATTAAATCCCTTTAAGGGCTGTTTGAATGTCTCCAACGCCCAACGCATTGCATAGTGTCACATATAGTTTGCTAGAAACCCTTTGCCTATCTTAGGGCTATAAAGGAAATGAAGTGATTCCTATTTCTCGCAGATTGTTGCTTGCAAATCCAATCCCATTAAGGGCTGTTCTGAATGCCTCCAACGCCCAAAGCACTGCATAGTGTCACATATAGTTTGCTAGAAACCCTTTGCCTATCTTAGGGCTATAAAGGAAATGAAGTGATTCTTATTTCTCGCAGATTGTTGCTTGCAAATTAAATCCCATTAAGGGCTGTTCTGATTGCCTCCAACGCCCAAAGCACTGCATAGTGTCACATATAGTTTGCTAGAAACCCTTTGCCTATCTTAGGGCTATAAAGGAAATGAAGTGATTCCTAATTCTCGCAGATTGTTGCTTGCAAATCCAATCCCTTCAAGGGCTGTTCTGAATGCCTCCAACGCCCAAAGCACTGCATAGTGTCATATAAAGTTCGTTAGAAACACTTTGCTCCTCTTAGGGCTATAAAGGAAATGAAGTGATTCCTATTTCTCGCAGATTGTTGCTTGCAAATCCAATCTCATTAACGGCTGTTTGAATGCCTCCAACGCCCAAAGCACTGCATAGTGTCACATATAGTTTGTTAAAAAACCCTTTGCTCCTCTTAGGGCTATAAAGGAAATGAAGTGATTCCTATTTCACGCAGATTGTTGCTTGCAAATCCAATCTCATTAACGGCTGTTCTGAATGCCTCCAACGCCCAAAGCACTGCATAGTGTCACATATAGTTTGCTAGAAACCCTTTGCCTATCTTAGGGTTTAAAGGAAATGAAGTGATTCCTATTTCTCGCAGATTGTTGCTTGCAAATCCAATCTCATTAAGGGCTGTTCTGAATGCCTCCAACGCCCAAAGCACTGCATAGTGTCACATATAGTTTGTTAAAAAACCCTTTGCTCCTCTTAGGGCTATAAAGGAAATGAAGTGATTCCTATTTCTCGCAGATTGTTTCTTGCAAATCCAATCCCATTAAGGGCTGTTCTGAATGCCTCCAACGCCCAAAGCACCGCGTGGTGTCACATATAGTTTACTAGAAACCCTTTGCCTATCTTAGGGCTATAAAGGAAATGAAGGGATTCCTATTTCTCGCAGATTGTTGCTTGCAAATCCAATCATTTCAATGGCTGTTCTGAATGCCTACAACGCCCAAAGCACTGCATAGTGTCACATATAGTTTGTTAAAAAACCCTTTGCTCCTCTTAGGGCTATAAAGGAAATGAAGTGATTCCTATTTCTCGCAGATTGTTGCTTGCAAATCCAATCCCTTCAAGGGCTGTTCTGAATGCCTTCAACGCCCAACGCACTGCATAGTGTCACATCTAGTTTGCTAGAAACCCTTTGCCTATCTTAGGGCTATAAAGAAATGAAGTGATTCCTATTTCTCGTAGATTGTTGCTTGCAAATCCAATCCCATTAAGGGCTGTTCTGAATGCCTCCAACGCCCAAAGCACTGCATAGTGTCACATATAGTTTGGTAGAAACCCTTTGCCTATTTTAGGGCTATAAAGGAAATGAAGTGATTCCTATTTCTCGCAGATTGTTGCTTGCAAATCCAATCCCATTAAGGGCTGTTCTGAATGCCTCCAACGCCCAAAGCACTGCATAGTGTCACATATAGTTTACTAGAAACCCTTTGCCTATCTTAGGGCTATAAAGGAAATGAAGGGATTCCTATTTCTCGCAGATTGTTGCTTGCAAATCCAATCCCTTTAAGCGCTGTTTGAATGCCTCCAACGCCCAAAGCACTGCATAGTGTCACATATAATTCGTTAGAAACCCTTTGCTCCTCTTAGGGCTATAAAGGAAATGAAGTGATTCCTATTTCTCGCAGATTGTTGCTTACAAATCCAATCCCTTTAAGAGCTGTTTGTATGCGTCCCACGCCCAATACACTGCATAGTGTCACATATAGTTCGTTAGAAACCCTTTGCCTATCTTAGGGCTATAAAGGAAATGAAGTGATTCCTATTTCTCGCAGATTGTTGCTTGCAAATCCAATCCCATTAAGGGCTGTTCTGAATGCTTCCAACGCCCAAAGCACTGCATAGTGTCACATATAGTTTGCTAGAAACCCTTTGCTCCTCTTAAGTCTATAAGGGAAATGAAGTGATTCCTATTTCTCGCAGATTGTTGCTTGCAAATTAAATCCCTTTAAGGGCTGTTTGAATGTCTCCAACGTCCAACGCACTACATAGTGTCACATATAGTTTGCTAGAAACCCTTTGCCTATCTTAGGGCTATAAAGGAAATGAAGTGATTCCTATTTCTCGCAGATTGTTGCTTGCAAATCCAATCCCATTAAGGGCTGTTCTGAATGCCTCCAACGCCCAAAGCACTGCATAGTGTCACATATAGTTTGCTAGAAACCCTTTGCCTATCTTAGGGCTATAAAGGAAATGACGTGATTCCTATTTCTCGCAGATTGTTGCTTGCAAATTAAATCCCATTAAGGGCTGTTCTGATTGCCTCCAACGCCCAAAGCACTGCATAGTGTCACATATAGTTTGCTAGAAACTCTTTGCCTATCTTAGGGCTATAAAGGAAATGAAGTGATTCCTATTTCTCGCAGATTGTTGCTTGCAAATCCAATCCCTTCAAGGGCTGTTCTGAATGCCTCCAACGCCCAAAGCACTGCATAGTGTCACATATAGTTTGTTAGAAACGCTTTGCTCCTCTTAGGGCTATAAAGAAAATGAAGTGATTCCTATTTCTCGCAGATTGTTGCTTGCAAATCCAATCCCATTAAGGGCTGTTCTGAATGCCTCCAACGCCCAAAGCACTGCATAGTGTCACATATAGTTTGCTAGAAACCCTTTGCCTATCTTAGGGCTATAAAGGAAATGAAGTGATTCCTATTTCTCGCAGATTGTTGCTTGCAAATCCAATCCCATTAAGGGCTGTTCTGAATGCCTCCAACGCCCAAAGCACTGCATAGAGTCACATATAGTTTGCTAGAAACCCTTTGCCTATCTTAGGGCTATAAAGGAAATGAAGTGATTCCTATTTCTCGCAGATTGTTGCTTGCAAATCCAATCCCATTAAGGGCTGTTCTGAATGCCTCCAACGCCCAAAGCACTGCATAGTGTCACATATAGTTTGCTAGAAACCCTTTGCCTATCTTAGGGCTATAAAGGAAATGACGTGATTCCTATTTCTCGCAGATTGTTGCTTGCAAATTAAATCCCATTAAGGGCTGTTCTGATTGCCTCCAACGCCCAAAGCACTGCATAGTGTCACATATAGTTTGCTAGAAACTCTTTGCCTATCTTAGGGCTATAAAGGAAATGAAGTGATTCCTATTTCTCGCAGATTGTTGCTTGCAAATCCAATCCCTTCAAGGGCTGTTCTGAATGCCTCCAACGCCCAAAGCACTGCATAGTGTCACATATAGTTTGTTAGAAACGCTTTGCTCCTCTTAGGGCTATAAAGAAAATGAAGTGATTCCTATTTCTCGCAGATTGTTGCTTGCAAATCCAATCCCATTAAGGGCTGTTCTGAATGCCTCCAACGCCCAAAGCACTGCATAGTGTCACATATAGTTTGCTAGAAACCCTTTGCCTATCTTAGGGCTATAAAGGAAATGAAGTGATTCCTATTTCTCGCAGATTGTTGCTTGCAAATCCAATCCCATTAAGGGCTGTTCTGAATGCCTCCAACGCCCAAAGCACTGCATAGAGTCACATATAGTTTGCTAGAAACCCTTTGCCTATCTTAGGGCTATAAAGGAAATGAAGTGATTCCTATTTCTCGCAGATTGTTGCTTGCAAATCCAATCCCTTTAAGCGCTGTTTGAATGCCTCCAACGCCCAAAGCACTGCATAGTGTCACATATAATTCGTTAGAAACCCTTTGCTCCTCTTAGGGCTATAAAGGAAATGAAGTGATTCCTATTTCTCGCAGATTGTTGCTTGCAAATCCAATCCCTTTAAGAGCTGTTTGTATGCCTCCCACGCCCAAAGCACTGCATAGTGTCACATATAGTTCGTTAGAAACCCTTTGCCTATCTTAGGGCTATAAAGGAAATGAAGTGATTCCTATTTTTCGCAGATTGTTGCTTGCAAATCCAATCCCATTAAGGGCTGTTCTGAATGCTTCCAACGCCCAAAGCACTGCATAGTGTCACATATAGTTTGCTAGAAACCCTTTGCTCCTCTTAGGGCTATAAAGGAAATGAAGTGATTCCTATTTCTCGCAGATTGTTGCTTGCAAATTAAATCCCTTTAAGGGCTGTTTGAATGTCTCCAACGCCCAACGCACTGCATAGTGTCACATATAGTTTGCTAGAAACCCTTTGCCTATCTTAGGGCTATAAAGGAAATGAAGTGATTCCTATTTCTCGCAGATTGTTGCTTGCAAATCCAATCCCATTAAGGGCTGTTCTGAATGCCTCCAACGCCCAAAGCACTGCATAGTGTCACATATAGTTTGCTAGAAACCCTTTGCCTATCTTAGGGCTATAAAGGAAATGAAGTGATTCCTATTTCTCGCAGATTGTTGCTTGCAAATTAAATCCCATTAAGGGCTGTTCTGATTGCCTCCATCGCCCAAAGCACTGCATAGTGTCACATATAGTTTGCTAGAAACCCTTTGCCTATCTTAATGCTATAAAGGAAATGAAGTGATTCCTATTTCTCGCAGATTGTTGCTTGCAAATCCAATCCCTTCAAGGGCTGTTCTGAATGCCTCCAACGCCCAAAGCACTGCATAGTGTCACATATAGTTTGTTAGAAACGCTTTGCTCCTCTTAGGGCTATAAAGGAAATGAAGTGATTCCTATTTCTCGCAGATTGTTGCTTGCAAATCCAATCCCATTAAGGGCTGTTCTGAATGCCTCCAACGCCCAAAGCACTGCATAGTGTCACATATAGTTTGCTAGAAACCCTTTGCCTATCTTAGGGCTATAAAGGAAATGAAGCGATTCCTATTTCTCGCAGATTGTTGCTTGCAAATCCAATCCCTTTAAGAGCTGTTCTGAATGCCTCCAACGCCCAAAGCACTGCATAGTGTCACATATAGTTTGCTAGAAACCCTTTGCCTATCTTAGGGCTATAAAGGAAATGAAGTGATTCCTATTTCTCGCAGATTGTTGCTTGCAAATCCAATCCCATTAAGGGCTGTTCTGAATGCCTCCAACGCCCAAAGCACTGCATAGTGTCACATATAGTTTGTTAGAAACCCTTTGCCTATCTTAGGGCTATAAAGGAAATGAAGTGATTCCTATTTCTCGCAGATTGTTGCTTGCAAATCCAATCCCATAAAGGGCTGTTCTGAATGCCTCCAAAGCCCAAAGCACTGCATAGTGTCACATATAATTTGTTAGAAACGCTTTGCTCCTCTTAGGGCTATAAAGGAAATGAAGTGATTCCTATTTCTCGGCGATTGTTGCTTGCAAATCCAATCCCTTCAAGGGCTGTTCTGAATGCCTCCAACGCCCAAAGCACTGCATAGTGTCACATATAGTTCGTTAGAAAACCTTTGCCTATCTTAGGGCTATAAAGGAAATGAAGTGATTCCTATTTCTCGCAGATTGTTGCTTGAAAATGCAATTCCTTTAAGAGCTGTTTGTATGCCTCCCACGCCCAAAGCACTGCATAGTGTCACATATAGTTCGTTAGAAACCCTTTGCCTATCTTAGGGCTATAAAGGAAATGAAGTGATTCCTATTTCTCGCAGATTGTTGCTTGCAAATCCAATCCCATTAAGGGCTGTTCTGAATGCTTCCAACGCCCAAAGCACTGCATCGTGTCACATATAGTTTGCTAGAAACCCTTTGCTCCTCTTAGGGCTATAAAGGAAATGAAGTGATTCCTATTTCTCGCAGATTGTTGCTTGCAAATCCAATCCCATTAAGGGCTGTTCTGAATGCCTCCAACGCCCAACGCACTGCATAGTGTCACATATAGTTTGCTAGAAACCCTTTGCCTATCTTAGGGCTATAAAGGAAATGAAGTGATTCCTATTTCTCGCAGATTGTTGCTTGCAAATCCAATCCCATTAAGGGCTGTTCTGAATGCCTCCAACGCCCAAAGCACTGCATAGTGTCACATATAGTTCGTTAGAAACCCTTTGCCTATCTTAGGGCTATAAAGGAAATGAAGTGATTCCTATTTTTCGCAGATTGTTGCTTGCAAATCCAATCCCATTAAGGGCTGTTCTTAATGCTTCCAACGCCCAAAGCACTGCATAGTGTCACATATAGTTTGCTAGAAACCCTTTGCTCCTCTTAGGTCTATAAGGGAAATGAAGTGATTCCTATTTCTCGCAGATTGTTGCTTGCAAATTAAATCCCTTTAAGGGCTGTTTGAATGTCTCCAACGCCCAACGCACTGCATAGTGTCACATATAGTTTGCTAGAAACCCTTTGCCTATCTTAGGGCTATAAAGGAAATGAAGTGATTCCTATTTCTCGCAGATTGTTGCTTGCAAATCCAATCCCATTAAGGGCTGTTCTGAATGCCTCCAACGCCCAAAGCACTGCATAGTGTCACATATAGTTTGGTAGAAACCCTTTGCCTATTTTAGGGCTATAAAGGAAATGAAGTGATTCCTATTTCTCGCAGATTGTTGCTTGCAAATCCAATCCCATTAAGGGCTGTTCTGAATGCCTCCAACGCCCAAAGCACTGCATAGTGTCACATATAGTTTACTAGAAACCCTTTGCCTATCTTAGGGCTATAAAGGAAATGAAGCGATTCCTATTTCTCGCAGATTGTTGCTTGCAAATCCAATCCCTTTAAGAGCTGTTCTGAATGCCTCCAACGCCCAAAGCACTGCATAGTGTCACATATAGTTTGCTAGAAACCCTTTGCCTATCTTAGGGCTATAAAGGAAATGAAGTGATTCCTATTTCTCGCAGATTGTTGCTTGCAAATCCAATCCCATTAAGGGCTGTTCTGAATGCCTCCAACGCCCAAAGCACTGCATAGTGTCACATATAGTTTGTTAGAAACCCTTTGCCTATCTTAGGGCTATAAAGGAAATGAAGTGATTCCTATTTCTCGCAGATTGTTGCTTGCAAATCCAATCCCATTAAGGGCTGTTCTGAATGCCTCCAAAGCCCAAAGCACTGCATAGTGTCACATATAATTTGTTAGAAACGCTTTGCTCCTCTTAGGGCTATAAAGGAAATGAAGTGATTCCTATTTCTCGCAGATTGTTGCTTGCAAATCCAATCCCTTCAAGGGCTGTTCTGAATGCCTCCAACGCCCAAAGCACTGCATAGTGTCACATATAGTTTGTTAGAAACGCTTTGCTACTCTTAGGGCTATAAAGGAAATGAAGTGATTCCTATTTCTCGCAGATTGTTGCTTGCAAATCCAATCCCATTAAGGGCTGTTCTGAATGCCTCCAACGCCCAAAGCACTGCATAGTGTCACATATAGTTTGCTAGAAACCCATTGCCTATCTTAGGGCTATAAAGGAAATGAAGCGATTCCTATTTCTCGCAGATTGTTGCTTGCAGATCCAATCCCTTTAAGAGCTGTTCTGAATGCCTCCAACGCCCAAAGCACTGCATAGTGTCACATATAGTTTGCTAGAAACCCTTTGCCTATCTTAGGGCTATAAAGGAAATGAAGTGATTCCTATTTCTCGCAGATTGTTGCTTGCAAATCCAATCCCATTAAGGGCTGTTCTGAATGCCTCCAACGCCCAAAGCACTGCATAGTGTCACATATAGTTTGTTAGAAACCCTTTGCCTATCTTAGGGCTATAAAGGAAATGAAGTGATTCCTATTTCTCGCAGATTGTTGCTTGCAAATCCAATCCCTTCAAGGGCTGTTCTGAATGCCTCCAACGCCCAAAGCACTGCATAGTGTCACATATATTTCGTTAGAAAACCTTTGCCTATCTTAGGGCTATAAAGGAAATGAAGTGATTCCTATTTCTCGCAGATTGTTGCTTGAAAATGCAATTCCTTTAAGAGCTGTTCTGAATGCCTCCAACGCCCAAAGCACTGCATAGTGTCACATATAGTTTGTTAGAAACCCTTTGCCTATCTTAGGGCTATAAAGGAAATGAAGTGATTCCTATTTCTCGCAGATTGTTGCTTGCAAATCCAATCCCTTCAAGGGCTGTTCTGAATACCTCCAACACCCAAAGCACTGTATAGTGTCACATATAGTTTGCTAGAAACCCTTTGCCTATCTTAGGGCTATAAAGGAAATGAAGTGATTCCTATTTCTCGCAGATTGTTGCTTGCAAATCCAATCCCATTAAGGGCTGTTCTGAATGCCTCCAACGCCCAAAGCACTGCATAGTGTCACATATAGTTTGCTAGAAACCCTTTGCCTATCTTAGGGCTATAAAGGAAATGAAGTGATTCCTATTTCTCGCAGATTGTTGCTTGCAAATCCAATCCCATTAAGAGCTGTTCTGAATGCCTCCAACGCCCAAAGCACTGCATAGTGTCACATATAGTTTGCTAGAAACCGTTTGCCTATCTTAGGGCTATAAAGGAAATGAAGTGATACCTATTTCTCGCAGATTGTTGCTTGCAAATCCAATCCCATTAAGGGCTGTTCTGAATGCCTCCAACGCCCAAAGCACTGCATAGTGTCACATATAGTTTGCTAGAAACCCTTTGCTCCTCTTAGGTCTATAAGGGAAATGAAGTGATTCCTATTTCTCGCATATTGTTGCTTGCAAATCCAATCCCTTTAAGGGCTGTTTGAATGCCTCCAACGCTCAACGCACTGCATAGTGTCACATATAGTTTGCTAGAAACCCTTTGCCTATCTTAGGGCTATAAAGGAAATGAAGTGATTCCTATTTCTCGCAGATTGTTGCTTGCAAATCCAATCCCATTAAGTTCTGTTCTGAATGCCTCCAACGCCCAAAGCACTGCATAGTGTCACATATAGTTTGCTAGAAACCCTCTGCCTATCTTAGAGCTATAAAGGAAATGAAGTGATTCCTATTTCTCGCAGATTGTTGCTTGCAAATCCAATCCCATTAAGGGCTGTTCTGAATGCCTCCAACGCCCAAAGCACTGCATAGTGTCACATATAGTTTGCTAGAAACCCTTTGCCTATCTTAGGGCTATAAAGGAAATGAAGCGATTCCTATTTCTCGCAGATTGTTGCTTGCAAATCCAATCCCTTTAAGAGCTGTTCTGAATGCCTCCAACGCCCAAAGCACTGCATAGTGTCACATATAGTTTGCTAGAAACCCTTTGCCTATCTTAGGGCTATAAAGGAAATGAAGTGATTCCTATTTCTCGCAGATTGTTGCTTGCAAATCCAATCCCATTAAGGGCTGTTCTGAATGCCTCCAACGCCCAAAGCACTGCATAGTGTCACATATAGTTTGTTAGAAACCCTTTGCCTATCTTAGGGCTATAAAGGAAATGAAGTGATTCCTATTTCTCGCAGATTGTTGCTTGCAAATCCAATCCCATTAAGGGCTGTTCTGAATGCCTCCAAAGCCCAAAGCACTGCATAGTGTCACATATAATTTGTTAGAAACGCTTTGCTCCTCTTAGGGCTATAAAGGAAATGAAGTGATTCCTATTTCTCGCAGATTGTTGCTTGCAAATCCAATCCCTTCAAGGGCTGTTCTGAATGCCTCCAACGCCCAAAGCACTGCATAGTGTCACATATAGTTTGTTAGAAACGCTTTGCTACTCTTAGGGCTATAAAGGAAATGAAGTGATTCCTATTTCTCGCAGATTGTTGCTTGCAAATCCAATCCCATTAAGGGCTGTTCTGAATGCCTCCAACGCCCAAAGCACTGCATAGTGTCACATATAGTTTGCTAGAAACCCATTGCCTATCTTAGGGCTATAAAGGAAATGAAGTGATTCCTATTTCTCGCAGATTGTTGCTTGCAAATCCAATCCCTTTATGAGCTGTTTGTATGCCTCCCACGCCCAAAGCACTGCATAGTGTCACATATAGTTTGCTAGAAACCCTCTGCCTATCTTAGAGCTATAAAGGAAATGAAGTGATTCCTATTTCTCGCAGATTGTTGCTTGCAAATCCAATCCCATTAAGGGCTGTTCTGAATGCCTCCAACGCCCAAAGCACTGCAAAGTGTCACATATAGTTTGCTAGAAACCCTTTGCTCCTCTTAGGGCTATAAAGGAAATGAAGCGATTCCTATTTCTCGCAGATTGTTGCTTGCAAATCCAATCCCTTTAAGAGCTGTTCTGAATGCCTCCAACGCCCAAAGCACTGCATAGTGTCACATATAGTTTGCTAGAAACCCTTTGACTATCTTAGGGCTATAAAGGAAATGAAGTGATTCCTATTTCTCGCAGATTGTTGCTTGCAAATCCAATCCCATTAAGGGCTGTTCTGAATGCCTCCAACGCCCAAAGCACTGCATAGTGTCACATATAGTTTGTTAGAAACCCTTTGCCTATCTTAGGGCTATAAAGGAAATGAAGTGATTCCTATTTCTCGCAGATTGTTGCTTGCAAATCCAATCCCATTAAGGGCTGTTCTGAATGCCTCCAAAGCCCAAAGCACTGCATAGTGTCACATATAATTTGTTAGAAACGCTTTGCTCCTCTTAGGGCTATAAAGGAAATGAAGTGATTCCTATTTCTCGCAGATTGTTGCTTGCAAATCCAATCCCTTCAAGGGCTGTTCTGAATGCCTCCAACGCCCAAAGCACTGCATAGTGTCACATTGATTTCGTTAGAAAACCTTTGCCTATCTTAGGGCTATAAAGGAAATGAAGTGATTCCTATTTCTCGCAGATTGTTGCTTGAAAATGCAATTCCTTTAAGAGCTGTTCTGAATGCCTCCAACGCCCAAAGCACTGCATAGTGTCACATATAGTTTGTTAGAAACCCTTTGCCTATCTTAGGGCTATAAAGGAAATGAAGTGATTCCTATTTCTCGCAGATTGTTGCTTGCAAATCCAATCCCTTCAAGGGCTGTTCTGAATGCCTCCAACACCCAAAGCACTGTATAGTGTCACATATAGTTTGCTAGAAACCCTTTGCCTATCTTAGGGCTATAAAGGAAATGAAGTGATTCCTATTTCTCGCAGATTGTTGCTTGCAAATCCAATCCCATTAAGGGCTGTTCTGAATGCCTCCAACGCCCAAAGCACTGCATAGTGTCACATATAGTTTGCTAGAAACCCTTTGCCTATCTTAGGGCTATAAAGGAAATGAAGTGATTCCTATTTCTCGCAGATTGTTGCTTGCAAATCCAATCCCATTAAGAGCTGTTCTGAATGCCTCCAACGCCCAAAGCACTGCATAGTGTCACATATAGTTTGCTAGAAACCCTTTGCCTATCTTAGGGCTATAAATGAAATGAAGTGATACCTATTTCTCGCAGATTGTTGCTTGCAAATCCAATCCCATTAAGGGCTGTTCTGAATGCCTCCAACGCCCAAAGCACTGCATAGTGTCACATATAGTTTGCTAGAAACCCTTTGCCTATCTTAGGGCTATAAAGGAAATGAAGTGATTCCTATTTCTCGCAGATTGTTGCTTGCAAATCCAATCCCTTTAAGCGCTGTTTGAATGCCTCCAACGCCCAAAGCACTGCATAGTGTCACATATAGTTCGTTAGAAACCCTTTGCCTATCTTAGGGCTATAAAGGAAATGAAGTGATTCCTATTTCTCGCAGATTGTTGCTTGCAAATCCAATCCCATTAAGGGCTGTTCTGAATGCTTCCAACGCCCAAAGCACTGCATAGTGTCACATATAGTTTGCTAGAAACCCTTTGCTCCTCTTAGGTCTATAAGGGAAATGAAGTGATTCCTATTTCTCGCATATTGTTGCTTGCAAATCCAATCCCTTTAAGGGCTGTTTGAATGCCTCCAACGCTCAACGCACTGCATAGTGTCACATATAGTTTGCTAGAAACCCTTTGCCTATCTTAGGGCTATAAAGGAAATGAAGTGATTCCTATTTCTCGCAGATTGTTGCTTGCAAATCCAATCCCATTAAGTTCTGTTCTGAATGCCTCCAACGCCCAAAGCACTGCATAGTGTCACATATAGTTTGCTAGAAACCCTTTGCCTATCTTAGAGCTATAAAGGAAATGAAGTGATTCCTATTTCTCGCAGATTGTTGCTTGCAAATCCAATCCCATTAAGGGCTGTTCTGAATGCCTCCAACGCCCAAAGCACTGCATAGTGTCACATATAGTTTGCTAGAAACCCTTTGCCTATCTTAGGGCTATAAAGGAAATGAAGTGATACCTATTTCTCGCAGATTGTTGCTTGCAAATCCAATCCCATTAGGGCTGTTCTGAATGCCTCCAAAGCCCAAAGCACTGCATAGTGTCACATATAGTTTGCTAGAAACCCTTTGCCTATCTTAGGGCTATAAAGGAAATGAAGTGATTCCTATTTCTTGCAGCTTTTTGCTTGCAAATCCAATCCCATTAAGGGCTGTTCTGAATGCCTCCAACGCCCAAAGCACTGCATAGTGTCACATATTGTTTGCTAGAAACCCTTTGCCTATCTTAGGGCTATAAAGGAAATGAAGTGATTCCTATTTCTCGCAGATTGTTGCTTGCAAATCCAATCCCATTAAGGGCTGTTCTGAATGCTTCCAACGCCCAAAGCACTGCATAGTGTCACATATAGTTTGCTAGAAACCCTTTGCTCCTCTTAGGTCTATAAGGGAAATGAAGTGATTCCTATTTCTCGCAGATTGTTGCTTGCAAATCCAATCCCTTTAAGGGCTGTTCTGAATGCCTCCAACGCCCAAAGCACTGCATAGTGTCACATATAGTTTGCTAGAAACCCTTTGCCTATCTTAGAGCTATAAAGGAAATGAAGTGATTCCTATTTCTCGCAGATTGTTGCTTGCAAATCCAATCCCTTTAAGAGCTGTTCTGAATGCCTCCAACGCCCAAAGCACTGCATAGTGTCACATATAGTTTGTTAAAAAACACATTGCTCCTCTTAGGGCTATAAAGGAAATGAAGTGATTCCTATTTCTCGCAGATTGTTGCTTGCAAATCCAATCCCTTCAAGGGCTGTTCTGAATGCCTCCAACGCCCAACGCACTGCATAGTGTCACATATAGTTTGCTAGAAACCCTTTGCCTATCTTAGGGCTATAAAGGAAATGAAGTGATTCCTATTTCTCGCAGATTGTTGCTTGCAAATCCAATCCCATTAAGGGCTGTTCTGAATGCCTCCAACGCCCAAAGCAGTGCATAGTGTCACATATAGTTTGCTAGAAACCCTTTGCCTATCTTAGGGCTATAAAGGAAATGAAGTGATTCCTATTTCTCGCAGATTGTTGCTTGCAAATCCAATCCCATTAAGGGCTGTTCTGATTGCCTCCAACGCCCAAAGCACTGCATAGTGTCACATATAGTTTGCTAGAAACCCTTTGCCTATCTTAGGGCTATAAAGGAAATGAAGTGATTCCTATTTCTCGCAGATGGTTGCTTGCAAATCCAATCCCTTCAAGGGCTGTTCTGAATGCCTCCAACGCCCAAAGCACTGCATAGTGTCACATATAGTTTGTTAGAAACGCTTTGCTCCTCTTAGGGCTATAAAGGAAATGAAGTGATTCCTATTTCTCGCAGATGGTTGCTTGCAAATCCAATCCCATTAAGGGCTGTTCTGAATGCCTCCAACGCCCAAAGCACTGCATAGTGTCACATATAGTTTGCTAGAAACCCTTTGCCTATCTTAGGGCTATAAAGGAAATGAAGTGATTCCTATTTCTCGCAGATTGTTGCTTGCAAATCCAATCCCTTTAAGAGCTGTTCTGAATCCCTCCAACGCTCAAAGCACTGCATAGTGTCACATATAGTTTGTTAGAAACCCTTTGCTCCTCTTAGTGCTATAAAGAAAATGAAGTGATTCCTATTTCTCGCAGATTGTTGCTTGCAAATCCAATCCCTTCAAGGGCTGTTCTGAATGCCTCCAACGCTCAAAGCACTGCATAGTGTCACATATAGTTTGTTAGAAACGCTTTGCTCCTCTTAGGGCTATAAAGGAAATGAAGTGATTCCTATTTCTCGCAGATGTTTGCTTGCAAATCCAATCCCATTAAGGGCTGTTCTGAATGCCTCCAACGCCCAAAGCACTGCATAGTGTCACATATAGTTTGCTAGAAACCCTTTGCCTATCTTAGGGCTATAAAGGAAATGAAGTGATTCCTATTTCTCGCAGATTGTTGCTTGCAAATCCAATCCCATTAAGGG
This sequence comes from Prosapia bicincta, assembly GCA_036971475.1. Taxonomy (NCBI): domain Eukaryota; kingdom Metazoa; phylum Arthropoda; class Insecta; order Hemiptera; family Cercopidae; genus Prosapia; species Prosapia bicincta. The sequence continues at coordinate 9,843,429 of JBAIZL010000009.1, forward strand.
CTGTTCTGAATGCCTCCAAAGCCCAAAGCACTGCATAGTGTCACATATAGTTTGCTAGAAACCCTTTGCCTATCTTAGGGCTATAAAGGAAATGAAGTGATTCCTATTTCTTGCAGATTGTTGCTTGCAAATCCAATCCCATTAAGGGCTGTTCTTAATGCCTCCCACGCCCAAAGCACTGCATAGTGTCACATATAGTTTGCTAGAAACCCTTTGCCTATCTTAGGGCTATAAAGGAAATGAAGTGATTCCTATTTCTCGCAGATTGTTGCTTGCAAATCCAATCCCATTAAGGGCTGTTCTGAATGCCTCCAACGCCCAAAGCACTGCATAGTGTCACATATAGTTTGTTAGAAACCCTTTGCTCCTCTTAGGGCTATGAAGGAAATGAAGTGATTCCTATTTCTCGCAGATTGTTGCTTGCAAATCCAATCCCTTTAAGGGCTGCTTGAATGCCTCCAACGCCCAAAGCACTGCATAGTGTCACATATAGTTCGTTAGAAACCCTTTGCCTATCTTAGGGCTATAAAGGAAATGAAGTGATTCCTATTTCTCGCAGATTGTTGCTTGCAAATCCAATCCCATTAAGGGCTGTTCTGAATGCCTCCAACGCCCAAAGCACTGCATAGTGTCACATATAGTTTGCTAGAAACCCTTTGCTCCTCTTAGGGCTATAAAGGAAATGAAGTGATTCCTATTTCTCGCAGATTGTTGCTTGCAAATCCAATCCCTTTAAGCGCTGTTCTGAATGCCTCCAACGCCCAAAGCACTGCATAGTGTCACATATAGTTTGTTAAAAAACCCATTGCTCCTCTTAGGGCTATAAAGGAAATGAAGTGATTCCTATTTCTCGCAGATTGTTGCTTGCAAATCCAATCCCTTCAAGGGCTGTTCTGAATGCCTCCAACGCCCAACGCACTGCATAGTGTCACATATAGTTTGCTAGAAACCCTTTGCCTATCTTAGGGCTATAAAGGAAATGAAGTGATTCCTATTTCTCGCAGATTGTTGCTTGCAAATCCAATCCTATTAAGGGCTGTTCTGAATGCCTCCAACGCCCAAAGCACTGCATAGTGTCACATATAGTTTGCTAGAAACCCTTTGCCTATCTTAGGGCTATAAAGGAAATGAAGTGATTCCTATTTCTCGCAGATTGTTGCTTGCAAATCCAATCCCTTCAAGGGCTGTTCTGAATGCCTCCAACGCCAAAAGCACTGCATAGTGTCACATATAGTTTGCTAGAAACCCTTTGCCTATCTTAGGGCTATAAAGGAAATGAAGTGATTCCTATTTCTCGCAGATTGTTGCTTGCAAATCCAATCCCATTAAGGGCTGTTCTGAATGCCTCCAAAGCCCAAAGCACTGCATAGTGTCACATATAGTTTGCTAGAAACCCTTTGCCTATCTTAGGGCTATAAAGGAAATGAAGTGATTCCTATTTCTTGCAGATTGTTGCTTGCAAATCCAATCCCATTAAGGGCTGTTCTTAATGCCTCCAACGCCCAAAGCACTGCATAGTGTCACATATAGTTTGTTAGAAACCCTTTGCTCCTGTTAGGGCTATGAAGGAAATGAAGTGATTCCTATTTCTCGCAGATTGTTGCTTGCAAATCCAATCCCTTTAAGGGCTGTTTGAATGCCTCCAACGCCCAAAGCACTGCATAGTGTCACATATAGTTCGTTAGAAACCCTTTGCCTATCTTAGGGCTATAAAGCAAATGAAGTGATTCCTATTTCTCGCAGATTGTTGCTTGCAAATCCAATCCCATTAAGGGCTGTTCTGAATGCTTCCAACGCCCAAAGCACTGCATAGTGTCACATATAGTTTGCTAGAAACCCTTTGCTCCTCTTAGGTCTATAAGGGAAATGAAGTGATTCCTATTTCTCGCAGATTGTTGCTTGCAAATCCGATCCCTTTAAGGGCTGTTCTGAATGCCTCCAACGCCCAAAGCACTGCATAGTGTCACATATAGTTTGTTACAAACCCTTTTCTCCTCTTAGGGCTATAAAGGAAATGAAGTGATTCCTATTTCTCGCAGATTGTTGCTTGCAAATCCAATCCCTTTATGAGCTGTTTGTATGCCTCCCACGCCCAAAGCACAATTTGTCTGCTCACTCTAGCTTCTGTATACAAATTTCTCCATTTTGTGTTTGTTGAGGAGATAACTCTCTTGCATTCATTGTATTTGGATAGGTTGAGGAAATCTTGAAACTTGTTGACACCAAGGGGACAAACCGTTTAGCTATGTGAGCCCTTTTTGTTTCAAATAGTTTCCTTCCACGTAACGTGATATTTTGAGGCAAATTTGAAACCTTCCTAATTACTTCTTTCACGATGGGGAGAGTATTTAACCCTAGATGACGCTAATAACCGTTACACCAGAGCTCACGCGGGGCAATTTTTTACCCCGACTAGTATTTAGGTCAATTACAGTAGAATAATTGGTGGTATAATTTCATAAAAATATTTAAACCTATTTTGTTATAATATGAAAGATATAAGCAATCTAATGCAATATTATATCCTTTTTTACACGTCAAAACACTCTTCATATACTTCAACGGATTAGTCTTTAGAAACACTTTTTTCACAATTAGAACAGCAATTTGTTGTTTTTTATCTACATTCTTAGGGAAAAACACCTGTAATTAAAATTATTGTTTGTAACATTGCCAAATATAAAGCTATAGCCTATATTGTAAATAAATAAAGGTTTTTTGTTACACTAATCTTAAAAACAAAATATTTCATAAACAATAGTTTACAAACACTATATACATCAAAACGTAATACTTATAAGAGAGAATATAATCTGTGTCTTGACATTGTACACGTTACTATATGCAAACCGGTTCTGTCTGTTGTCCATATACCTTTAGAATTTTTTGTATGAAGACATCATTGCTCTACAAATATACAAGTCTCCGAACAAAGCTTTATTATCTTCAAAAGAAGTTTCATTTGCGTCTCTCTCCCTTGAAAAATTACCCTTTTTTTGTCTGTATATATTTATTTGTATAAGACACTATGTAATGGATCGTCATTATAAAACAACTCATTCCATGCTTTCACGCATGTATTCGAATTCTTTGCTTCTCCCTTTACGCCTGGCAAATGAGTTATAAAATTACGGGAGGAGTTGTTACATTTTGATGGGCCGGTTTGTAATACCATTTTGTGGGTGGCAAATCACTTTCCCTTTTTTGTCAATTTTGGATATGCCATAATAACAAATAACGCACTCACTATAAGGTATATCATCTTTGCCAGAAGTGTTCTTATTTAAGATCAGTTCTAAGCGACAGTGTTTAACATTATTTTCCACTAAACTATCATTCCTGTTATTTATGTTACCGGAGTTATCCGGATTTTCAATTCCGAAATCCAAATCTCAGTCAACGTCTTCATAAACACATTTATTTGAAAAAATCCTTTAGCTGTGGCGAATGTTTATCGATCGAGGAGCTAAACTTTCCTCAAGTGCATTTCCTATCCACGTCGGGAGAGGTGAAGGACGAATCTAAAGTAAATAGAGTAGGTGGAGAGGTGCTTCTAAACGAAATAGTTTGTTCCCCGAGGCTACTTTTCCATCAGCGGACGCGGCTATATCAACGAAGGCGACGTTTGACTCTTTAAAAAAGCAAATATATTTTTTCGAAGTTTTAAATCACAAGATATATGTCCCGTTCAATACATTGCCCTACCTTCATTTTACCCTCATTAAAAGTTTAAAAAATATTCGCCAAATAAATATTTGACACAAATACAAACCAAAATATATTTCCCAAACTACACTTTAAGCTGATTGTAACGAGTGTTTACCAACAAATTATCTACTGAAGCATTGCGTACTATAAATCGCCTCATTCTCTAACCGGAATCTATTTATCTCCATCGTTTTGACATGCAGCCCTACCCTGGGGGAGTCATAATTTTTCCTCATCCCTATTACCAGAAAAACTTTATGTCCTTCTGTTACTCTTGGTTTCTACTCTCTTTTACACTTACTTATTCATTTACTCCTTACAGGAAGTGTAATTAACGGACAGATCTTGTTCCGACAGACAGCAATCTCCCCTATCAATCGTAGGTAAGAAAAAGGTAGCTGGCCCATCGATGGAGCACTGTAGTATATATATATATATATATATATATATATATATATATATATATATATATATATATATATATATATATGTATATATTTATATATATACACATTCATATTATATATATATATATATATATATATATATATATATGTATATATATATATACACACACATATATATTATATATATATATATATATATATATATATATATATATATATAAATTTCTCGGGTCTTGCAATCCTGTTTTCTTGTATTCACTTATCACTCTCACTATATGTACTGGTAGTAGCTACAACCCGGTCAGTGATGCCCGATGATGGAGATGCAACCAGTCTTTGAAAGATAACGCGCATAAATACCAAATAAGATTCTTGTTTAAGTACATATAGTGAAAGTGATATATATGAATGTTTGAATGTATGTTTGCGCCTTATGCGCTAGTAAAACTCCGATCCAATCGCCATGAAATTTTTAGAAATTCTTAGATAGGTCTCTGGCGACATAACATTTTTTCCAAGGTGTAACATTGTATCTTATCTTATCTTAAGACATTTCATTCCCAATTTTTGTTGCTAGGCAACAATCAACAATCTAAAGCTATTTCCCAACACATTTCAAACAATTTACACAAAACATTGTATATCCGAGTGCACTGCCATGAGTAACATTCAATCAAGAACTTAAACTGTCATACATTTCTCGAACTACTACTATAAGTTCAGTTATTACTATGTTAATAAAATACTTAATTGAATTTAGCTAAGTTTACTCGACATTCATTTACTTATAGACGAAGTTCGCCGGACCAGCTTATATATATATATATAATAAATAAAATACGAAATATGTGGAGCATTATTTCTTTCAAGCGATGAGATAAAATTGCGTACTATACGTGCAAATGTTCATATTAAACCAAACAAAATCAATATTTTATGAAACCGCTTAATATCGTGAAGCCCAGACAAACAATGGGATTTATTACGCATGTTTATTATAATGTGGGCGCCTAAATAGGGGAAACAATGAAACAGGAGGTTTTGTGACAACACAATACTGCACACTCCGATAGATAATTCCTTTTATCAAACCGTTTCGAGCTCGATTTTATTAAAATTATTCCAACAAAATAAAAGTGGTAAATGGTCACAAACTGTTTCGAAACACGCATTATTCTGTGAAAAGATTTACCTTAGTAAATATATATATATATATATATATATATATATATATATATATATATATATATATATGAGTGTGTGTTTGTCTATGAGCTACTAAAAACAATTCTATAAAATTATATAAAAAAAAAGGTTTTTTTGGAAGATAAATTTGGTAAACATATTTTATTAGTATCCTACGCGGTTGAAAAAGCGAGTTTAATGTTTGAAATTCAAATATAATGTTGCGCTCCGTGTAATTGGCATTTGCTATAAATGTGTTGGTGACGTATTAGGCGACGTCTGACGTAGGAGTTTAGAGCTGTGTGGCTGTTTGTAACAGATATGGGTAAATCCAGCATTTCGTTTATTGCTGTCAGGTTTTATTTTTGTAATAGAAAGAGGCAGAACTTGAATGCATATAAGTAAAAGAGACCGATGTAAAATACATACACAAGAATAACATGGATACACCAACAGCAAAGGAACACCGTGTCAAGGAATCGTTCCTGAACTAGAGAATGGTGATTAATAAACGTTTCCAATATTATAAGAGCATTAAGTCATTTTACGCTAATATTCCTACTTTACTTTAAGTTTTTACATAATGTTGAAATCGGTATAAACTCCATTGATACGAATATTATTAGGTACGTCCTCCCACGTATCTATCATAAAGATGTTTACATTTCTACATAAATCCATTGCTTTTGTACAGTTTTATCACATCAATCCCATCCACAATGTTGGTAACCTAAAAGGTTAGGTTAGGCTAGGTTAGTTTTAATAGAATAAACCAATAAGGATAGGTGAGGTTAGATGTATTAATAATCACTAGTTTCTCTCTGTTTTGCCTTCTTTTAAAAAATTGATGTTGTTTCAGTCTTAGTACGAAATTAATACAACTACATTACACTCCGAATTAATTGATACGATATATAATAAACACATTTAATATAAAGCATTGTATTTTAAGATAAAGGGGATTTAAGAGGTATTTATTTGGAGAGATTGTGTGACCAATACACAGAACCGAAATTGCTCCATTTTGTGCTTTTTTGGGGGGGGGATCCACTTTGAATTCATCGCATTATGATAGGTTGAGGAAATGTAGAAACTTGTTAAGTGTGCCCTTTCTTTGCAAGTAGTGTTACTTCCATGTTATGTCTAGCTACATGTTTGAGAAAGTAATCTCATTTAATATTTACAGTACACAGGCTCCATTTACGGAGTGTCAGAGTGTCAATGAGTTGGTTATTTGGTCATTGTGTAATACTGAGTGCAAAGGAGCACATGGAAGGACAAATTTGGGTACAAGTATGTTGCTTTCGACACAACGTATCATTGGATCGGGTTTTGTGTGTAAGATAAAGAATACACTATACCTTAAATAGGGTGAAGTTTGGGAAATTGGGAAAATGTGAATGGAAAAGCAAGTCGAAGGATATCATAAATGCTGTCAGTCCAAGATAGCCTGCAGTTTCTTCTGTCAGCTACTCGTCTACACACTCATTGCCTACAATATCTAAGTGCACAGGGATCCTTTGTAGATGTCACGACTACCGATACAAATACTTGTGGGACACAATAAAAATGAATACCATCTAATTGTTTACAAGTGTGTCTGCGTACTTTCACATTTAATATCCTCTGGCATAATCCTATAAGAGGATGTAGTACCTCTGCTTCAAGAGTATAAAAACCTACCAATTTCAAAGATCGTAATAGCTAAAACTGCTTCACAACTCACAGTATTTACCGAGTACAAAGTAAAAAGAATTTAAATGCTGAAAAAAACATATGAAATTGTTATATTCCTAAACGCTCATTTCTTGCGTTACTATCCTTCCCAACTGCTCGAATCTTCTCACGATAGTGTAGGCTTGCCTTTTTCGTTACTCATTATTTCCTCTTTGTTTGTATCGGAATATATTCACTGGCAAAGAGACTGCACGACAAGAGCGCCATATGTGATCGCGACACGATCGTTTATATAATTCGTTTAGTCACATCTGTTTCTCGGGTTAGTTTAGTAATAAATAGGTTTGCGCGATTCGGTTGTTTGGAGCTTCGTTCGGAATATTTCATGACTGTTTTGTAATTTATTTTCCAAATATGACGTTTGTCATTTTACAAGCGCAATATGTTTTGCGTCTTTATGCCCGAAATTCCTAATACAGACGGTGTTTTATATTTGTCTTTTTTATCAATATATCAAACCTATTTTAAATATTTTCGCCATGTAACGACATAGTTTTCCGGAGGACCATAAAGACACAATTAATGAAAAAAGTGAACAGCTATCGGACATACCTTACTGGGCGGAAGTACCACCACTTGTCCTTCCGGTCGGATGACGGACAGGTGTTCGGGTGCACCCTTTCACGCACTTATCACTTACCTAACTAACTTAAAAGAAATCACATGTAATATATGTAATCACATGTAAAATAGTCACTTTGACATGTTAATAATATCTTCGCCACACGACTGGAGAAACAAAGAAAGTAAAATCTACGTCACGTAGAGCGTAACGGGAGGGATGTCGTCTAATCGACGTCTTGAAATAAACTGTGTCTTACCGAACCTTGCAAGGGACAAAGGTTGGCCGTTAAGGAGTCCTTCTCTGAAGCATTGCCAATAGGTTTTAAATTAGAAAAGTACGTAACACCTATAATAATTTTTCATCGGTCTTTTTTGATCTTTCATTAAAAACCGGTGGGTTTATGCGTTGAAAGAACATTGGTAACAAAGTGTTTACATTATGCTTCCTCTACTTCTGATAGCAAACATTCAACATTTATCAGCTGTTTGATCACCCAGTATTGGCAACAGTGTTATTGGTAGTACAAAATTATCGTATGAATATAGAAATCTAATGGGGGTGTACAAATGTGCGAGGTGCAAGTAAGCTACTAATACATGTGACCCGATTTTGTTTCAAAAACATTGTTGGCTAATGAAAATGGTTGATTTTGTTTCTATAGCTGGTGAGTCTGTTAACCAGAAATAATTAAAAGTGAATACAACGTAAATTTAAGTTAAGTTTTTTAAATTTATTGTTCGAATATTTTGTTACCATAAAGTGTTATGGAGGTAATAAATTTAGAGTCAACGAACGACTGACTTCCAAAATGAATATTCTTTGAGTGTAAAAATTTTATATAATTTTTTTTTATAAACAAAATAAACGTTGCTCTCAAAGTGAAACCTGTTTCAAGCAATACCAGTTTCTTGAGGATTATTTGGCGAAACTAGCAGCGTTTCATTTTATACACTTTTTGCAGGATTTTGGCTTTGGAAATCTCAACTTCTGCACAGCTAAAGTAGTTATTTAAAATTACATAGTTTTTGTAACCACCAACTTATTCGAACTTAATAGAGTAATTTAATTCAAATCATAATAATTCATAAAGAGGAATCTAATTGGTCAAATTCTGGATGAATGGCATCGGCCGTAGAAAATGTCAAACTAGCGCGATAGTTTGCAAGTAAAGAAACTTCCGCACAGTATGAGATGGAGTGGGAATAGTGAGTGATTATGGCCGCTCAAACTATTTTCTTCCATTCGTTTACCAAATTTCTGATACAATTTATCACGTATGGGATACAGCTTGACAGTAATTTGCATCTAACAGAACCATTCCTATAAAAATATAATTTTGCTAGGAGTGATTAAATTATTTGTAGTGTAAAATTTAAATATGAAACTTGAAAGCAACGAAACTATTGCGTTTGTTAGGAGATAATTTCACAATAGTATAGCTGAAGGTTTAATGGGCGGACGTAAAGCGAGCATATCAACTGTTAACCCGTGCATAGTGACGCTAGGTTAAATATTTTCCTCGTACTTGTTGGAAATCTAAACTTGACGTTTATGTGTTTGGATTTGTAAATAATGTATTAGAACAAGGTTAGCCAATATATTAATGTGGAACAGTTATTTGCCCCCCTTCCCCCCGATCTCCCGCTTCAGCAACAAAAGAGCGACGCCTTAGAAAGAGAACAATAAACTCGGTATCTACGTAACAGTTCTTGCTAAAATAAATAGACAATTAATAATGTATTAGAACAAGGTTAGCTAATATATTAATGTGGAACAGTTTACTGCCCCCCCCCCCGATCTCCCGCTTCAGCAACAAAAGAGCGACGCTTTAGAAAGAGAACAATAAACTCGGTATCTACGTAACAGTTCTTGCTAAAGTAAATAGACAATTAATAATGTATTAGAACAAGGTTAGCCAATATATTAATGTGGAACAGTTTTTTGCCCCCCCTCCCCGATCTCCCGCTTCAGCAACAAAAGAACGACGCTTTAGAAAGAGAACAATAAACTCGGTATCTACGTAACAGTTCTTGCTAAAATAAATAGACAATTAATAATGTATTAGAACAAGGTTAGCCAATATATTAATGTGGAACTGTTTACTGCCCCCCCCCCCCGATCTCCCGCTTCAGCAACAAAAGTGTGACGCCTTAGAAAGAGAACAATAAACTCGGTATCTACGTAACAGTTCTTGCTAAAATAAATAGACAATTAATAATGTATTAGAACAAGGTTAGCCAATATATTAATGTGGAACAGTTTACTGTCCCCCCCCCCCCGATCTCCCGCTTCAGCAACAAAAGAGTGACGCCTTACAAAGAGAACAATAAACTCGGTATCTACGTAACAGTTCTTGCTAAAATAAATAGACAATTAATAATGTATTAGAACAAGGTTAGCCAATATATTAATGTGGAACAGTTTATTGCCCCCCCCGATCTCCCGCTTCAGCAACAAAAGAGCGACGCTTTAGAAAGAGAACAATAAACTCGGTATCTACGTAACAGTTCTTGCTAAAATAAATAGACAATTAATAATGTATTAGAACAAGGTTAGCCAATATATTAATGTGGAACTGTTTACTGCCCCCCCCCCCGATCTCCCGCTTCATCAACAAAAGAGTGACGCCTTAGAAAGAGAACAATAAACTCGGTATCTACGTAACAGTTCTTGCTAAAATAAATAGACAATTAATAACGTATTAGAACGAGGTTAGCCAATGTATTAATGTGGAACAGTTTACTGCCCCCCCTGATCTCCCTTTTCAGCAACAAAAGAGTGACGCCTTAGAAAGAGAACAATAAACTCAGTATCTACGTAACAGTTCTTGCTAAAATAAATAGACAATTAATAATGTAATTTTAATCTTAGCGTACTTATCGGGTAGCTACGAAATTTTTGTGTAATCAGTGTAGAATAATTACAAATAAAGTTATTCATATATTATAAGCTGTAGGAGAGTCTAGATATATGTCTACTCTTGTGTGGACGTCATTATAATGGCAATGTCACATGATTGCATACAATTCCACCATCACATGCACAGAAATGTGTTAATTAATATATATTTTATTTTTAACTTTATATATTTCATTTTATTTATGTATGTTATTGTGCAGTACAAGACTGGGAAGCCTACAATTACGTTATAGCTTGTTGTCATATTAATGAAAGTAAAAAGAACAAACCTAATTGACGTTTGGTACATAGTTAAACTTTAATCTGAAATGTTTTATTTAGTATAGTTACCCCGACAATCATTTTAAAATTTGTGTGATCATTTTAATGTCTTTTTAACACTAATTACAACATAGATTTTACTTAATCCAGCTTCCAATATTAATTTAGCATTGACGTCTACGAGTGTGTGTTCACCTGGTGCGAAAGGAAGTCTTAGCATGGCCTGTTCAGATCTTTCATTAGGTGGATTTTCATGTAGTACGATTTTTGGGGGTGAAAACCGGAGGCGAATCCCATGAGACACACGTGATTGGGGCTCATACCGCTTCTGATGAAGCTGCCAGTGTAGCTGCCATCGTGAGGCTGGGGCAAGATGTGTTTGGTAGGAATAGAGGAGTACAAGGATGTTTGCATAATATGGCGTCACTGAGATGATGCAATAATAACTGTTTATTTTTATATCACCCAGCGAATATCCATGAGAAAAGCTCTTTATATTGGTTCTGTTGCAAAAACCAACGCTAACTTTGGAATTTAGTTTCTGGAATGCGAGTACATGTGAGCCTTACAAAGCCGCGAGACCCCCCAGTGCGTAGTCTAGACGTTCTTCGCTTGAATCTGTTCCCCCTTCATCTATCGTAATGCTTCCGTAACATTGCTGTCACCCCAGGGGCAGCCAATATCGAAAATAAACTCACTCAAACACAGTTTGAGTCGTTTGGTAATTACAGGTCTGCATCACGTAGACGTAAATTTGTTCAGAATTTATTATTTTCTGTTTGTTTTAGCTTTCAATGAGTTATGCACATAAAACGTTATAGTAACAACGCCATTATGATCAAATGTTTTGAATTAATAAAAACTTTATTCTGGATGTTAAACCTGTTGAATGTAGTTATTTTCCTACTAACTTTAACGTGTCATGAATCAATTCGCAAAGGAGGAGGTACTATACTCATGGATTTTTATATTTCGTACGCCTAAAAAATAGTTTTTTTAGTTAAATAGTTGTGTTAGTTTCTCCAGGAGTGTCTCCACTTGGAAGGTTCAATTTGTAATGAGCTACTAACTGACATAAATAGCTTTCTTGAGAAATGAGCGTTAAAGATTATGCATTTCGATTTACTTACCATATTCTACAATTTAATTGTATAAGTACATTCCAAACCCCCTTTACAGGAATTGCACATCTGAAGTAGGTAATTAATTCATATAACAAGCGATGTAAGAGGTTATGTGTATTTCAAGTAGCTTAAAGTGAGGATATAGTGTTAATATACACTCAGAAAAAGATTAAACGAGACTTTAAACACTTTATAATGAAGTCACAGATTATCTATCACCAAATACTGGCATAAGGGTACAATTTTGATTAACAATTTTTTTCTTTCTAGGCTGTTTACAATTTCAGTGATTAGGACAGTTTTGAAATTAAATTTGCAAGCACCGAAATTTGCGTACCGAAATGTTATTGCAGCTTTTATTTATACTTTGCTGTCACCTCAGGGGCAGAAAATATAGGAAACTATATCACACACCAAAACAACTTATTTCAGTTATATTTTCTTTAAGCACGAAGTGTAAATAAAAGCTTGTCGAAATATCAATTTACTCTAAAATCAAATTATATAGTAGAAAATTACTTAGCTTAGGTAAATTAGGTGGAATTGCTAATTAAAGATAACAAAGGGCTTCGTACTTGTTGAGTGCTTTCCCCCTTTGCCTTAATTAGTTTTATTGCGGTGACTTTATCAATACTTCTTCCTTTGCAAAGCTCCCATTAATTTCCCTCGCCAAAGGCAATGTTTATTGGCAAAGCCGAATACAGCCAATTCCGTTTTAGGATGGAAGTGGGGAGGCTCTTGAGGTTTTCTGTTTATTTTCTGGTTAAATGATTTCATTTATTTACTTAATACTTTAATATGTTTTTCCGTTTTTTATGTTAAAGAAAGTAAATGATATAATTAATAAACTGAAGATTATATCAGCATCGGGCAGCTAATTAACTATGCCAAAATGAGCATACAAGAGCCTGATTTTCAATAAAATGTAAGCATATAAAGTTTTATTTGTATTGTCGCCTATCACGTTAGTGAGTGTGAACCATCTACCTTGCTCACGTAACTGGATTACGCATTTAGTACACTATTAAGTCCCACCTAGGCTCCGACAGAAAAGCACCGACGCTTTAAGTCCGTTCCGTACCGCCAGCACCGGCTGCATAGGCCTCCTAACGCCTTATCCTCAGGCTCGTATTTTTTATAGCTTTAAAACGCGCACCCATAGCAAATGTTGTGTGCTGATATAAATCTGATAGCGGGCTACAGAGAACCTATAGGGCCACCGACTGGGCAAACCTTATACAGTTTATACACACTTTTTAACTCCAGTTCATAAAGAAAGACTATTCAGTTTCAATATTTTTCTAAATAGGAAAGATATCTATAACGAGAGACAAAGAAGTACTACTTTAATACTTCCATTCGTTTGGAAAAGTATTACAACGAGCACAGAAGCATTGAAATTGAAATTGCCCCATCTGTGACGTGTTGTAAAGAGACGTTTCCATAAAGATGACTGCAATAAAATACTAATTACAAAAGTTCGGAACTCGTTTCAAACTTCTGAATTGAAAAAATATTTCTCAAATTGAAACAAGAAAAATTGAATTTAAAACGTTAAATTTGAACTTAAATTAAATTATTAACTTTTATCCGGAGAGTCAATCTATTTGCAGTTTAGAATATTTGCACTAATTTTGTGTTTTATAGTATTAGTTGTACAAAAAGTAATTTGATAACTAAAAGTCGATTTTATGAGGATTACAAAACCGTATCAAACGTTAGAAGAATCAATTCGCAAAGCAGGAGATACTATACTCATATCTTTACAAAGTTTGAATGCCTAAAAGTACTAGAATTTTGTAGGCCATTGCGTTTGGGGTGATTCTTAATTAAAAAGAATCTTAATTCATATATATATGAATGTATATAATTCTTCAAAAACTGATGATGACCATTTTTCAGAATACTTTGACGTAGTCCATTGGATTCCAAAGTTTAAAACCCCTCTATATACCATTTTAGGTGAAAAGTCTTGGGGTAGTTTCCGAGAAAAAATTTACGCATATGTATATTTAGATATATACAATTATTAGGCATTTTAAAATAATAGATATACTATTAATATTAAGAGAAATCGTCGTTTTACCGCCTCTGACGTACGCAATCCGTATCACGATATCCATAATTATCCATAAGTAATGCCTCTTCTACAGTACCTAACAATAACCAAAAAGCTTCAAACCAACAGCACCCTTGCTGCTAAACAACGTACTGTAACACAACAGCTTCACAGATAATCCTCAACCTTCAGGATGACTCCGAATGACGTAGTGACTCTACCGTACTGATGGGTTTACTCAAACTAAAAGCCTCCCGCGAATATGCTACACGAATATTTCTAGCACTCTTGAGCTCCAGAGGTAGCTGCAGCTTTCTAAGCGACAAGGAATTGCACTTTTTGGAAGGACTGTACTCATAAACCCCAGTTTCGGTTTCCGGACTTTCAACAGCTACCACGATAAAACGTGGGTCAATCCAAGTTAACATCGAAACGCTAATGGGCCACACGATCGCCTTTAACGAGTCTTTGTTTGTGATTGACCAATTAGCTACAGAGATTCACCAAGTAAACACATCCAGAGAGTGGCACTATCCTTTTCAAAATCTGGTTTTGCCCGACCCAGGATTCAACAATAATGGACCTGTCCAGGTGCTCCTAGGAATTCTAACCAACCAATGATCGTTAGGTCAGAATCTTCCAGTGACCTTGTGTACTAAATTTGAATTCTTGCTCTTGGGGTCGATCAAAATTTATTACTAAATCATTGATTAAAAATAGCCTATAAATTTAAAGATAATTTAACTAATATACTTTCTTTAACAATCAGTGGCTACAATATAACAATTACCAAATCCATAGAAACGTCTAATTCTATTGTTGTATTCGATGTAATATCTGTTGTGAATAACCCTGTGCGGAGCCAACATCGGTTAGTTTTATTTAATGGGTGCGGGCCGTCTGAGTAAGTCGTGAGTAATCCTCCCTTAGGGAGCCGACACGGGTAGGCGCGGTGACTCCCACTGTAACCTGATTGGGGTTGTCTGGGGGGTCCTTCAGTTATACGTTGAAGGCTCAAGCTGTTCATTCTGCATTATGATTGTACCATAGAAAACTTTTCTTCTTCTCTGGTACAATCATTTTATCTGATGAATCCTTGACCTTTCCTCGTCTCACTGCTGCACTCCTGCTCAGTGCCATTCAGTTTACAGTTGGAGTCTCCCACATTAACATCATTGTATTCATGTGATGTATTAAACAAAGTAAAATATAAAACACTATATAATATATTTCACTATGTAAATTAATTACAGATAACAAAATTTATATTCACGTAAACTTAGAATAGCCATAAATGGCAGAAACAACCATCCAGCTATAAGTTGTTTACACACACACACACACACACACACACACACACACACACACACACACACACACACACACACACACACACACACACACACACACACACACACACACACACACACACACACACACACACATATATATATATATATATATATATATATATATATATATATATATAAATATATATTAGTTTTATATATAAGTTATATATCAGGAAACCTATTTACGATCGGATTATACTCGGATTAAGTCCGAAATTTTAAACAACATGTTTGAATGACTTGTATTATCATTTGAGGCTACTTCTTTTAATCGTAGTGAATGACACATATGCCATTCCCTTATCATTAAAATGTATATGTTTATTAAGTCGATACCAACCTAATCAAAAGTTTGCCTCTGTGACTTATGGATTGTGATGGCAAATGCCGGTCTAACTGACAGTTAATGTATCTGCATAGTACTTCCAAGTAGGCTCTTGCTAAAGACCAATGTAATTCTGGAAATATGAACTTCCTGAACATCTACGAAAACTTGGCATCGATTTTTCAGATATCCCCCTCCCAAAATACCGATATTGGTGTAAATCCTGAAAGTACTTTAGGATGTGTAAAGATTTTCAATAACTTTATAATGATTTCTCAAAAACCTTTCACATATTTAAAAATGTTTCATAAAATTTTCGCTTAGCCCATTGGATTGCTGAGGTTAAAAATTCCCTTTATACCTCTTTTGGTGAAAATCATGAAAGTTGTTTGCGAGAAATAATTTACAAATATATATATATATATATATATATATATATATATATATATATATATATATATATATATATGCAATTTGTCGAAAACTGATGACGATTTTTCAGCAAATTTTGACTTAGCCGATTGTGTACATTTCTTGTATATATATTAATCTTGTATAATATTTTATCATGGTGTATATTTCTTGTATATATTATAATATAGTGACATTTTCTTCTATATATTATTCTAATATAGTGTAAGTTTCTTGTATATATTTTATTTCACTAGCTTTTCTCTAACTTGAGCTATATTACAAACTAAAGTAAGGGTGAATGTTCACCTGGCGGACGTTGTAGCTCTGAACGTAAAGTGCTTAGTTGCGTTTAAAGTATAGCAAGACTATTTCCCTGTAATAAACTCGTCCCTTTAGTTTTTGAACACCCCCCCCCATCACCCCACATTATTTGCATCCAACCCGTATCTGTTACAACCAAAGTCAAAAGTCTCTTCGGAGCTATAAAATTAATTTCGTTCCATGTATGTGTGATAACATAAACTGGATTACTTTCCAGAGACTTCGCACACCCTCCTTCTGGTTAGGGATTACAAAGGCTATGACGTATAAAACTGGACGTTCAATGCTCTTCTCTATATAAATCTAAGCTATAACTTCCAAAGCATACAATATAACTTGAAATATTATCCCCACTTATAGATGGTTAGAAGTGAATTATATCACA
Source organism: Prosapia bicincta (assembly GCA_036971475.1). Taxonomy (NCBI): domain Eukaryota; kingdom Metazoa; phylum Arthropoda; class Insecta; order Hemiptera; family Cercopidae; genus Prosapia; species Prosapia bicincta. Next base: position 9,860,191 of record JBAIZL010000009.1, read on the forward strand.
AAACGTAGATAACTTTTCCGCAAGGTTTCATCCTCGGCCTCGTGTTGTTTGTTATATACATTAACAATCTGTCAATCGATTTGTCGGAAGCATTTTTATTGTCCTTTGCGGATGGTAATGATGTTATTTCCTGTAGGAAGGTTTGGAAGGAAATAGAAACAGAAATGTATGATATTCCTTATGTGGCACACATGGTCGGATCTAAATCTGTAAATATAGAAAAAAGAAGTATTTAAGTGCTTTGGAAATTGTTATAGCATTGTTCCGAAAGAAATATTTACTTAGATAAAAGAAAAGACAAGTAAAAAGAGTGAAAAGGTATAAGCACTTAGGAGTCTGCCTTATATATGGGATGAGAGGAGGGCGCCATATAGAAAAAAATTTATTCATAATAAAATACATAGTTTTTACCTTAAGAACAGTATCTGTAACTATGCCGAAAGACGATGATAATGTCCCGCTATGCGTTTGTCCGTAGTATCATTCTTTCTGGCAATACTGAATGAGTTGGTGGCAGCTCTACGATTATATTCTTATTGCAAAGTTTACAAAATGGAATAATAAAAATAACAACATAACCGATGAGAAATCACTCAATGATAATCAATTTTGTTCTTTTAAGCTCATTGTATACTACTACGAAACACTTCAAATAACATTTATCACTTAAAATAGTGTCACGAGAAACAGATGTATTAAGATAACTGAGAGAAATTGAACTGTAAGTAACTGAAACTCCTACGTAAGGGTCATACTGCTATCAGGGAAAACCCTATCAGGCAATGAGACTTTTAAAAAGTATATGGCTTGGGTATCATTTTATATTGTAATAAGAAATACCTATTGTACATAAACCAATTATATGGTAAGGCATCCTGAAAATGGACGAGAAAAATATGCTTTAGCTTATAATAGTTTTATGTTTACCTATATGTTTTCAAACTTCCTTTTTTCCCCGCGTTCTGTTAACTTAGGTTATTTCTGCAAGGTTTAATATTTGTAAGTTATCGTTAAGAAATGTGTACACTTTTTGATTTGAATATATAAAGCATTTTTTAAACATACTTTTATTTTCATAACACACTCGTCATCAGTTCTGTTAGAAGTATTTGTACACATCTGAGTACATTCTTCTGCCTTTCCTAACATTAAAATATTTTAATTTGTAAACGCGTTTCGAAATAACTCCATTCTCAAAGATAAGAGTCTAAACCTACAGTTAGTTATGGAAAAGAGAATGTTTGTAAAGAACACCTAGGGGTCTAGTGTAGAGGTTTTTGTTATGGAATAGAATCTAAAAATGTGCAGGAGAAATCGGAGTAATTGCTCCATTTTGTAGTATTAATAAAGAAGGACAAAACATTTACATTAGAGAAAACCACTTGGCATAGTAAAAGAAAGCACACTTGGATAAATAAAAGCCACCGGAGGCACTTCATGAAGTGCATTGTGTAGCCATCGATCTGGCAACCCGAAGCAAAGTGGAAGTATGAAGCTTTGCAGACATACTGACGTAACGATTGTGAGAGTAAACCCAGAATCACCATAGAATCCTACTCCCATATTTATAAGAACAAGAATGTGTTTACGCAGGGTAAGAAATGCTATTAACTTGTTAGAAATAGTTACGTCATTATTAGGCCACCTTTAGGGCAGAAATAGATAATAAAATATTTTAATTCAAATTGCACTTTGAAACTACTACTTCAATATTTTAAAGAAAGAATATTTGTAGGGGCTGTTATATATTATAGCAGGCATAGTTAATACCATTGTATGGAAAATAAAAGTAATGCGAAAAAAGAATGTGGACAGCCGAATAGTGATAACAGATGCAGCAACTCTTGGAATGAGTATGACATAGGTATAGATACAACTAGGAATATTACACGTGAACTCACAAAATGCTTACGTCGTTGGTAATATACTACACAACAATTAGTTCAAGTAAATATAAAAAACGAGTATTTTACAAATCCTAGAATGTTATCTCTAAATGCGTTATCCAAAGAGATAAGGAAAATAAAAGACATTTACCATGTACACCTATTAAACCTTTGAACCTGTCCCCAAAGAGGAGGAGATTTTGTTTAAGGCATTATAAGCAAGTGTAAGACGGGTCTAACGTCCCATAAAATGTGTTTATAACGCCATAACTTCAGGTTTCATGTATTCTAGAAGTTCAGGTCTTGCTACAACCCTTGAAATATTTAATGTAGAATTGTTTTATGGTTTTTAAATATTAACTCTTTCTAATTGTTTCCCTCTAGTGGAGACACGAAGGGCATCTAAATTAATGAGAACATGAAGGTCATCTTTGGGAAGGACATGAATATTATCTGTAGTTGGGCTTGAGAGTCATTTTAGTAGGAGCATGAATGTAATCTTTAGTAGAGACATCAGTAATATGGACTTGAAGGTCATCTTTGGTAGGGATATGAAGGTTATCTTTGTTGGGGACGTGAGGGCAATCTTTAGTAGAGACATAAACGTCATCTTTATTAGAAATATGAAGGTCCTCTTTGTTAGGGACGCGAGGGGAATCTTTAATAAGGACGTAAAAGTCCCCTTTAGTAGGGATATAAAGATCGTCTTTGTTATTGACTTGAGTTCCAACTTTAGTAGGGATATAAAGGTAATTTTTGTTATGGACGTGAGGGCCATTTTTAGTAGAGATACGAAGGTCACCTTTAGTAGGAATATGTACGTCATCATTAAATGGGCACATGAAGGTTATATGTAGTAGGACGTGCACATCGTTTTAGTAGGTGTATGAATGTCATATTTAGTGGAGACATAAATACCATCAATAGTAGGGGCATTAAAGTCATTTTAGTAGGGATATAGAGGTTATTTTTGTTAGGGACGGTAAGGGACAACGTTAATAGAGACATAAAAGTCACCTTAAGTTGGGAGATGAACGTCCTCTTTGTTAGGGACGTGAGGGTCATCTTTAGTAGGGACATAAAGTCATCTTCAGTAGGGACATAAAAGTCACCCCTAGTAGGAATATGAAGGTCGTCTTTGTTAGGGACGTGAGGGGAATATTTAATAGGAACATAAAAGTCACCTTTGGTAAAAATATGAAGGAATGAAGGTAATTTTTGTTAGGGACGGTAAGGGACAACGTTAATAGGGACATAAAAGTCACCTTTAGTAGGGAGATGAACGTCCTCTTTGTTAGGCACGTGAGGGCCATCTTTAGTAGGGACATAAACGTCACCTTTAGTAGGGAGATGAACGTCCTCTTTGTTAGGCACGTGAGGGCCATCTTTAGTAGGGACATAAACGTCACCTTTAGTAGGGAGATGAACGTCCTCTTTGTTAGGCACGTGAGGGCCATCTTTAGTAGGGACATAAACGTCACCTTTAGTAGGGAGATGAACGTCCTCTTTGTTAGGCACGTGAGGGCCATCTTTAGTAGGGACATAAACGTCACCTTTAGTAGGGAGATG
>JBAIZL010000009.1:9866145-9876145 GCA_036971475.1 Prosapia bicincta
GAACGCATCCTCGCACGCACACACACACACACACACACACACAAACACCCACACAAATGCACAAACTCACTTAACCACATCCACTAACACCAACGTAAATACACACACACTGCCGCGGCCAAACCTTGCTCCCCCTCAGGGAGGTTGCCTCCGAAACACACGCTCCACATCCTACCAAAAACGTGACCACATTTACGCGTTTTCCGCGTTAGTTGTACCTGATGCTGATGGACACTGCAGAGCCGAAACGCGTCAGTTCAACAACGGTTAAAATATTATCTCACCCTACTTACCATGTCCTGGTACCTGTGGTACGTCGAGAGTGATGTGCCAGTGTATAAATTCCTGGACTTATTTGAAAAACCAACCAAAATGTTCAAACTCATTTATGTTATAATATGTACCTTATAAATTTTTGTTTAACTGTAAATTTATCTATTACTTTTCTATTACAAGAGTATTTTCTAAAGATTTTTTTTTAATTGAATTATTAAATTTTACTCTTGTTGCTGGTTGGAAAAATTTCAAAAATTTTATTTAGTTGATTTACCACAGGATAGTTATAATAATGTTAAACACTTTTTGTTTTAACTGTATTTAATTAGATGATAATATTAAAAAAATATTTGAAAATATCATACAACTTTCACTTAAATTCCAATGCATTTTTGTTATTAATTTATTTATTAATAAGCAGTTTTTCAAACATGAAATGCTTTTTAATGGTTTATAAAGTTCAGAAATTTTCATACAATCTTTGCATAAAGTTCATCAATCAATTGGATAACACTATTATTTAACTGTCTCTAACGTGTGTAGTAATCGTGAGAACATTGTGTTTTTTTTAGAGATAAATTTACTAACATAAATGTGCATACATATTTAAATACAACAGAAGAATAATTTGTACCATTTTATTTCATGTCCATATAATTATTTGTAGAAGTAACAGGCAAGATTGATCCTAGTGCCTTCGTGTTTAATTTATATTTGTGCTCCCAAACATAAATCTGAGGGATTGTAGAACAAATCTTACTGAATTTACAATTTTACAGTTATTCGACCCTAGATGTTTAATATAACATATAAGGACATAAAATAAGTTATATTAACTTACGTACTAAATTATTTATCATTGATTTTCTTTCTGAATTTCTTATTCTTTGACTTATATTGACTTTAAATAAATTACGTTACTATTCATTTTGAATATATATTGCTTTGTCTTTGTTAAACGTTAACTTGTTATAACCTAATCTTGGTGTTTTAGAACTTGCATTTTATACTTGAACAATTTTTATTCCATGACCACTTGTATTGGTATTTAAAAAAGAGTCATTTACTTATGTATTTTTTTAATTAGTAATATTCAATAAGTGATTATATTTTTATTTCAAGAAATTTGAATCTATGATATTAAGAAATTCACCTAATTTTTTAAATGGTTCTTTTGCTATTAAAATTTAGAAACCCCAGAAACGTTCACTGGGATTACTCCACTTCTCTCTCAGGATTTGCATGGATTCAGGCTTCTCTTAGCAATCGGAGCTGATTGGTTTTAGAGCCGCCTTTATTACTTTTATAATTTATAAAACGTTTATTATTTGTTTATAATTGAGTTTATTAAAAATCTGAAAAGTTTATAAGCTAAAAAGTTTATTATTAAATGGCTACTCGGTTTATTGGTTTATCAAAACTTTGTCTTGATTGCAAACAAAGTGTCCTAATGAACCTGTCTTTGTAGACTTTGTGCTCGTTTTTTAGCTGTAACTTTAAAATGGCACTTATGGCGTAATATTGTCATATATATTTACACCAGGGTCTATTTCATAACTTAAGATTATGTTACCAACTTGAATAACAGTTCTAGCCCATTCCGATCGTAAGTTAGGCTTTAGCGACACTACACATTATTTTCTCCCGCTTTTGACACTTTTATAATTTTTGAAGCATTTATTAAACCATCTATTAATTACAATGTTTTATTAAATGAATTTGATAATACATTTTATTTTACAATATTTTGCTTTTATTGGTATTGTTAAAATGTTCTTAAACTTTGGTGGTTCTTTACTTTTATTTTCTAATTTCATTTTTAAGTCATGTTTTTTAAAAATAAAAAAAATTAATTTAAATTTCATTTTATATTTTGGAAGTAAGAAAACGTTCATTCTTTCCTAGTTGCTCTGTTTCGTGAAAAAAATCGACCCTTTGGACCGACCTTGTTTACTCAACCAGATAGTGAATTTTCCTTGCCCGCTACAGTGCATAGCAGCGGTTGCGTTTTCCACTTTTTTTTAGATTTTACCCGAGTGTACACACACACACACACACACACACACACACACACACACACACACACACACACACACACACACACACACACACACACACACACACTCACACACACACAGACATACACACACTAACACACACACACACACACACACACACACACACACACACACACACACACACACACACTCAAACACACAAACACACACACACACACACACACACACACACACACACACATACACACACACTCAAACACACAAACACACACACACACACACACTAACACACACACACACACACACACACACACACACACTAACACACACACACACACACGCACACACACACACACACTAACACACACACACACACACACACAGATTGGTTAAAGTGTACGTTTTTCACGTTAAACCACGAATGACCTTAATAATACTAATATTGTCAATTGATAATGAAATATGAACAGTCGTTATTTGTTTTCTAAACCATTTTCTGTATTAAAAATAGTTTTGTTTGAATAATATTTGTAACAGAAAAACATCAAAAGCAAACAGTAAATATTACAAACAATAGAAAATCCCATTTGATATGATAGGCGTATAATTTTTAATCATGAGAAAAACATATGTTAATGAAAAATATTCCGGATGCGTTGTGACTGTCGCTAAATTATCATTATTTTAGTGGGATTTAACAAAAGGTTTTAAATATTAAAATTTTATATCACCCAATTTAATTACTGATTTCGTTGATATACATATATGTACGTGATATACAATAAAAGATTATTGCAATTAAATAATAGCCTGTGTTTATATTAGCAATACAATGTTAATAGAGATGGTTTTATTCAGAAAGTTTAAAAAACATCAAGTTAAACAACATAAATTGGGTTTACAGCAAAATATTTATTGAAGAAATATTAAACTTGGGTTAATACATTATAAATGATTGTAAACTAACTCGTCCAACAAAAAAAGCTTAAAAGCTTTATCTTTTGCAATTACAAAAAAATAATGTGTTGAAAAAATAAAATAAATTAATTCATAAAAAAATAAAAAGAACAAAATATATTGAAACATAAACCTGCTGAATTAAAAGTAATTAATAACGCATGAGTACTATAGAGGAACATCCAGTTGAAGAAGACCCTTTAAAAAACGAAACTCACTAAAACTAAGACGTGAATATACATTAGTTAGGGATGTTAGTTATTGTTCCTGTTTATTAATAAATATATGCTTCTGTAATAAATCTATATAAGTTGTAACTCTATAAACCTATGACGTTTATGAATACGATAAAAATGGTGGCCAAAATTATAGCTGCGCGCATGCGTATGGGGAAATTTAGAAGGGAACCGTGTCTATTTATATCGAGACGATAAATAATTACCTTCATTATTTCCGATAAGACCTTCAATATACAAATATAAACTAACAGATATATGCTTACAGGAAATTAATTAAAAGTTGAAATCTTTCAATTTTACACTTGAAACACACTCGACGGATATTGCTTTCGAACAGGGTTTTCGTTGGTCGATGATTAATTAATGAGCTTATTACAAAGTCTATAAAATATTTGACGGAGAAAAGCAGCGTTGAAGTTTTTGCTGACGTCATATTGTAATCATGAACCTAAATTATTTATGTAACATATATTACGCTGTACATACATACACGTGATAACGTATAGCGGCGAGAAATACGTCGCTGGATGGAAAATGTGAGGCGTAAACAAGGTGAAATGTGAATATTTATCTTATACACAATTCTAACATCTTTTTAAAGTTTATAACTTTTATATATTTATAATTTCTATCCCAAGTACATTAGTTCTAATTTTACTGAAACTTCCGCCCGCTCGATAGAAATAGGACCTTGTCATATAGTGCTCGTGTCCTTGTTGGGAAGGGAAGAAAGTCGGTTATTTTATCCCGTTCCCGCCTGTTCGATTTTAACCAAAACAAATACTGGGAGACGGAAACAGTCATTAGGTATTCGACAAAAACTAAAAAACCTCTCGGTACCGGTAACGCAATACAAATTTTAAAAAATAGAAACTCCTCCCCTCTGCAGCACATGCGAAACGTTACTAATTTGAAGTATTGGCTTTATTCTTTTGACATAATAACTAGCAAAGTGCCTCGAAATGTAATTAAATTTGCAGTTAACTCCCAACTTTGACAAAGCACTATTAGCACCCCACCACCCCATTTAACCAGGCACATATATCCTATAGAATTATAAAACTCTCGCACACATCTTATTTTTTGGCAGTAATAGGTTTCAAAACTATTCAACTATTTCACTATTCCTTCTTATAAACATTGAACACGCCCTTGTTTAATGTACACTCTTAAAGTATAACCGTATTTAAAACAATCAGTTATTCTTGTTACTTTCTTATACCACTGTTACATTCTCCTTTTCCGAAAACACTAGTAACGCATTTACGTAATGTTATTCGTGTGTGTGTGTGTGAGTGTGTGTGTGTGTGTTTTTGTGTGTGAGTGAGAGAGTGTGTGTGTGTGTGTGTGTTTGTGTATGTGTGTGTGTGTGTGTGTTTGTGTATGTGTGTGTGTGTGTGTGTGTGTGTGTGTGTGTGTGTGTGTGTGTGAGTGAGTGTCTGTGTGAGAGAGAGAAAGAATGAGAGACATAGAGTGAGTGAGTAAGGAGTGTGTGTTTGTGAGAGAGAGTGAGAGCGAGAGAGAGAAGGAATGAGGTACAAAGAATGAGTGAGTGAGAGAGGGTATGTGTGAGTGTGTGTGTATATGTGTGTGTGTGTATGTGTGAGAAAGAGCCAAAGTGAGAGAGATAGAGGGATAATCAATGAGTGAGATAGGGAGAGAGGGCTTGTGTATGTGTGTGTGTGTGTGTGTGTGTGTGTGTGTGTGTGTGTGTGTGTGTGTGTGTGTGTGTGTGTGTGTGTGTGTGTGTGTGTGTGTGAGTGTGTGTATGTGTGTGTGTGTATGTGTGTGTGAGTGTGTGCGTGTGTGTGTGTATGTGTGTGTGTGCGTGTGCGCGTTTGTGTGTGAGAGAGAGAGAAAGAAAGAGTGAGTGAGTGAGAGAGAGAGAGTGTGTGTGTGTATGAGTACGTGCTGCCTGTACAACTACCTGGCATTAAATTTCACCCTATAAGCCTCCTTGTCAGTATATACCCAAAGCAAATTATTAGCAGAAGGTTCTGATTGCATTATCGGTTTCTCCTAATTACAACCAGACTACGCAAATCTTTCTCAGCAACCATGACTTGCACAACGTCTTCTCTATGATGAAAGTGGAGGCTCATTTTATTTGCGGTTTATACGAAAATATTTTCTATAATAAATTATTGTATTTAACTCAATTCTAAATTTAAATTTCGTTGGCTGGTGTTTCCATTACTTGTGGTTGGACACGTTTATCGAGTTTCTATCAAAACCGTTATATCTGTAGTAAAATAAGCAAAAGGCTATTTGGGATTAATAATTTGGATAAACCTCCTGTGCTATTGCTGTCGGGGGAAAGTTTTTAGTTTTTTATTAAACTTTTATGAAGACTTTTTCTAAGATGTTATTTCTGAGCTAATATCAAGTAGACGGCCAAATAGTAAGGTACATTGACTATGTATAGTCAAGCGTAAGACAAATTGCAAGAGACGACAGCATCTGTGTGCAATAGCCGCTGCAAGTCAGCTGATGGGATGCGCATGCGCTATCGCAAGGTTCTAATGCCAGTGAGTAGACATCTTGTTAGGTCTATAAATTCCCTTATAACTTCCATCGCAGATATTTATGTAAATGAGGTGTATTTCTTTATAAGGTTTCAGTGGCTGATCGAATAACGACTTCCAAAAACAAAACCCAGCGCTTATGAGCGATAAAGCTTAATGTCTCATCATACTATGTTAGCCTTGAGTAACTGTTTTTGTGGTAAAGTCAAGAGGGAAAGGATCTAATGAGGGAACAGTAGTTGCGGCGAGAATAGAAAGATATCTCTGCATAGCAAAGGTTGTGCTAAATGTTTATGTAAATCCAGTTTGCCTGACAGTTAGATAGACACGGAAACTGTTTCATCCCCTTCTGTCGCCCACTGACATGGACACTTTACACTATTAACCATTAGTGCTGCATAACTGAATGTTACTAATGTGTTTTACGATACATGAATACATTCGGCAATGTATTATTAGTAATTACTTTTGAATACTTAAATTTGCGCAGATTTTCTCGTAATAATTTAGTTGTCCGTAATAATTTAAAGAATGGAGACCTTTAGGTGAGAAATAGAGAAACGAATGTGGAACGTAAAATAGTGAATAAAGATGGCCTCTAATATTGAAAGTTTCCGTGAGTAAAGATAAGGTTACCAAGTGAACATAATCGACGAAGAAAACCAGAAGTGGGTAAGGAAAACAGAATGGGCCTTGAGAATCATTCGGTTAGTTTCTGAAAATTACTTCAATTTTAAGAGAGTGTTCTGTTTGTACTATTTGAATGTAGGAAATAGGCAACTTCCGACGCTCATTTTACAAAACCAGGTCCTCCCTCATACTTGGTATTGCCGCTTTAGAACATGGGACCAGAGTTAAAGAAAGCGAAATGTTAAAAAAAATTTTTTTGTGTGTTTTGCAGTTTTAAACGAGTTTATAATAAACTAGCTGAAACAATAATGTAAATTGAATTCACTTTCTAATTTTCTAAATTAAACAGATATGCTATATATATATCGCAATATCTATTCTAGTATATTGATAAAGAAATAAGACAAAATACAAATACAAGAATAATTATTGAATTAAAATTCAAAGCTTTTCGTTGGCACACTGTACCAACATCCTCCTTTTTTTATTAACTTGGGAGCGGGTTTAAACTGCCCGAAGCACTGCTACCTTAAGGTATATTGTACTTACCTCCCTGATCTAGTCAAATAGCCCCTTCCCTCTTACCAGGTTTAGGAGTTTCCTGACTAGAGTTTTACCTTCAGCATCCACCAGAGCTGTTCCATCACCAAAGAGGTTGAAGCGCCTCTCGGCAAGTGCTTCACATCTGTAAATAATGTGTGTGGCAGTCTCCAGTTCCTGCCCGCATAATCTGCACACTGGTTCATCTTTGTAGATACCCATTTTATGCAGATGTTTCCTTAGTCCACCGTGTCCCTTTGAGTAGACCTGTGGCTATCCTCAATTCCTGCCTAGACAGATAGATGAGACTCTTCTGCAGCCCCAAGGAAGGTTTCCTAAGGGTTAGCTTACTGTGTCTCATCTCTTCAGCCCTGATCCAGTGCTCACAGTGTCTTTCAGCCATCCACCTTCGCACTGCCATCTTGACCATGGATTTGGAAATATCTACCGCAGGCTCCGGTCCAATCAGGGGAGTCGAAGACCCCTCTCTGGCCAGCGCATCTGCGGCTTCATTTCCAAGTATTCCCCTATGCCCTGGCACCCAACCTATCTTGATTTGATTGTACCTTGCCAGGGCTTGTAGGTTATTTAGGCACTCCCTGACTATGGCTGAGGTGACCACATGTCCGTTTAGTGCCTTAATTGCTGCCTGACTGTCGGAGAAAATAGCAATCCGGGTCCCGTGTGTTCCTCTTCTCGCTATCTCTCCCAGACAGGCATTTATAGCATATATTTCGGCCTGAAAGACAAAGGTATGCCTCCCCAAGCAAAAAACTAGTTTTACCCTTGGGTTTTTACAATACACCCCCGCTCCAGTGCCGAAGTCCATCTTGGAGCCATTTGTGTACCACATCTGAGCTCCCGATGTTAATGTCCCTGACCATTCCATCATAGTTTGGTGGGCCTGGTCAGGTGCAAACGTTCGAGTAATGTGGTCGCTGCCCATTTCCAAGACGGGTTCTTTGACCACGCACTCGATACTCATATGTCCCGAAACATCTGGGAGGTTAGCCCAGTTGTTCGAGTTGCGCAATCTCCATGCCGCCAGCCTCGCCTCTCCCCTAAGGACAAGCTCAAGGGTGTGGGGGGGTTTAGGTTAAGCATTACTTCCATTGCTGCACCAGGTGTAGTTGACATCGCCCCAGTGTGCACAGACAAGCCAATCTCTGGATAGAGCTAAGTTGAGCTCTTGTCTGGGCCTGGTTGGCCTTTGTCCACCACACCAGAGCTCCATAGGTAATCATAGGTCTTATCACCCTCAGATACATCCAGTGCATCATTGATGGCTTCAGTCCCCATTTCTTACCCACCATACTGCTCACAGTCATCAGTGCCCTTTTGGCCCTGTTAACTGTCCTCTCAAGATGTGGGTTCCAGGTGAGTTTCCTGTCCAGAGTAACTCCCAGGTACTTCACCTCCCCCACAAACTCAAGGTATTCACCAAACAAGCGAGGCATCCTGGTCGTCAGATCTTTTCGCTGTCTGGTGAAGTTAAGAGTCTGCTTAAGAGCAGTCTTTTTCGGATTTACCCTAAGGTTCTCCTTATTCACACCACTCTTCAATCAGTCGTAGAGGATTTCTGATTACCTCAAGGACTGTATCGGGGAATCTGCCCAGGATCAGAACAACTATGTCGTCCGCATATCCCAGACAGAAGTACCTCTGTTCATTCAGGAGTTCAATAAGGTTGTCAACCAGTAGGCACCACAACAGAGGAGGGAGAACCCTCCCCCCTGTGCACAGCCCAGACTTGTCTCCGCCCTTCTGACCTCCCCTGCCACCTCTACAGAAATGCTTCTGTTTGTTAACATGGAACTTATCCAACCACAAGTGGTCGCATCCACTCCATCACGTCTTGCACCATTTACCATCGTCTCCACTGAGGGGTTATTGAAAGCCCCTTCAATGTCGAAGAAGGCACCTATGGCACAACCTTTCTTAGCGATCATTTGCTCAATCCTACCAACCACTTGATGGAGAGCTCCCTCGTAGGATTTCCCCGGTTAATAAGCATACTGTTTCCAATGCAGTGGTTTTATGGCTAAAGCACCCCCCCCCCCTTAATATGCCTATCAACCAGTTTTTCAAGCCCCTTAAGAACAAAGGACATGAGTGTAATAGGTCTGTATCCTTTCCCTTCCGATTGGTTACCGGTGGGCTTAGGTATAAAGACCACCTTACTAGATTTCCAGGCTACCGGCACATGCCCTAGTGCAATGTTTAGCCTGTATAATTTAGTAAGTACCAGCATGTTGGTCCAACATCATTATTGGGATGATGTTGGTACTGTGTGCCAACGAAAAGCTTTAAATTTAAAATTAAATAATTATTCTTGTATTTGTATTTTGTCTTATTTCTTTATAAATATATAGGCTATATATATATATATATATATATATATATATATATATATATATATATATATAATGTCATAATGAGTAATAAATATCCAGAGTACATCGGTTCTTACTGAATGCATAAATTCGCAGTTCCAAACTTTCGCTAGATTCTCATCTAGCATTGAATAGATGAACCCAACCAACTGTTCGCACATCAACTGTTATTGGGTACCTCTACAGTTTTAGATGAGATTCCAGCGTAAAGTTGGAGCTGCAAATGTATGCACTGCAGAATGAACCGATGTACTCCGGATATGTATTACTCATTATGACATATTATATATATATATATATTGTTTGCTTGATATTGCTAATAATACAAAAAATCTAAACAACATCTTTAAAAATATACTCCCTTAGTCGGAATTAGTTGTGTTTACATATATATATATATATATATATATTTATGGTTTAGT
>JBAIZL010000009.1:9881145-9883645 GCA_036971475.1 Prosapia bicincta
CGCTTGGTTCTACGAGACATAAGAGGTATCATAGAATTATTGTAACCGAGGAGAATATAACAGTTCACTGAAATTGATATCGTTGTTCTACAGAATTAATAAAAGTTACTTCGTGAAAATTTAACAGAGTAAAGTATTGTCTACAAATCCAAGCCTAAAATGAAATATATAATTTAATATGAATCGATTTATTCAATGACGACGTATACTTATAATCGGACCTTACAAGGTGCACTTTCATTTATTGAATAATTCCATGAAAACTTGAAGAAATGTGGCCGAAGGGTCCTTCGTACTGGCTTTATTATTGAATAAATAAATGAACCTAATTTTCTAAATGATGTACTGGAATAGATACTTGTATGACAACAATGTGTAACATTTAAGCACAACATAAACAGTTTTTATAACGGACTTTCTACTATTATCTGTGGTTAGAATAAAAGAAGCACTTTTGTTCAAGACTTAAATTCATTTGAGTGAAAACATTAACACATATGTTCTTGGCTCGTTTGACAATATATTTATTTACTTGAAATATGCTATATATAAGGTTTTCTGTAGGATAATCTCTAGAGATAATAAATCCAGGTCATACTCGTATTTCTAGTAACTTTTAAAACCATGAATAAATAAACATGAGAAGATCTAATCATTTACGTGCAATTATCACTTATAATGTTGTCCTACGTTTTATATTGTAAAATAAGGACGTGAAACTTACAGCTTCAATTTAGGCGTCTTTGCTGCTTAATACGATAAAAGTCAAACAGGAAATGTTAATGAACGGAGTCCGGTGTAACCTTGAGAAATATTTTCTATGGTTATAAAACAACGTTATTGACACAGTTTTTTGATTCATACAACTGTATATACTGAAATTATTAATATACTCATCTTCTTTTCTTTTATAAATATTTCTATATAATTGAGTACAGTTTTCTGTATTTCCTAACGTTACAATCTTTTCTTCTGCTGACGCGTTTTAGAGTGACTCTATTTTCAAAACTTCAGTCGTACTCTTCCAAATTTTGAGTTCGTCTTTATAAACCATTAGCCACGCCCCCACCAATTCCAGACCTCACTTCCTGTTGTTGCACGCCTACTTTTGCTTGTTGCGTCCAACTACTAATATTACGTTCGGATGTGTATTTATTTACTCGTTTATTAATAAATACACAGTCGAATGTTATGTTTTAGAGTTTAAAACTATTAAGTAGTTGGACGCAACAAGTAAGAGTAGGCGTGAACAACAGGAAGTGAGATCTGGAATTGGTGGGGGCGTGGCTAATGGTATATAAAGACGATCTCAAAATTTGGAAGAGTACGACTGAAGTTTTGAAAATGGAGTCACTCCGAAACGCGTCAACAGAGAAAAGACTGTAACGATAAGAAATACAGAAAACCGTACTCAAACATATATAACTATACATACAACTGTAAAAACAAATTGTATATCTTCATTATAAAAACAAATAAAGCTAATGATGTCTACATGCTACTGGATAGGAGATGCACCTTGAATGATGAAAGGTATATTTGAGATAAGCTCTTAGAAGATGGGATGATTTTAATTAATTTAATTCCCAAAAGAGAGGACCATTTCCTTAGTTTCGTAGACGCGTTGGCTTCTTGATCCTATTTTATTACCTAATCCTACAACATGGCTAATTATTTTCTAGCCTAATCTTTAGTAATCTTCTACCCTAACAGTCCTAATCTTTAGTATCTAGAACAGGTTTTTCTCTAATGAGTAGAATACAATGTAATGTATCTTGCTCCTTAATATGGAGCAAGACTAAAAAAAATACAAACGAAGCAAAAATCATCAATCAACATGACAGACCAGTGATCAAATAAATTAGGTGATAATGTACACTAATAGGCCTACCCTTTTAGGCCTAATTGTATTTAGAAAAAACAGTAAACTCAAAATGGGATAAAGCAAAGAGAACAGAAAAAGCGCGAGCGTCCTTCTGTAACATAGTTGCATTTACTTTAAACTGCTTTAACCCTACATATCAAAATAGGGCTTTCTAAATATTATATTACACATAACGACATGTGGACAGTGGGCGAGAAGAAAGTGAGGAGAAGAGACGTGTAACCGTGAGTATATACACTGCAAGGGGCCAGTGAAGCACGAATTTACCGAAACGAACTCGGTAAATGACACCATAACCTGCCCAACTATTTAAATCTGTCACTAATACAATCAAACCAGTCGTAAGAGCCAAGGTGACAAAAGACAAGGCCTATATCAAAAACGATAATCATTAAAATTAAACTAAATGTAACTCTGACGTAACTAAGTGCGTAGTGTAGGATTCACCGAGTAGACGGTTAGCTTCGTAAATGAAACAATTGTTTCGAAACGCGTCACCAAGTAAATCCTAAAGTATTCACTTAGTTACGTTCAAGTTATATTTAATTTAATCAGTAAATTCAAGACTATTACAGCTAGAAACAGTAAATTATATTGACTTGTCTACCCTAATTT
>JBAIZL010000009.1:9886145-9966145 GCA_036971475.1 Prosapia bicincta
ATGCATTATGAGAAATTATACTGGACATGGAAGGCTCCTAGTGGGGGAATAGTTGGCGTCATGATGCCATTTAGCGTAACTTGGAAATCCAAAGTGAACAGACGGTGTCGAAGTTAGCTCCGGTGAAAGACAATGGACATTTGTATTTTTACCGTTAACCGATTAAAAACGATGCGCGGCTAAGTACGTTGGGATTCGCCGGTATGTCGTGACGTGGTGTTTCGAAAAATGGGGCCCTTTCGGCGAAGATCTAGCCGAAAGAGGTATCCCTAACAGTGATATCGATATGTGCGAGCGTCTTCTGAAGTTGGTGTGTTTTAAATATTAACTAAAAATCAACCTTACTCCGAAAGGGTAAGGCGAAGTGAACAGTGTTGATTTAGAAATTTGTTTTTAATAATACTAAAATTCAAAACTAACTAAATATAATTCAAATTAACTTTGTAAAAGGTTTTAAAAATTCAAGTGTTAGAAAATGCCTAGCTAGGAACAGTGTCACAAAAGGGCTTAAAGTTAAAATTTTATTAGTATGAGTTCCAAATTTAAAGATGTGCCAAATACATCGAAGGAAGAAAATATGACCATTCACGGAGAGAAGGGGAAGCCAAGCAGACCTGAAGAAGAACTGATCCGTAACACAAAGGGAAGATGACTTTTAAAGATGGCGTCAACTCACGTAAAAGCTGGACAGGTAGCAAGCGTCGTTTCAAGAATGAAGTCATGCAGGACCTCCCCACCCAATTGGAGAACAAAGCGATAACAGAAGAGAGAGGGAGAAAGGAGGAACCAAGCACTATGGAAAAATGCAGGTCAGATCTGCTTTGTGTTCCCTTTGCAAATTAGGAATTTTAATTTGAAAAAATTTTCAAATGGGAAAGTGTAAAACAGTTTAAATAAATCTTAAAACCATAAATAGTAAACTGTGAAATTCAGTAATAAATACTGGTGGCTTTGTTTAAGGGAGGGGTAAGAGTTGCAAGATGGCGTTGCCTTAAAAGTAGAAAATACGTTGTATTTTATGAAAATAAGGGAAATAAAAATTTTGGGTTAGAAATGTTGTAAAGGGTTAAGGTTTCATTGTAAACAACTCAAATAAAGGTGTTTAAATTATTTAAAGGGTCAAAATTTATGAGGGGGTAAAGAAGTTAAGTAAAAGATATGTTGTAATAAATTAAATATGATATGACAAAGGTAAGCAGGCAAGATGGCTGATAAAGATAGTTTGTTTACTACAGCTGATTCAAAGGCCAGGCATTGTTTTCAAAAGTCCTAACAGTGGAGCGGTAGTTTATATAATTAAATTAAACTGAATTGTTGTTTTATTTAGAAGGAGTTATTTTGTAATTTTTAAAAGTGAAACCAATTAACGTAAATTGTTCTTTTTTAATAAACAAGGGTTATACCATTAATTAAAGTTATTTAAATTAAACTGTTGGTTTTATTTAGAAAGGGGTAAAAATATATACAGGTATTAATAAATTAAATTAAACTAAAGTTTTGAGTAAAAATAAAGGGTTATGACTTTGATCCGTATTAAATTAAAATATTTTAAAAGTGCAACAAAAGGGTTAAGTAAAACAAGAGATGTTTTAAAAGGAGGCCTTATATATATATATATATATATATATATATATATATATATATATATATATATATATATAGATGAATTTTGTAAATTGTGAAAATATGAATAATACCAAAATTTTTAATAAACAAGGGATTTTAAAATGTGAGTGGGGCCAGCTAATAAATTAAAATAAGTTTTTTTAGATTAATTATAAGTGTATTTTGAATATTTCATGACTTATATATATATATATATATATATATATATATATATATATATATATATATATATATATATATATATATATATAATAAAATGTTGGTGATATAGAAAACCTAATAGAAAAACGAATTTTTTGCAACTTTTTAAAATTCAAGTTACATAATTTATGTAAATGGGTTAATAGTAATTAAACATACACAAATTACATACATACACAAATACATACAAATTAACATACTATTAAACAATTTATAAATTGTATGCAAGCTCCAGTATGTATGACTTACTTGCAGAAAGGGTTAATTTAATTGTAACCAAAGGGTTAAATATTTTCTATTAAATGGGTTAAATAAATTTTAGTAAATGTGTAGATTTCTTTTTGTAAATGATTGAGGATCTGTCAGAAAGGTTTTTAACTATGTTTTAGTAAACGTTTTAATTAAAATATGTAATAAATATTGTAATTTCAATTCAGTAAGTGTTTGATTTCATTCATCAGATGTTTTAACAATTTTTATTAATTATGATTTTTTGTTCAGTAAATATTTTGGAGATCTTATGGTAGATATATCTATATGTTTTTATATGTAATTTTTGTTTCAGTATATGCTTGATAATTGGTTTTTATAAATATAATGTAATTTATGAAATTGTTTTAGGTTGTTTGGTAAAGTTGAATTAATTTCTACCTGTAAAAGCAAGTAGAAAATTACTTTGAAAGGTCAATTAAAGTTGATAGAGATATAGGAAAGATTTTATCACTTACATGGCCATATAGAATGTTGCCACAAATAAGTTGTTTGTTAAGAAATTTTAACTAGTTTGAACATAATGTAAAGGTTAGGGAGCTTTCGGAGTGTACTGAAGAGTAAAGCTTTGCCAGAAACAAAAGGGTTAAAACAAAAATTTGTAGAATGTAACAAATAACTTTTAATTAAAAATCCAAGTAAACCTAAACAAACATTGACAATTAAAATTTCAAGGTTACATAACCAGGGATATTGAAATAAAATTAGGACATGCAGTCAAATGTTTTAAATAGTCACTTAAGGGAAAAGAGATATTTAGATTGAAGATAATAACAAAACTTCAGGTTGAAAGGGTTTAATTTTGACAAGCAAGATTGAGTGTTTAATTCAGTAAAGTTTTACGCTTCTTTATATTCCGATAGTTAGTAAACTAAAATTGTAAAATATTAATTAAATGTTTAATTTCAAATAGAATAAACAAATAGTATGTTTTCTTAAAATTAGCAAGAAACAACACAAAATGTAATTCAAGGATAAAGAAATGCATACTGTGCTATGCATATTTAAATTAATAAATTTTAAAATTAAAAAATAAATATTTTTTAACTAACTTGCAAACAAACTGAGTATTCTTTTAAACAAGTTTCTTACACTCTCCTACAATCGATATATTCATTTCGCCGATTATATGTCATTCAAAAGAACTCCTTCCCCGGGATGACTCGCCCGTTAAGGGTAAAATCCTCAGCAAGTTAGGTTTTTTGTTTTTTAAGTCCAGTGACTTGTTCTCTGGCAGATTTTGGCGAGCACTGCACAGCGTTCGTGGCTTTGGCTGCGAGCGGCTCGTTTCAAAATTCTTACTCTGCAGCGGGCGCGTGGGGCCGGCCATGCGCTATAGAGCTGGTCAACGAAAGGGTTGACGGCTGGGTGTGTGGTAGAGGCAGTGGGTGGCTGGTGTCACGGCCCGTTGCAGTTAGTAAGATGGCGCCCATCCGGTAGTGGCCGACGGGTAAAGTTGAGGACTTTCCCGTATAAACAATTTCGGTCTCTATAAAAAATTCACAAAAAGACATGGCGAAATTCGATCTAGGTAGTGTAAGAAATAAATAATACAGAGTTAAACAAAGAGTTAGGTAGTTGTTGTTGTTTGAAACACTGATAAATTAATTAAAAAATAGGCTAGAAAAGAAAAAAAGGGGTAAATGGTTAGTAGGAAAATAAGTTTAAAAAAAGAGTTAAGAGAAGAAAATAGGGGTAAATAGCAGTAAGAAAAAAAGAAGGAAACACACCAAAGGATCCAGCGACACATTTTTATAAATAAAAGGAATTTATAGAAAAAGTATAGAAATAGTATACAGGTAGGAAGGAAAGGGTTAAAAACAAGGAGGAGATAAACAGAACAGAAGCCATGGCAACACAAAAGCAGCAGGAAATAAGTGAAATGGAAAAGCTAATAGCGATGCTAAAGAAAGAAATAGAACAGGAGAGGTTAGAAAGAAAACAAGAAAAGAACAAGATGAGGCTAAAAGACAAAAGGAGAAGGAACAAGAAAAATTAGAAAAAAAGCAAGAGAAAGAAGAGGAGAGATTAGAAAGAGAGACAGAAAGGAAGAAGGAAGAGATGAGGAGATATAAAGAGAGAGAACAAGCCGAATTAAGATAGCAAAATGAAGAAGCGAGAAGGATAAGAGAAGCAGAGGAGGAAGAAGCTAGGAGAAAAATAAAACAGAAGGAAAGAGAAAAGGAGAAGAAAGATCAGGAGGAAAGGGAAAAGAAGGGAAGAGATGAGGTTATTTATGGAAAAAATAACCGGGAACTTTAAGAGTCATAAAGAGGACATAAGCCAACACTTAACTAGCATGGACGATAGAGTGTCCACTTACGAAAAGAAGGTCGATCAACTGGAAGTAAGAATAGAGAAGGAGGAGGATGGACAGCTGGAACGGGATAAGAAGATAGGAGACCTGGAAACAGGCATAAAGAAAGTGGAATCCAGCGTAAAAAAGGTTAACGACAAAATCAGAAGCGCAGCGTCACAAGGTGCCAGCGTCAGTTGGATAAGGCCCAGAGCGTGGGACAAACGCATTATTTTTTTTACAATACCATTCATAGTTTTAGCAATCAAATGTAACACTAGCAGAGAGATCTCTATCCAGATGGATATATAAACTTTGTACATGTATATGTACCTTCACGGCGCGGTTGTTTACCGATTAATGATTCTATAAGGAGAATATTCCAACTCAAGTTAGAAAGTTAGGACTCATCGATTAATCACGCTTTTGTCCCTCCCGGCCTGTTTTAAAGTCGCGTCTTCAAAGTTTAGTAATGCTCTGAGTTTGATGGACGCATTATGCCCTTGGACTTGCTAATAGTTTTATCTTTCCAAAGCTAGCTTTAGGATTAACCTTCATTTCTATTTTCATACAAAATATTTACACTTTCCTATCAGCTGCGGCCTTTATCAATAGTTACACTAACTCAAGAATCAAACATTATTTCCTCATGCTTGTTTCGGTGACAAAATTATCATCACATTTTCTTGTATAGTTAAATCCTAAACTATGACAGGTTTATATAAAACACAATGCACTTACGTTATCTTACAAAGGCGAAATAGTTTTGTTATTTTATCCGTCCCTAATCAGTAGCTAAGCACGAAAAACGGTAGCTAATTGTTGGGCCTAAAAAGCACAATTTCCTAAACACGGGAGAATGTTGAGTAAGATACTAGAAACATTAGTTAGGGTTGATGCTAGTTGCTCCTAAGAGAAGCAGTAAAGAGGATTTAATGCGCGCTATATTATAATGACGGTATATTAAAGTGCAAAGTACAAATTAGCCGAAGCACATATTCGTTTTAACTAGGGTTACCCTGATTCCAGAAAACCCACCATTTATTTGTCTTAGTTTAGGTGGGTAACACAAACCTAAGTAGGTTGAACAGACAGTAAGTGATGTGTCTCATGGAATTATAAGCTTATACAAGCTCTGCGTACTATTCAATACCCAATATTAATACCCAAATATTTTTTAATAGTGGGTTCAAACTATATGCCTACACATCTCTCTTCGCCCAGGTACTTTTATCACAAAGTAACTCTTTTCTTCAATTCCTACTATTATTCCACATTCTCGTTACAAATATTTATAAATCCTAATCAAATTTCCAATCGTTTATTTATTTGCTGAAATCCAGATGTATTTTTTTTAAAGTTGTAGTGAATGACACTTTTTTGTAGTGATTATAGTTTTCTTCAAAAATTAATTAAATAATTTTAAATTTAAATTCTTTCTCAACTTTCCCACTAAATATAATGATTCTGTCATATATATATATATATATATATATATATATATATATATATATATATATATATATATATATATACATTTATAATAGTAGTAATAACGTAATAACAAGTAACTATTATATATATATATATATATATATATATATATATATATATATATATATATATATATATATATATATATAAGGAGGGTGTAGACTAATAAGAGGTATTGAAAAATAACAGTCCAAAGGTGCCAAACATTTTTTATGTCAAACAGGTATTTTGTCCCAACGCATTTCATTGGCATCATCAGTTTATTGGGTAAGCTGTTTACTTTAATCCCATTCAATGGAACGGTGACAGATATAACGGTTTCTAGTCAGTTTGTGTATTGTCATGACAAATTGTGTCTGACAACCTTTAATAAAGCTAAAGGAATGATATCGTGATAGCGTGTGAGTTGGTTTACAAAACGTCAGGGATATTTCCAAACGTAAAGGAAAGAAAACCATTGTTGAAAGCGATTGTTTAGAAAATAGGCAAACATTTAAAATCTGTGTAGCAGATATAGGAAGTGCTTGGGCTCCTATAAATAATTATTAATAATATTATATCACAAAATAATAATTGTAAAATGTGTCCTGAAGCTATGTAGCTACAGGACAGCTAAGTTATTTTAATTATTCATTTTTCAATCAACGTATTACTGATTGGAAATTTCCTCCCCACTGCAATCATTATTTGTTCACATTCATGGTCTTGAACTTTAAATATTCATCACTAGAAAAATTTGTTTAATCTGTGGTAACTTCACGCTCTTAGGATCGCGAATAACACGGCTAGAAACCATGAAATCTATGAAAAGATTTGTTATATTATTTTAAATAATTTTTATTTACTTTTAACACCCTCGACGTCCTTGTGAATGATTTCTTTAGGTTTATCACAATGGAATATGTTTTACTTTTCAAATTTATAACCACTGCGAAATTCTAACAAAACATTCAATAGTGTCCTCGGTCAGACTGCGAATAACACGGTTAGAAACCATGAAATCTATGAAAAGATTTGTTATATTATTTTAAATAATTATTATTTACTTTTAACACCCTCGACGTCCTTGTGAATGATTTCTTTAGGTTTATTACAATGGAATATGTTTTACTTTTCAAATTTATAACCAATGCGAAATTCTAACAAAACATTCAATAGTGTCCTCGGTCAGACTTTGTACTTTCTACATCTAAAGGCTTTTATACCTAAATATATTTTCTTTTAGCGCAAAAGCAAAACTTATAAACTGTGAATTAGGGTGAAAATATACAATTACACGATGCTACATTTACATCTGTAAACATGTTTAAAGATAAAATAATGGTTGATATAAGATCGATAATAAAGAATATATGATTATAGATGCATGCACATATTCACCGATAAATTATTACGGGTTGTTCAGGTACATTGTGTGTGGAATTGGAGAGGCTCACAGATACATAAAGATAAACTGCAGGGATATTTGTTCTTACAATGACATAATAGATGCTATAGAAAGATACAATGACATATAATGAGTGCTGAAACAGAGTTAGGAATGAGGAAACCAGAATTAAGGTTACAGGAATATATAGTAAATGAATAGAAAATCATAAAACGAATCAAAATATGTTAAAAAAATATACAGCCACATATATACCCTGACATAATTATTTAGTAGTTAAATAAAACACAATATATTAGTCATATTTTTTTATAGTTCACTTGAAATTACCAATGTCATATTTTATATCATTAGACAGTGTATTTAAATTGATTAATATTTATATTTTGCTCTGTCCTTGTGAAATCAATTCTGATAGGAAAATGTAAATTTTGAAACGAAAATGCATTTCTATGACATATAGATTCACACTTTTATTTCATACACTATTGTAGTTGTGCAAGCATAGATAAATGTGTACAAGATTCCATGGCCCATCACTACGGCAAGGATACATAGGGCAAGAGAGTTGAATGCGATGAGAAGGCCGTGGCAGATGTGTTTGATTCATGACCCGTTTTAGCCGAGAATATGTTGACGGATTCCCCGAGCGTTTAGAGACGCAGAAAAATGGGCTTCTATTACGCGACATCTGTTTCTGATGGGGCTGTATTCCTATTTTATACGGGTATAATCCAGAGATGACGCAAGGGGCTGTCACTAAGAAGGGCTGGGAGACGTATTTAATTTGAAGTTTAAGTAAAGGTGATTTAACGTCAGAGTTTGATAATGTATCAGGGTTTGATTGAGGAAATAATTTTCTAAGAAAAAAGTATCTTATTACGATTTATAAACGTAAACGTCGTAAATATTATTGTTGTTATTAAATAATGTATCATTAAGACAGTAAAATAATATTTATGTAATTATTGCTTTATTCTTACACTTGTTTTAATTCAAATTAAAAAGAAAATATTAATTTACATAGAATAATATATATATATATATATATATATATATATATATATATATATATATATATTTAACTTGGAAATACTGGAAATTATACTTTTCAAATTACCAACCTATTTTTATTAAGTAAAAAATAAAATCAAATTTTTAGCAAAATATACTCGTTCAAAAACAAACTAATACAATAACCAATAAAAACAAACCTAAAATATATAGTAAAAACTACTAAGTGAACACTCAAATCGTTAAGTTGTTAGTAAATGGTTTTACATATTAGGCCATTAGTTTCCGCCTCTTTGGGTCAGGTATTCATACTTGGTTTACACGCGTTGTTTGTTTTTATTAATTTTTTTTAAATAGAATAAAATAGTGTAATCAAATCCAAATTATGTAACAAATAAAAATAAAAATTCAAATATACAAATACCCCTACAATAAAAATATATCCAGGTTACTGCTGGCCAAGCCAAACACTGAAGTGAAATTGTTTTCCCTTACATAATCAATTGTAACTCGGTTCTTAAACTAGGTATTCTCTGTTATTCAAGGTACTCAAGGATTTAATTGAATAAAATTTGGGATTAGATAAACACAATTACAGACAAAAATGAATGTGTAGGGATAAACGCCGTGTATACAGAACATCAATGTTTACGCTGATGTGTACCATGTATAGAGATATATTTCGTATATAGAGATAAATTTTTTCTATAGTGAGCCGTATACAGAGATAAATTATGCTTAAAGTTAAATGTCGCATATAGAGATAAACGCAGTGATAGAGATGAATATCACGCATAAAGATAAACATCGTGTATTGAGATGTTGTTGTTGTTGATGTCGTGTGACAAGTGCAATAAAAACAATAAAAAAAAGGAAAATAAGTGTTGAGAGAAAGGTAGAGAGAGCACAGTTACACGGGTCCAAAGGCGTGAAGCACTGCACTGGCCACATCTGCAGCTTTGTCCGTATAAAGGGTCTCCCTAGAACAGTTTAAGTCAATTTTAAATAGTGCTGCAATGATGGACGGGCAGTTGAAAAGATGATCGGGATCAAGCTGTATCCCTGGGCAGTGCCTACATTCAGGGTATGTTCTTGATCCATCAGGCTAGATTTTCATGTCTTTGAGGTGCATTGTCCTCAGTCTGGCAATTGTTTTTGTTATTTCCCTGTCGAAGTTAAGCTCGGGAAGTGATGTATTTAGATATACGACGATTATAGAGACATTGTATACAGAGGTGAAATCTACGTATAGAGTTGAACGCCTTATATAGGCCTATAGATAAAACTGTGAATACAGATAAATATAGTGTATAAAGATGTAAGTCGTGTATAGAGATAAATCCCGTGTATAGAGATGCCGTTACAGAGATAAATTCAACCTTTAAAGTTAAACGCCGTATACTGAAATAATCACACTGAAGAGAGATGAGTGTTGTGTATAAAGACAAGCTCCGTGAATAGAGATAAACACCGCTTACAGAGATAGACACAAAAGAGAGTGGTAAATACGTGTATTGAAATAAATACAAGGTATAGAGTTGAATGATAGAAATAGAGATAAATTACGTGTATAGAGATAAATACAGGGTATAGAGTTGAATGAAAGGAATAGAGATAAATGCCGTGTATAGAGATAAATACAGGGTATAGAGTTGAATGCCAGGAATAGAGATAAATGCCGTGTATAGAGATAAATACAGGGTATTGAGTTGAATGCTAGGAATAGAGATAAATTACGTGTATAGAGATAAATACAGGGTATAGAGTTGAATGCCAAGAATAGAGATAAATTCCGTATATAATTCGTAACTCTACGTGCGATTCATTGTATGTTTATTTTTGTCGAAGCAAAGCTAGAACTTGGGATATTTATTGTTAATAATGCTATAGACTAGGTGAAGGAACTTTATATGGTTTATTGATACATCTGATTAGGTGGCATTTAGTGTAAATATATTACTTGGAAAACTGCTAGCAATTATCCCTTACATGTTGTATTGTAATGCCAAATGTTCGAGCTTCGCTTATGGGTACAGCTGATAATTAATTAATAACGAACTCCAACTCACACGTAAAAGATTTTCCTAAACGAGTTTCAATAGCAAAGGCATTATCCGTTTGTATAGGTAATGCAACCACTAAACTATAACTCTCTCTTTTAGCTCATAAATGTATTATGTAGCTTATATGTTTTATTAGCTATGCTCAGTGATGACTACGACTTTGTCGTTGAAAGGCGTTATTGGAAAATCACTGGTTTTGCGATTTTGCTCGTTTTATTCAACTATTGCATTCAATAAAAGAACAATGCAATACTGCTTTAACCGACTCGGACCTCGTCTATTTCCCCTCGACAAGCAGCCCCATTAATCATTTAGACATCTTCAGCTCGCAGACGGATTACCGGAGCTTTTACCCAAATGATTTCGTTTAAAATTATTACTTTTATTACGTATTAAATAATGATTAGTTTTATTTGAAGGGATATCTAGCTTGAGCAATTTATCATACATTCATCTTCAGAAGTTCGCGTTTTAAAACGTTTATTAATTTATGTTTACTTGAGGACTCGAGATAATTGTCGAATAAGTAATAAGTGATTTGAATGTAGAGTCAAAAGCTTATTTATTTATTGCGACGTTGCGACAACTTATTTGTTGCTCTTATCAAGCGTGATAAATAAGCATAAAAATACAAATACACTCACGACAAAAATGTTATTGTAAAACTTTCAATGAAGTTTTAGTAAAACAAAATACAATAAACCCATGGTGTGAGTCATTATTCGTCTAAAATATAATTTAAAACATTACCAAAACTAAGAAAACCACCAAGTAGACACATAAACCCCCCCCCCAAAATACCATACATAAAAGCATAAAGCAACAAAAGAGGACAACATACAACCAACATTAATTAATCCTTGGATTTTTTTAATTTGTACAACAATGGCTTATACATACAACATAACTTATCAAAATCATTTTTAATATTGACAGTGTTGTTTTGTACATTATTAGGGCCAACTTCAGAATAAGTCCTCTTCCTCCAGTTGTATTCATTGTCCAGTATAATAAAATTTTCAAAATAAGATTTATGCCCAAACTTTTCCCAATGTTCAACGAAAACACGAGAAGAAGAGTGTTTATCCTTTTTACTATTGTTCTCATGTTCATCAACTGTTTCTTAGTCTTACCCGTATTGGTGACGTCACACTCCATACAGTTAAGCATCCAAAATAAATTAATGTTCATCAATGTTCTCCTATTTTGTTGTTTTATGTATGGTTAATTTATTTGGGTTTTTATACGTGTATATTGTTTTGCTCCCGCTTTTGTTGCTGTATTTTATTAAATTTTAGATGAATTTTAATTCTCAGCATGTTGGCTGGTTTATTTTATTAAGTTTGTTTTACTAAAATTTCGTTGAAAGTTTTTAAAAGCTTTACAAAAGTATTTTTGTTGTGAGTGTACTTGTATTTTATGCTTATATATAATGTAATGTAAAAATTGTTTTCAGGCTTGATAAGGGTAGCCAATTAGTTACCGAAACGTCGCAATAAATAAATAAACTTTTGCCTCGACAGTCAACCGATTTAATATTGATTCGTTAATTAATTTGTTCTTTTCATTCGGTATCATGTCTGAAGGGGTGTTGGAAACACGGTTTAGCAAGAACTTTTGATTTATTGTAAAACTAGTAGGGTAAATACTCGTCTAATAATATCAGACGAGTCGAATACATTTGTTTACTTTAACAACTTATCAAGCCTAAAACTGTTCTACTATAAATACGAAAACCAAGGTTTAATAGTTAAAGTTGAATGACTAAATAGATACGAATTGATGGGACAGTTTCGTCTCCTTTAATTTCGTTTTCTTTCGGAAATATAAACAACGGATTTTTATAGATTTTTTAAACGAGATATTTATAGATTTTCCTTACAAACGTTTGGCGTTACTGCTTTGTTAATCGACGTAATAGAAAAAATATTTCTATTTCGCTTTTTGTATCTATATCGCTGTTACTGTGCAACAAAGAGTTCCATAGAACATCGTTGTGTAGGCCCATACACAATAACTTTCAGAAATACACTTTGATACTAAATGGAATATTCAAGTCAGAATATATCATCCATTTGGAAAAAAATTCAAATATTCAAATATTTGTAATTATATTATATTAAACCAAGTAAAGCCGGATCTTTACTCAGACAGCAATAAACATGTTTGTTTCTGAATTGGCGGCCACTTACTCAGGTCAAAGCTAAGGGGCCATTCAGCCATTGTTCTAAGCGGCTTTGTCTGGTCTAGCTTACAATGGAGATCAAATGCAAATTTAAATTAGGTTACCGGTAATATTATCACGGTTTTGTTCACTTAGACATCACATTATAGTTACGTCTCTTGGTGGTATGAATTGATGATAGACAAAACAATAAAACTACCTTCAGATATCCAATATTTACCGACATTATCACGCTCCTTCTTCTTCATGAGAGACATTTAGTACTCAGGCAGGTAGCCCACTAACAGGCGAAGTCCCAACTCTACCATTAGAGGGTTTGTTCGTGCTTTAAGGTCAGTGTGTATATTCGCGCTCCTTTCTTCTTCATGGCAGACATTTAGTAATCAAGCGGGTAGCCTACTAACAGGCAAAGTCCCAACTCTACCATTAGAGGGTTTGTTCGTGCTTTAAGGTCAGTGTGTATATTCGCGCTCCTTTCTTCTTCATGGGAGACATTTAGTAATCAGGCGGGTAGCCTACTAACAGGCAAAGTCCCAACTCTACCATTAGAGGGTTTGTTCGTGCTTTAAGGTCAGTGTGTATATTCGCGCTCCTTTCTTCTTCATGGGAGACATTTAGTAATCAGGCGGGTAGCCTACTAACAGGCAAAGTCCCAACTCTACCATTAGAGGGTTTGTTCGTGCTTTAAGGTCAGTGTGTATATTCGCGCTCCTTTCTTCTTCATGGGAGACATTTAGTAATCAGGCGGGTAGCCTACTAACAGGCAAAGTCCCAACTCTACCATTAGAGGGCTTGTTCGTGCTTTAAGGTCAGTGTGTATATTCGCGCTCCTTTCTTCTTCATGGGAGACATTTAGTAATCAGGCGGCTAGCCTACTAACAGGCGAAGACTCAACTCTACCATTAGAGGATTTGGTCGTGCTTTAAGGTTTGTGTGTATATTCACGCTCCTTCCTTCTTCATGGGAGACATTTACTAATCAGGCGCAAAGCCTACTAACAGGCGAAGTCCCAACTCTACCATTAGAGGATTTGGTCGTGCTTTAAGGTTTGTGTGTATATTCACGCTCCTTCCTTCTTCATGGGAGACATTTAGTAATCAGGCGGGTAGCCTACTAACAGGCAAAGTCCCAACTCTACCATTAGAGGGTTTGTTCGTGCTTTAACGTCAGTGTGTATATTCACGCTCCTTCCTTCTTCATGGGAGACATTTAGTAATCAGGCGGCTAGCCTACTAACAGGCGAAGACTCAACTCTACCATTAGAGGATTTGTTCAGGCTTTAAGGTTAGTGTGTATATTCACGCTCCTTCTTTTTCATGGGAGACATTTAGTAATCAGGCGGGTAGCCTACTAACAGGCAAAGTCCCAACGCTACCATTAGAGGATTTGGTCGAGCTTTAAGGTCAGTGTGTATATTCGCGCTCCTTCTTCTTCATGGGAGACATTTAGTAATCAGGCGGGTAGCCTACTAACAGGCAAAGTCCCAACTCTACCATTAGAGGGTTTATTCGTGCTTTAAGGTCAGTGTGTATATTCGCGCTCCTTTCTTCTTCATGGGAGACATTTAGTAATCAGGCGGGTAGCCTACTAACAGGCAAAGTCCCAACTCTACCATTAGAGGGTTTGTTCGTGCTTTAAGGTCAGTGTGTATATTCGCGCTCCTTTCTTCTTCATGGGAGACATTTAGTAATCAGGCGGCTAGCCTACTAACAGGCGAAGACTCAACTCTACCATTAGAGGATTTGGTCGTGCTTTAAGGTTTGTGTGTATATTCACGCTCCTTCCTTCTTCATGGGAGACATTTACTAATCAGGCGCAAAGCCTACTAACAGGCGAAGTCCCAACTCTACCATTAGAGGATATGTTCACTTAGACATCACATTATAGTTACGTCTCTTGGTGGTATGAATTGATGATAGACAAAACAATAAAACTACCTTCAGATATCCAATATTTACCGACATTATCACGCTCCTTCTTCTTCATGGGAGACATTTAGTAATCAGGCGGGTAGCCTACTAACAGGCAAAGTCCCAACTCTACCATTAGAGGGTTTGTTCGTGCTTTAAGGTCAGTGTGTATATTCGCGCTCCTTTCTTCTTCATGGGAGACATTTAGTAATCAGGCGGGTAGCCTACTAACAGGCAAAGTCCCAACTCTACCATTAGAGGGTTTGTTCGTGCTTTAAGGTCAGTGTGTATATTCGCGCTCCTTTCTTCTTCATGGGAGACATTTAGTAATCAGGCGGCTAGCCTACTAACAGGCGAAGACTCAACTCTACCATTAGAGGATTTGGTCGTGCTTTAAGGTTTGTGTGTATATTCACGCTCCTTCCTTCTTCATGGGAGACATTTACTAATCAGGCGCAAAGCCTACTAACAGGCGAAGTCCCAACTCTACCATTAGAGGATTTGGTCGTGCTTTAAGGTTTGAGTGCATATTCACGCTCCTTCCTTCTTCATGGGAGACATTTACTAATCAGGCGCAAAGCCCACTAACAGGCTAAGTCCCATCTCTACCATTAGAAGATTTGTTTGTGCTTTAAGGTTAGTGTGTATATTCACGCTCTTTCTTCTTCATGGGAGACTTTTATTAATCAGGAGGGTAGCCTACTAACAGGCGAAGTCCCAACTCTACCATTAGAGGATATGTTCACTTAGACATCACATTATAGTTACGTCTCTTGGTGGTATGAATTGATGATAGACAAAACAATAAAACTACCTTCAAAAATCCCATATTTACCGACATTATCACGCTCCTTCTTCTTCATGAGAGACATTTAGTAATCAGGCGGCTAGCCTACTAACAGGCGAAGTCTCAACTCTACCATTAGAGGATTTGGTCGTGCTTTAAGGTTTGTGTGTATATTCACGCTCCTTCCTTCTTCATGGTAGACATTTACTAATCAGGCGCAAAGCCTACTAACAGGCGAAGTCCAAACTCTACCATTAGAGGATATGTTCACTTAGACATCACATTATAGTTACGTCTCTTGGTGGTATGAATTGATGATAGACAAAACAATAAAACTACCTTCAAAAATCCCATATTTACCGACATTATCACGCTCCTTCTTCTTCATGAGGGACATTTAGTAATCAGGCGGGTAGCCCACTAACAGGCGAAGTCCCATCTCTACCATTAGAGGATTTGTTTGTGCTTTAAGGTTAGTGTGTATATTCACGCTCTTTCTTCTTCATGGGAGACTTTTATTAATCAGGAGGGTAGCCTACTAACAGGCGAAGTCCCAACTCTACCATTAGAGGATATGTTCACTTAGACATCACATTATAGTTACGTCTCTTGGTGGTATGAATTGATGATAGATAAAACAATAAAACTACCTTCAAAAATCCCATATTTACCGACATTATCACGCTCCTTCTTCTTCATGGGAGACATTTAGTAATCAGGCGGGTAGCCTACTAACAGGCAAAGTCCCATCTCTACCATTAGAGGGTTTGTTCGTGCGTTAAGGTTAGTGTGTATATTCACGCTCCTTCCTTCTTCATGGTAGACATTTAGTAATCAGGCGGGTAGCCCACTAACAGTCCCAATTCTACCATTAGAGGGTTTGTTCGTGCGTTAAGGTTAGTGTGTATATTCACGCTCCTTCCTTCTTCATGGTAGACATTTAGTAATCAGGCGGGTAGCCCACTAACAGTCCCAATTCTACCATTAGAGGGTTTGTTCGTGCGTTAAGGTTAGTGTGTATATTCACGCTCCTTCCTTCTTCATGGTAGACATTTAGTAATCAGGCGGGTAGCCCACTAACAGTCCCAATTCTACCATTAGAGGGTTTGTTCGTGCGTTAAGGTTAGTGTGTATATTCACGCTCCTTCCTTCTTCATGGTAGACATTTAGTAATCAGGCGGGTAGCCCACTAACAGTCCCAATTCTACAATTAGAGGATTTATTCGAGCTTTAAGGTTAGAGTTTATATTCACGCTCCTTCCTTCTTCATGGGAGACATTTAGTAATCAGGCGGGTAGCCCACTAACAGTCCCAATTCTACCATTAGAGGGTTTGTTCGTGCGTTAAGGTTAGTGTGTATATTCACGCTCCTTCCTTCTTCATGGTAGACATTTAGTAATCAGGCGGGTAGCCCACTAACAGTCCCAATTCTACAATTAGAGGATTTATTCGAGCTTTAAGGTTAGAGTTTATATTCACGCTCCTTCCTTCTTCATGGGAGACATTTAGTAATCAGGCGGGTAGCCCACTAACAGTCCTAACTCTACCATTAGTGGATTTGTTCGTGTTTTAAGTTTAGTGTGTATATTCAAGCTCCTTCCTTCTTCATGGGAGACATTTAGTAATCAGGCGGGTAGCCCACTAACAGTCCCAATTCTACAATTAGAGGATTTATTCGTGCTTTAAGGTTAGTGTTTATATTCACGCTCCTTCCTTCTTCATGGGAGACATTTAGTAATCAGGCGGGTAGCCCACTAACAGTCCCAATTCTACAATTAGAGGATTTATTCGTGCTTTAAGTTCAGTGTGTATATTCAAGCTCCTTCCTTCTTCATGGGAGACATTTAGTAATCAGGCGGGTAGCCCACTAACAGTCCCAATTCTACAATTAGAGGATTTATTCGTGCTTTAAGGTTAGTGTTTATATTCACGCTCCTTCCTTCTTCATGGGAGACATTTAGTAATCAGGCGGGTAGCCTACTAACAGGCGAAGTCCCAACTCTACCATTAGAGGATTTATTCGTGCTTTAAAGTTAGTGTTTATATTCAAGCTCCTTCCTTCTTCATGGGAGACATTTAGTAATCAGGCGGGTAGCCCACTAACAGTCCCAATTCTACAATTAGAGGATTTATTCGAGCTTTAAGGTTAGTGTGTATATTGACGCTCCTTCCTTCTTCATGGGAGGCATTTAGTAATCAGGCGGGTAGCCTACTAACAGGCGAAGTCCCAACTCTACCATTAGAGAATTTATTCGTGCTTTAAGGTTAGTGTTTATATTCAAGCTCCTTCCTTCTTCATGGGAGACATTTAGTAATCAGGCGGGTAGCCCACTGACAGTCCCAATTCTACAATTAGAGGATTTATTCGTGCTTTAAGGTTAGTGTGTATATTCAAGCTCTTTCCTTCTTCATGGGAGACATTTAGTAATCAGGCGGGTAGCCCACTAACAGTCCCAATTCTACAATTAGAGGATTTATTCGTGCTTTAAGGTTAGTGTGTATATTCACGCTCCTTCCTTCTTCATGGGAGACATTTAGTAATCAGGCGCAAAGCCTACTAACAGGCGAAGTCCCAACTCTAACATTAGAGGATTTATTCGTGCTTTAAGGTTAGTATTTATATTCAAGCTCCTTCCTTCTTCATGGGAGACATTTAGTAATCAGGCGGGTAGCCCACTAACAGTCCCAATTCTACAATTAGAGGATTTATTCGAGCTTTAAGGTTAGTGTTTATATTCACGCTCCTTCCTTCTTCATGGGAGACATTTAGTAATCAAGCGGGTAGCCCACTAACAGTCCCAATTCTACAATTAGAGGATTTATTCGTGCTTTAAGGTTAGTGTGTATATTCAAGCTCTTTCCTTCTTCATGGGAGACATTTAGTAATCAGGCGCAAAGCCTACTAACAGGCGAAGTCCCAACTCTACCATTAGAGGATTTATTCGTGCTTTAAGGTTAGTGTTTATATTCAAGCTCCTTCCTTCTTCATGGGAGACATTTAGTAATCAGGCGGGTAGCACACTAACAGTCCCAATTCTACAATTAGAGGAGTTATTCGAGCTTTAAGGTTAGTGTTTATATTCACGCTCCTTCCTTCTTCATGGGAGACATTTAGTAATCAGGCGGGTAGCCTACTAACAGGCGAAGTCCCAACTCTACATTAGAGGATTTATTCGTGCTTCAAGGTTAGTGTTTATATTCAAGCTCCTTCCTTCTTCATGGGAGACATTTAGTAATCAGGCGGGTAGCCCACTAACAGTCCCAATTCTACAATTAGAGGATTTATTCGAGCTTTAAGGTTAGTGTTTATATTCACGCTCCTTCCTTCTTCATGGGAGACATTTAGTAATCAGGCGGGTAGCCCACTAACAGTCCCAATTCTACAATTAGAGGATTTATTCGAGCTTTAAGGTTAGTGTTTATATTCACGCTCCTTCCTTCTTCATGGGAGACATTTAGTAATCAGGCGGGTAGCCCACTAACAGTCCCAATTCTACAATAAGAGGATTTATTCGAGCTTTAAGGTTAGTGTTTATATTCACGCTCCTTCCTTCTTCATGGGAGACATTTAGTAATCAGGCGGGTAGCCCACTAACAGTCCCAATTCTACAATTAGAGGATTTATTCGAGCTTTAAGGTTAGTGTTTATATTCACGCTCCTTCCTTCTTCATGGGAGACATTTAGTAATCAGGCGGGTAGCCTACTAACAGGCGAAGTCCCAACTCTACCATTAGAGGATTTATTCGTGCTTTAAGGTTAGTGTTTATATTCAAGCTCCTTCCTTCTTCATGGGAGACATTTAGTAATCAGGCGGGTAGCCCACTAACAGTCCCAATTCTACAATTAGAGGATTTATTCGAGCTTTAAGGTTTTTGTTTATATTCACGCTCCTTCCTTCTTCATGGGAGACATTTAGTAATCAGGCGGGTAGCCCACTAACAGTCCCAATTCTACAATTAGAGGATTTATTCGAGCTTTAAGGTTAGTGTTTATATTCACGCTCTTTCCTTCTTCATGGGAGACATTTAGTAATCAGGCGCAAAGCCTACTAACAGGCGAAGTCCCAACTCTACCATTAGAGGATTTATTCGTGCTTTAAGCTTAGTGTTTATATTCAAGCTCCTTCCTTCTTCATGGGAGACATTTAGTAATCAGGCGGGTAGCCCACTAACAGTCCCAATTCTACAATTAGAGGATTTATTCGAGCTTTAAGGTTAGTGTTTATATTCACGCTCCTTCCTTCTTCATGGGAGACATTTAGTAATCAGGCGGGTAGCCCACTAACAGTCCCAATTCTACAATTAGAGGATTTATTCGAGCTTTAAGGTTAGTGTTTATATTCACGCTCCTTCCTTCTTCATGGGAGACATTTAGTAATCAGGCTGGTAGCCCACTAACAGTCCCAATTCTACAATTAGAGGATTTATTCGAGCTTTAAGGTTAGTGTTTATATTCACGCTCCTTCCTTCTTCATGGGAGACATTTAGTAATCAGGCGGGTAGCCCACTAACAGTCCCAATTCTACAATTAGAGGATTTATTCGAGCTTTAAGGTTAGTGTTTATATTCACGCTCCTTCCTTCTTCATGGGAGACATTTAGTAATCAGGCGGGTAGCCCACTAACAGTCCCAATTCTACAATTAGAGGATTTATTCGAGCTTTAAGGTTAGTGTTTATATTCACGCTCCTTCCTTCTTCATGGGAGACATTTAGTAATCAGGCGCGTAGCCCACTAACAGTCCCAATTCTACAATTAGAGGATTTATTCGAGCTTTAAGGCTAGTGTTTATATTCACGCTCCTTCCTTCTTCATGGGAGACATTTAGTAATCAGGCGCGTAGCCCACTAACAGTCCCAATTCTACAATTAGAGGATTTATTCGAGCTTTAAGGTTAGTGTTTATATTCACGCTCCTTCCTTCTTCATGGGAGACATTTAGTAATCAGGCGGGTAGCCCACTAACAGTCCCAATTCTACAATTAGAGGATTTACTCGAGCTTTAAGGTTAGTGTTTATATTCACGCTCCTTCCTTCTTCATGGGAGACATTTAGTAATCAGGCGGGTAGCCCACTAACAGTCCCAATTCTACAATTAGAGGATTTATTCGAGCTTTAAGGTTAGTGTTTATATTCACGCTCCTTCCTTCTTCATGGGAGACATTTAGTAATCAGGCGGGTAGCCCACTAACAGTCCCAATTCTACAATTAGAGGATTTATTCGAGCTTTAAGGTTAGTGTTTATATTCACGCTCCTTCCTACTTCATGGGAGACATTTAGTAATCAGGCGGGTAGCCCACTAACAGTCCCAATTCTACAATTAGAGGATTTATTCGAGCTTTAAGGTTAGTGTTTATATTCACGCTCCTTCCTTCTTCATGGGAGACATTTAGTAATCAGGCTGGTAGCCCACTAACAGTCCCAATTCTACAATTAGAGGATTTATTCGAGCTTTAAGGTTAGTGTTTATATTCACGCTCCTTCCTTCTTCATGGGAGACATTTAGTAATCAGGCGGGTAGCCCACTAACAGGCGAAGTCCCAACTCTGACATTAGAGGATTTGCTGGTGCTTTAAGGTTAGTGTGTATATTCACGCTCCTTCCTTCTTCATGGGAGACATTTAGTAATCAGGAGGGTAGCCTACTAACAGGCGAAGTCCCAACTCTACCATTAGAGGATTTATTCGTGCTTTAAGGTTAGTGTTTATATTCACGCTCCTTCCTTCTTCATGGGAGACATTTAGTAATCAGGCGCGTAGCCCACTAACAGTCCCAATTCTACAATTAGAGGATTTATTCGAGCTTTAAGGTTAGTGTTTATATTCACGCTCCTTCCTTCTTCATGGGAGACATTTAGTAATCAGGCGGGTAGCCCACTAACAGTCCCAATTCTACAATTAGAGGATTTATTCGAGCTTTAAGGTTAGTGTTTATATTCACGCTCCTTCCTTCTTCATGGGAGACATTTAGTAATCAGGTGCAAAGCCTCCTAACAGGCGAAGTCCCAACTCTACCATTAGAGGATTTATTCGTGCTTTAAGCTTAGTGTTTATATTCAAGCTCCTTCCTTCTTCATGGGAGACATTTAGTAATCAGGCGGGTAGCCCACTAACAGTCCCAATTCTACAATTAGAGGATTTATTCGAGCTTTAAGGTTAGTGTTTATATTCACGCTCCTTCCTTCTTCATGGGAGACATTTAGTAATCAGGCGGGTAGCCCACTAACAGTCCCAATTCTACAATTAGAGGATTTATTCGAGCTTTAAGGTTAGTGTTTATATTCACGCTCCTTCCTTCTTCATGGGAGACATTTAGTAATCAGGCTGGTAGCCCACTAACAGTCCCAATTCTACAATTAGAGGATTTATTCGAGCTTTAAGGTTAGTGTTTATATTCACGCTCCTTCCTTCTTCATGGGAGACATTTAGTAATCAGGCGGGTAGCCCACTAACAGGCGAAGTCCCAACACTAACATTAGAGGATTTGCTGGTGCTTTAAGGTTAGTGTGTATATTCACGCTCCTTCCTTCTTCATGGGAGACATTTAGTAATCAGGAGGGTAGCCTACTAACAGGCGAAGTCCCAACTCTACCATTAGAGGATTTATTCGTGCTTTAAGGTTAGTGTTTATATTCACGCTCCTTCCTTCTTCATGGGAGACATTTAGTAATCAGGCGGGTAGCCCACTAACAGTCCCAATTCTACAATTAGAGGATTTATTCGAGCTTTAAGGTTAGTGTTTATATTCACGCTCCTTCCTTCTTCATGGGAGACATTTAGTAATCAGGCGGGTAGCCCACTAGCAGTCCCAATTCTACAATTAGAGGATTTATTCGAGCTTTAAGGTTAGTGTTTATATTCACGCTCCTTCCTTCTTCATGGGAGACATTTAGTAATCAGGCGGGTAGCCCACTAGCAGTCCCAATTCTACAATTAGAGGATTTATTCGAGCTTTAAGGTTAGTGTTTATATTCACGCTCCTTCCTTCTTCATGGGAGACATTTAGTAATCAGGCGGGTAGCCCACTAGCAGTCCCAATTCTACAATTAGAGGATTTATTCGAGCTTTAAGGTTAGTGTTTATATTCACGCTCCTTCCTTCTTCATGGGAGACATTTAGTAATCAGGCGGGTAGCCCACTAGCAGTCCCAATTCTACAATTAGAGGATTTATTCGTGCTTTAAGGTTAGTGTGTATATTCAAGCTCTTTCCTTCTTCATGGGAGACATTTACTAATCAGGCGCAAAGCCTACTAACAGGCGAAGTCCCAACTCTACCATTAGAGGATTTATTCGTGCTTTAAGGTTAGTGTTTATATTCAAGCTCCTTCCTTCTTCATGGGAGACATTTAGTAATCAGGCGGGTAGCCCACTAACAGTCCCAATTCTACAATTAGAGGATTTATT
This sequence comes from Prosapia bicincta, assembly GCA_036971475.1. Taxonomy (NCBI): domain Eukaryota; kingdom Metazoa; phylum Arthropoda; class Insecta; order Hemiptera; family Cercopidae; genus Prosapia; species Prosapia bicincta. The sequence continues at coordinate 9,908,782 of JBAIZL010000009.1, forward strand.
CGTGCTTTAAGGTTAGTGTGTATATTAAAGCTCTTTCCTTCTTCATGGGAGACATTTACTAATCGGGCGCAAAGCCTACTAACAGGCGAAGTCCCAACTCTACCATTAGAGGATTTGGTCGTGCTTTAAGGTTTGTGTGTATATTCACGCCCCTTCCTTCTTCATGGGAGACATTTACTAATCAGGCGCAAAGCCTACTAACAGGCGAAGTCCCAACTCTACCATTAGAGGATTTGGTCGTGCTTTAAGGTTTGTGTGTATATTCACGCTCCTTCCTTCTTCATGGGAGACATTTAGTAATCAGGCGGGTAGCCCACTAACAGTCCTAACTCTACAATTAGAGGATTTGCTGGTGCTTTAAGGTTAGTGTGTATATTCACGCTCCTTCCTTCTTCATGGGAGACATTTAGTAATCAGGCGGGTACCATACTAACAGTCCTAGCTCTACCATTAGTGGATTTGCTGGTGCTTTAAGGTTAGTGTGTATATTCACGCTCCTTCCTTCTTCATGGGAGACATTTACTAATCAGGCGCAAAGCCTACTTACAGGCGAAGTCCCAACTTTACCATTAGAGGATTTGGTCGTGCTTTAAGGTTTGTGTGTATATTCACGCTCCTTCCTTCTTCATGGGAGACATTTACTAATCAGGCGCAAAGCCTACTAACAGGCGAAGTCCCAACTCTACCATTAGAGGATTTGTCCGTGCTTTAAGGTTTGTGTGTATATTCTAGCTCCTTCCTTCTTCATGGGAGACATTTAGTAATCAGGCGGGTAGCCCACTAACAGGCGAAGTCCCAACTCTACCATTAGAGGATTTGTTCGTGCTTTAAGGTTAGTGTGTATATTCACGCTCCTTCCTTCTTCATGGGAGACATTTAGTAATCAGGCGGGTAGCCCACTAACAGTCCCAATTCTACAATTAGAGGATTTATTCGAGCTTTAAGGTTAGTGTGTATATTCAAGCTCTTTCCTTCTTCATGGGAGACATTTAGTAATCAGGCGGGTAGCCCACTAACAGTCCCAATTCTACAATTAGAGGATTTATTCGAGCTTTAAGGTTAGTGTGTATATTCAAGCTCTTTCCTTCTTCATGGGAGACATTTAGTAATCAGGCGGGTAGCCCACTAACAGTCCTAACTCTACCATTAGTGGATTTGCTGGTGCTTTAAGGTTAGTGTGTATATTCACGCTCCTTCCTTCTTCATGGGAGACATTTAGTAATCAGGCGGGTAGCCCACTAACAGTCCCAATTCTACAATTAGAGGATTTATTCGAGCTTTAAGGTTAGTGTGTATATTCAAGCTCTTTCCTTCTTCATGGGAGACATTTAGTAATCAGGCGGGTAGCCCACTAACAGTCCTAACTCTACCATTAGTGGATTTGCTGGTGCTTTAAGGTTAGTGTGTATATTCACGCTCCTTCCTTCTTCATGGGAGACATTTAGTAATCAGGCGGGTAGCCCACTAACAGTCCCAATTCTACAATTAGAGGATTTATTCGAGCTTTAAGGTTAGTGTGTATATTCAAGCTCTTTCCTTCTTCATGGGAGACATTTAGTAATCAGGCGGGTAGCCCACTAACAGTCCTAACTCTACCATTAGTGGATTTGCTGGTGCTTTAAGGTTAGTGTGTATATTCACGCTCCTTCCTTCTTCATGGGAGACATTTACTAATCAGGCGCAAAGCCTACTAACAGGCGAAGTCCCAACTCTACCATTAGAGGATTTGCTGGTGCTTTAAGGTTAGTGTGTATATTCACGCTCCTTCCTTCTTCATGGGAGACATTTAGTAATCAGGCGGGTAGCCCACTAACAGTCCCAATTCTACAATTAGAGGATTTATTCGAGCTTTAAGGTTAGTGTGTATATTCAAGCTCTTTCCTTCTTCATGGGAGACATTTAGTAATCAGGCGGGTAGCCCACTAACAGTCCTAACTCTACCATTAGTGGATTTGCTGGTGCTTTAAGGTTAGTGTGTATATTCACGCTCCTTCCTTCTTCATGGGAGACATTTACTAATCAGGCGCAAAGCCTACTAACAGGCGAAGTCCCAACTCTACCATTAGAGGATTTGCTGGTGCTTTAAGGTTAGTGTTTATATTCACGCTCCTTCCTTCTTCATGGGAGACATTTAGTAATCAGGCGGGTAGCCCACTAACAGTCCCAATTCTACAATTAGAGGATTTATTCGAGCTTTAAGGTTAGTGTTTATATTCAAGCTCTTTCCTTCTTCATGGGAGACATTTAGTAATCAGGCGGGTAGCCCACTAACAGTCCCAATTCTACAATTAGAGGATTTATTCGAGCTTTAAGGTTAGTGTTTATATTCAAGCCCTTTCCTTCTTCATGGGAGACATTTAGTAATCAGGCGGGTAGCCCACTAACAGTCCCAATTCTACAATTAGAGGATTTATTCGAGCTTTAAGGTTAGTGTTTATATTCAAGCTCTTTCCCTCTTCATGGGAGACATTTAGTAATCAGGCGGGTAGCCCACTAACAGTCCCAATTCTACAATTAGAGGATTTATTCGAGCTTTAAGGTTAGTGTTTATATTCAAGCTCTTTCCTTCTTCATGGGAGACATTTAGTAATCAGGCGGGTAGCCCACTAACAGTCCCAATTCTACAATTAGAGGATTTATTCGAGCTTTAAGGTTAGTGTTTATATTCAAGCTCTTTCCTTCTTCATGGGAGACATTTAGTAATCAGGCGGGTAGCCCACTAACAGTCCCAATTCTACAATTAGAGGATTTATTCGAGCTTTAAGGTTAGTGTTTATATTCAAGCTCTTTCCTTCTTCATGGGAGACATTTAGTAATCAGGCGGGTAGCCCACTAACAGTCCCAATTCTACAATTAGAGGATTTATTCGAGCTTTAAGGTTAGTGTTTATATTCAAGCTCTTTCCTTCTTCATGGGAGACATTTAGTAATCAGGCGGGTAGCCCACTAACAGTCCCAATTCTACAATTAGAGGATTTATTCGAGCTTTAAGGTTAGTGTTTATATTCAAGCTCTTTCCTTCTTCATGGGAGACATTTAGTAATCAGGCGGGTAGCCCACTAACAGTCCCAATTCTACAATTAGAGGATTTATTCGAGCTTTAAGGTTAGTGTTTATATTCAAGCTCTTTCCTTCTTCATGGGAGACATTTACTAATCAATCGCAAAGCCTACTAACAGGCGAAGTCCCAAATCTACCATTAGAGGATTTGGTCGTGCTTTAAGGTTTGTGTGTATATTCACGCTCCTTCCTTCTTCATGGGAGACATTTACTAATCAGGCGCAAAGCCTACTAACAGGCGAAGTCCCAACTTTACCATTAGAGGATTTGTTTGTGCTTTAAGGTTAGTGTGTATATTCATGCTCCTTCCTTCTTCATGGGAGACATTTAGTAATCAGGTGGGTATCCTACTAACGGGTGAAGTCCCAATTCTGCCATTAGAGGGTTTGTTCTTGCTTTAAGGTTGGTGTGTATATTCACGCTCCTTCCTTCTTCATGGTAGACTTTTATTAATCAGGAGGAGCGCCTACTAACAGGCGAAGTCCCACCTCTACAATTAGAGGATTTGTTCGTGCTTTAAGGTTAGTGTGTATATTCACGCTCCTTCCTTCATCATGGGAGACATTTAGTAATCAGGTGGGTAGCCTACTAACAGCTGAAGTTCCAACTCTACCATTAGAGGATTTGTTCGTGCTTTAAGGTAAGTGTGTATATTCAAGCTCCTTCCTTCTTCATGGGAAACGTTTAATAATCAGGCGGGTAGCATACTGACAGGCGAAGTCCCAACTCTACCATTAGAGGATTTGTTCGTGCTTTAAGGTAAGTGTGTATATTCAAGCTCTTTCCTTCTTCATGGGAGACATTTAGTAATCAGGCGGGTAGCCCACTAACAGTCCCAATTCTACAATTAGAGGATTTATTCGAGCTTTAAGGTTAGTGTTTATATTCAAGCTCTTTCCTTCTTCATGGGAGACATTTAGTAATCAGGCGGGTAGCCCACTAACAGTCCCAATTCTACAATTAGAGGATTTATTCGAGCTTTAAGGTTAGTGTTTATATTCAAGCTCTTTCCTTCTTCATGGGAGACATTTACTAATCAATCGCAAAGCCTACTAACAGGCGAAGTCCCAAATCTACCATTAGAGGATTTGGTCGTGCTTTAAGGTTTGTGTGTATATTCACGCTCCTTCCTTCTTCATGGGAGACATTTACTAATCAGGCGCAAAGCCTACTAACAGGCGAAGTCCCAACTTTACCATTAGAGGATTTGTTTGTGCTTTAAGGTTAGTGTGTATATTCATGCTCCTTCCTTCTTCATGGGAGACATTTAGTAATCAGGTGGGTATCCTACTAACGGGTGAAGTCCCAATTCTGCCATTAGAGGGTTTGTTCTTGCTTTAAGGTTGGTGTGTATATTCACGCTCCTTCCTTCTTCATGGTAGACTTTTATTAATCAGGAGGAGCGCCTACTAACAGGCGAAGTCCCACCTCTACAATTAGAGGATTTGTTCGTGCTTTAAGGTTAGTGTGTATATTCACGCTCCTTCCTTCATCATGGGAGACATTTAGTAATCAGGTGGGTAGCCTACTAACAGCTGAAGTTCCAACTCTACCATTAGAGGATTTGTTCGTGCTTTAAGGTAAGTGTGTATATTCAAGCTCCTTCCTTCTTCATGGGAAACGTTTAATAATCAGGCGGGTAGCATACTGACAGGCGAAGTCCCAACTCTACCATTAGAGGATTTGTTCGTGCTTTAAGGTAAGTGTGTATATTCAAGCTCCTTCCTTCTTCATGGGAAACGTTTACTAATCATGCGGGTAGCCTACTAACAGACGAAGTCCCAACCCTACCATTAGAGGATTTGTTCGTGCTTTAAGGTTAGTGTGTATATTCACGCTCCTTCCTTCATCATGGGAGACATTTAGTAATCAGGCGGGTAGCCCACTAACAGGCGAAGTCCCAACTCTACCATTAGAGGATTTGGTCGTGCTTTAAGGTTAGTGTGTATATTCACGCTCATTCCTTCTTCATGGGAGACATTTAGTAATCAGGCGGGTAGCCTACTAACAGTCCCAACTCTACCATTAGAGAATTTGTTCGTGCTTTAAGGTAAGTGTGTATATTCACGCTCCTACCTTCTTCATGGGAAACTTTTAATAATCAGGCGGGTAGCCTACTAACAGCTGAAGTTCCAACTCTACCATTAGAGGATTTGTTCGTGCTTTAAGGTTAGTGTGTATATTCAAGCTCCTTCCTTCTTCATGGGAAACTTTTAATAATCAGGCGGGTAGCCTACTAACAGACGAAGTCCCAAATCTACCATTAGAGGATTTGTTCGTGCTTTAAGGTAAGTGTGTATATTCACGCTCCTACCTTCTTCATGGGAAACTTTTAATAATCAGGCGGGTAGCCTACTAACAGCTGAAGTTCCAACTCTACCATTAGAGGATTTGTTCGTGCTTTAAGGTTAGTGTGTATATTCAAGCTCCTTCCTTCTTCATGGGAAACTTTTAATAATCAGGCGGGTAGCCTACTAACAGACGAAGTCCCAACTCTACCATTAGAGGATTTGCTGGTGCTTTAAGGTTAGTGTTTATATTCACGATCCTTCCTTCTTCATGGGAAACTTTTAATAATCAGGCGGGTAGCCCACTAACAGGCGAAGTCCCAACTCTACCAGTAGAGGATTTGTTCGTGCTATAAGGTTAGTGTGCCTATTCACGATCCTTCCTTTTTCATGGGAGACATTTAGTAATCAGGCGGGTAGCCCACTAACAGGTGAAGTCCCAACTCTACCATTTTAGGATTTTGTTGGTGCTTTAAGGTTAGTGTGTATATTCACGCTCCTTCCTTCTTTATGGGAGACATTTAGTAATCAGGCGGGTTAGCCCACTAACAGGCGATGTCCCAACTCTACCACTAGAGGGTTTGTTCGAGTTTTAAGGTTAGTGTGTATATTAACGCTCCTTCCTTCTTCATGGGAGACATTTATTAATCAGGCGTGTAGCCTACTAACAGGTGACGTCCCAACTCTACCAATAGGGGATTTGTTGGTGCTCTATGGTTAGTGTGTATATTCACGCTCCTTCCGTCTTCATGGCAGACATTTAGTAATCAGCGGGTCGCCTACTAACAGGCGAAGTCCCAACTCTACCATTAGAGGATTTGTTCGTGCTTTAAGGTTAGTGTGTAATACACGCTCCTTCCTTCTTCATGGGAGACATTTAGTAATCTTTCGGGTAGCCTACTAACAGCCGAAGTCCATACTATACCATTAGAGGATTCGTTCGAGCTTTAAGGTTAGTGTGTATATTCCCGCTCCTTAATTCTTCATGGGAGACATGTAGTAATCAGGCGAGTACCCTACTAACAGGCGAAGTCCCAACTCTACCATTAGAGGATTTTTTCGTGCTTTAAGGTTAGTGTTTATATTCACGCTCCTTCCTTCTTCATGGGAGACATTTAGTAATCAGGCGAGTACCCTACTAACAGGCGAAGTCCCAACTCTACCATTAGAGGATTCGTTCGAGCTTTAAGGTTAGTGTGTATATTCCCGCTCCTTAATTCTTCATGGGAGACATGTAGTAATCAGGCGAGTATCCTACTAACAGGCGAAGTCCCAACTCTACCATTAGAGGATTTTTTCGTGCTTTAAGGTTAGTGTGTATATTCACGCTCCTTCCTTCTTCATGGGAGACATTTAGTAATCAGGCGAGTACCCTACTAACAGGCGAAGTCCCAACTCTACCATTAGAGGATTTTTTCGTGCTTTAAGGTTAGTGTTTATATTCACGCTCCTTCCTTCTTCATAGGAGACATTTAGTTATCATGTGGGTATCCTACTAACAGGCAAAGTCCCAACTCTACCAATAGAGGACTTGTTCGAGCTTTAAGGTTAGTGTGTATATTCCCGCTCTTTCCTTCTTCATGGGAGACATTTAGTAATCAGGCGGGAAGCCCACTAACAGTCCCAACTCTACCATTAGTGGATTTGTTCGTGCTTTAAGGTTATTGTGTATATTCAAGCTCCTTTCCTTCTTCATGGGAGACATTTAGTAATCAGGCGGGAAGCCCACTAACAGTCCCAACTCTATCATTAGTGGATTTGTTCGTGCTTTAAGGTTATTGTGTATATTCAAGCTCCTTTCTTTCTTCATGGGAGACATTTAGTAATCAGGCGGGAAGCCCACTAACAGTCCCAACTCTATCATTAGTGGATTTGTTCGTGCTTTAAGGTTATTGTGTATATTCAAGCTCCTTTCTTTCTTCATGGGAGACATTTAGTAATCAGGCGGGAAGCCCACTAACAGTCCCAACTCTATCATTAGTGGATTTGTTCGTGCTTTAAGGTTATTGTGTATATTCAAGCTCCTTTCTTTCTTCATGGGAGACATTTAGTAATCAGGCGGGAAGCCCACTAACAGTCCCAACTCTATCATTAGTGGATTTGTTCGTGCTTTAAGGTTATTGTGTATATTCAAGCTCCTTTCTTTCTTCATGGGAGACATTTAGTAATCAGGCGGGAAGCCCACTAACAGTCCCAACTCTATCATTAGTGGATTTGTTCGTGCTTTAAGGTTATTGTGTATATTCAAGCTCCTTTCTTTCTTCATGGGAGACATTTAGTAATCAGGCGGGAAGCCCACTAACAGTCCCAACTCTATCATTAGTGGATTTGTTCGTGCTTTAAGGTTATTGTGTATATTCAAGCTCCTTTCTTTCTTCATGGGAGACATTTAGTAATCAGGCGGGAAGCCCACTAACAGTCCCAACTCTATCATTAGTGGATTTGTTCGTGCTTTAAGGTTATTGTGTATATTCAAGCTCCTTTCTTTCTTCATGGGAGACATTTAGTAATCAGGCGGGAAGCCCACTAACAGTCCCAACTCTATCATTAGTGGATTTGTTCGTGCTTTAAGGTTATTGTGTATATTCAAGCTCCTTTCCTTCTTCATGGGAGACATTTAGTAATCAGGCGGGAAGCCCACTAACAGTCCCAACTCTATCATTAGTGGATTTGTTCGTGCTTTAAGGTTATTGTGTATATTCAAGCTCCTTTCTTTCTTCATGGGAGACATTTAGTAATCAGGCGGGAAGCCCACTAACAGTCCCAACTCTATCATTAGTGGATTTGTTCGTGCTTTAAGGTTATTGTGTATATTCAAGCTCCTTTCTTTCTTCATGGGAGACATTTAGTAATCAGGCGGGAAGCCCACTAACAGTCCCAACTCTACCATTAGAGGATTTTTTCGTGCGTTAAGGTTAGTGTTTATATTCACGCTCCTTCCTTCTTCATAGGAGACATTTAGTTATCATGTGGGTAGCCTACTAACAGGCAAAGTCCCAACTCTACCAATAGAGGACTTGTTCGAGCTTTAAGGTTAGTGTGTATATTCCCGCTCTTTCCTTCTTCATGGGAGACATTTAGTAATCAGGCGGGAAGCCCACTAACAGTCCCAACTCTATCATTAGTGGATTTGTTCGTGCTTTAAGGTTATTGTGTATATTCAAGCTCCTTTCTTTTTCATGGGAGACATTTAGTAATCAGGCGGGTAGCCTACTAACATTCGAAGTCCCAACTTTACCATTAGAGGATTTGTTTGTGCTTTAAGGTTAGTGTGTTTATTCATGCTCCTTCCTTCTTCATAGGAGACATTTAGTAATCAGGTGGGTATCCTACTAACGGGCGAAGTTCCAACTCTGCCATTAGAGGGTTTGTTCGTGCTTTAAGGTTGGTGTGTATATTCACGCTCCTTCCTTCTTCATGGTAGACTTTTATTAATCAGGAGGAGCGCCTACTAACAGGCGAGTTCCCAACTCTACCATTAGAGGATATGTTCAGTTAGACATCACATTATAGTTACGTCTCTTGGTGGTATGAATTGATAATAGACAAAACAATATACCTACCTTCAAAAATCCCATATTTACCGACATTATCACGCTCCTTCTTCTTCATGGGAGACATTTAGTAATCAGGCGGGTAGCCTACTAACAGCTGAAGTTCCAACTCTACCATTAGAGGATTTGTTCGTGTTTTAAGGTGAGTGTGTATATTCAAGCTCCTTCCTTCTTCATGGGAAACTTTTAATAATCAGGCGGGTAGCCTACTAACAGACGAAGTCCCAACTCTACCATTAGAGGATTTGCTGGTGCTTTAAGGTTAGTGTGTATATTCACGCTCCTTCGTTCTTCATGGGAGACATTTAGTAATCAGGCGGGTAGCCTACTAACAGGCGAAGTCCCAACTCTACATTAGAGGATTTAATCGAGCTTTAAGGTTCTTGTGTATATTTACGCTCCTTTCTTTTTCATGGGAGACATTTAGTAATCTGGCGGGTAGCCGACTAATACAGGCGAATACCCAACTCTAACATTAAAGGATGTGTTCGATTAGAGGGTTTGTTTGTGCTTTAAGGTTAGTGTGTATATTCACGCTCCTTCCTTCTTCATGGGAGACATTTAGTAATCAGGCGGGTAGCATACTGACAGGCGAAGTCCTAACTCTACCATTAGAGGATTTGTTCGTGCTATAAGGTTTGTGTGTATATTCACGCTCCTTCGTCTTCATGGGAGACATTTAGTAATCAGGCGGGTAGCCTACTAACAGCCGAAGTTCCAACTCTACCATTAGAGGATTTGTTCGTGCTATAAGGTTAGTGTGTATATTCACGCTCCTTCTTTCTTCATAGGAGACATTTAGTAATCAGGCGGGGACCCTACTAACAGACGAAGTCCCACCTCTACCATTAGAGGATTTGTTCGAGCTCTAAGGTTAGTGTGTATATTCACGCTCCTTCTTTCTTCATAGGAGACATTTAGTAATCAGGCGGGTAGCCTACTAACAGACGAAGTCCCACCTCTACCATTAGAGGATTTGTTCGTGCTTTAAGGTTAGTGTGTATATTCACGCTCCTTTCTTCTTCATGGGAGACATTTAGTAATCAGGCGGGTAGCCTACTAACAGGCGAAGTCCCAACTCCACCATTAAAGGATTTGTTCAGGCTTTAAGGTTAGTGTGTATATTCACGCTCCTTCTTCTTCATGGGAGATATTTAGTAATCAGGCGGGTACCATACTGACAGGCGAAGTCCCAACTCTACCAGTAGAGGATTTGTTCGTGTTTTAAGGTGAGTGTGTATATTCAAGCTCCTTCCTTCTTCATGGGAAACTTTCAATAATCAGGCGGGTAGCCTACTAACAGACGAGGTCCCAACTCTACCATTAGAGTATTTGCTGGTGCTTTAAGGTTAGTGTGTATATTCACGCTCCTTCCTTCTTCATGGGAGACATTTAGTAATCAGGCGAAGTCCCAACTCTACATTAGGGGATTTAATCGAGCTTCAAGGTTCTTGTGTATATTTACGCTCCTTTCTTTTTCAAGGAAGACATTTAGTAATCTGGCGGGTAGCATACTGACAGGCGAAGTCCCAACTCTACCATTAGAGGATTTGTTCGTGCTTTAAGGTTAGTGTGTATATTCACGCTCCTTCTTCTTCATGGGAGACATTTAGTAATCAGGCGGGTAGCATACTGGAGGCGAAGTTCCAAATCTACCAGTAGAGGATTTGTTCGTGCTTTAAGGTTAGTGTGTATATTCACGCTCCTTCTTCTTCATGGGAGACATTTAGTAATCAGGCGGGTAGCATACTGGAGGCGAATGCCCAACTCTAACATTAAAGGATGTGTTCGAGCTTTAAGGTTAGTGTGTATATTCACGCTCCTTCTTCTTCATGGGAGTCATTTAGTAATCAGGCGGGTAGCATACTGGAGGCGAAGTTCCAAATCTACCAGTAGAGGATTTGTTCGTGCTTTAAGGTTAGTGTGTATATTCACGCTCCTTCTTCTTCATGGGAGACATTTAGTAATCAGGCGGGTAGCATACTGGAGGCGAAGTTCCAAATCTACCAGTAGAGGATTTGTTCGTGCTATAAGGTTAGTGTGTATATTCACGCTCCTTCCTTTTTCATGGGAGACATTTATTAATCAGGCGGGTAGCATACTGACAGGCGAAGTCCCAACTCTACCATTAGAGGATTTGTTCGTGCTTTAAGGTCAGTGTGTATATTCGAGCTCCTTTCTTCTTCATGGGAGACATTTATTAATCAGGCGGGTAGCCCACTAACAGTCCCAATTCTACCATTAGAGGGTTTGTTCGTGCGTTAAGGTTAGTGTGTATATTCACGCTCCTTCTTCTTCATGGGAGACATTTAGTAATCAGGAGGGTAGCATACTGACAGGCGAAGTCCCAACTCTACCATTAGAGGAATTGTTCGTGCTTTGAGTTTAGTGTGTATATTCACGCTCCTTCTTCTTCATTTGAGACATCTAGTAATCAGGCGGGTAGTCTACTAACAGGCGAAGTCCCAACTCTACCATTAGAGGATTTGTTCATGCTTTCAGGTTAATGTGTATATTCACGCTCCTTCTTCTTCATGGGAGAAATCTAGTAATCTGGCGGGTAGCATACTGGCAGGCGAAGTCCCAACTCTACCATTAGAGGATTTGTTCGTGCTTTGAGTTTAGTGTGTATATTCACGCTCCTTCTACTTCATTTTGAGATATCTAGTAATCAGGCGGGTAGTCTACTAACAGGCGAAGTCCCAACTCTACCATTAGAGGATTTGTTCATGCTTTAAGGTTAGTGTGTATATTCACGCTCCTTCTTCTTCATGGGAGACATTTAGTAATCAGGCGGGTACCATACTGACAGGCGAAGTCCCAACTCTACCAATAGAGGATTTGTTCGTGCTATAAGGTTAGTGTGTATATTCACGATCCTTCCTTTTTCATGGGAGACATTTAGTAATCAGGAGGGTAGCATACTGACAGGCTAAGTCCCAACTCTACCATTAGAGGATTTGTTCGTGCTTTAAGTTCAGTGTGTATATTCACGCTCCTTCTTCTTCATGGGAAACATTTAGTAATCAGGCGGGTAGCCCACTAACAGTCCCAATTCTACCATTAGAGGGTTTGTTCGTGCGTTAAGGTTAGTGTGTATATTCACGCTCCTTCTTCTTCATGGGAAACATTTAGTAATCAGGCGGGTAGCCCACTAACAGTCCCAATTCTACCATTAGAGGGTTTGTTCGTGCGTTAAGGTTAGTGTGTATATTCACGCTCCTTCCTTCTTCATGGTAGACATTTAGTAATCAGGCTGGTAGCATACTGACAGGCGAAGTCCCAACTCTACCAGTAGAGGATTTTTCGTCCTTTAAGGTTAGTGTGTATATTCACGCTCCTTCCTTTTTCATTGGAGACATCTAGTAATCAGGCGGGTAGCATACTGACAGGCGAAGTCCCAACTCTACCAGTAGAGGATTTGTTCGTGCTTTAAGGCTAGTGTGTATATTCACGCTCCTTCCTATTTCATGGGAGACATTTAGTAATCAAACGGGTAGCCCACTGACAGGCGAAGTCCCAACTCTACCAGTAGCGGATTTGTTCGTGCTATAAGGTTAGTGTGTATATTCACGCTCCTTCCTTTTTCATGGGAGACATTTAGTAATCAGGCGGGTAGCATACTGACAGGCGAAGTCCTAACTCTACCATTAGAGGATTTGTTCGTGCTTTAAGTTTAGTGTGTATATTCACGCTCCTTCTTCTTCATGGGAGACATTTAGTAATCAGGAGTTTAGCATACTGACAGGCGAAGTCCCAACTCTACTATTAGAGGGTTTGTTTGTGCTTTAAAGTTAGTGTGTATATTCACGCTCCTTCCTTCTTCATGGGAGACATTTAGTAATCAGGCGGGTAGCATACTGACAGGCGAAGTCCCAACTCTACCAGTAGAGGATTTGTTCGTGCTATAAGGTTAGTGTGTATATTCACGCTCCTTCGTCTTCATGGGAAACATTTAGTAATCAGGAGGGTAGCATACTGACTGGCTAAGTCCTAACTCTACCATTAGAGGATTTGTTCGTGCTTTAAGGTTAGTGTGTATATTCACGCTCATTCCGTCTTAATGGGAGACTTTACTAATCATGCGGGTAGCCTACTAACAGCCGAAGTCCCACCTCTACCATTAGAGGATTTGTTCAGGCTTTAAGGTTAGTGTGTATATTTACGCTCCTTTCTTCTTCATGGGAGACATTTAGTAATCAGGTGGGTAGCCTACTAACAGCCGAAGTCCCAACTCTACCATTAGAGGATTTGTTCGTGCTTGATGGTTAGTGTGTATATTTACGCTCCTTTCTTCTTCATGGGAGACATTTAGTAATCAGGTGGGTAGCCTACTAACAGGCGAAGTCCCAACTCTACCATTAGAGGATTTGTTCAGGCTTTAAAGTTAGTGTGTATATTTACGCTCCTTTCTTCTTCATGGGAGACATTTAGTAATCAGGTGGGTAGCCTACTAACAGCCGAAGTCCCAACTCTACCATTAGAGGATTTGTTCGTGCTATAAGGTTAGTGTGTATATTCACGATCCTTCCTTTTTCATGGGAGACATTTAGTAATCAGGAGGGTAGCATACTGACAGGCGAAGTCCCAACTCTACCAGTAGAGGATTTGTTCGTGCTTTAAGTTCAGTGTGTATATTCACGCTCCTTCTTCTTCATGGGAAACTTTTAGTAATCAGGCGGGTAGCCCACTAACAGTCCCAATTCTACCATTAGAGAGTTTGTTCGTGCGTTAAGGTTAGTGTGTATATTCACGCTCCTTCCTTCTTCATGGTAGACATTTAGTAACCAGGCGGGTAGCCCACTAACAGTCCCAATTCTACCATTAGAGAGTTTGTTCGTGCGTTAAAGTTAGTGTGTATATTCACGCTCCTTCCTTTTTCATGGGAGACATTTAGTAATCAGGCTGGTAGCATACTGACAGGCGAAGTCCCAACTCTACCATTAGAGGATTTGTTCGTGCTTTGAGTTTAGTGTGTATATTCACGCTCCTTCTTCTTCATTTGAGACATTTAGTAATCAGGCGGGTAGCATACTGACAGCCGAAGTCCCAACTCTACCATTAGAGGATTTGTTCGTGCTTTAAGGTTTGTGTGTATATTCAAGCTCCTTTTTTCTTCATGGGAGACATTTAGTAATCAGGCGGGTAGCCTACTAACAGGCGAAGTCCCAACTCTACCAGTAGAGGATTTGTTCGTGCTATAAGGTTAGTGTGTATATTCACGCTCCTTTTTTCTTCATGGGAGACATTTAGTAATCAGGCGGGTAGCCTACTAACAGGCGAAGTCCCAACTCTACCAGTAGAGGATTTGTTCGTGCTATAAGGTTAGTGTGTATATTCACGCTCCTTCCTTTTTCATGGGAGACATTTAGTAATCAGGCGGGTAGCATAATGACAGGCGAAGTCCCAACTCTACCATTAGCGGATTTGTTCGTGCTTTAAGGTCAGTGTGTATATTCACGCACCTTCTTCTTCATGGGAGACATTTAGTAATCAGGCGGGTAGCCCACTAACAGTCCCAATTCTACCATTAGAGGGTTTGTTCGTGCGTTAAGGTTAGTGTGTATATTCACGCTCCTTCCTTCTTTATTGTAGACATATAGTAATCAGGCGGGTAGCCCACTAACAGTTCCAATTCTACCATTAGGGGGTTTGTTCTTGCGTTAAGGTTAGTGTGTATATTCACGCTCCTTCCTTCTTCATGGTAGACATTTAGTAATCAGGCGGGTAGCATACTGACAGGCGAAGTCCCAACTCTACCAGTAGAGGATTTGTTCGTCCTTTAAGGTTAGTGTGTATATTCACGCTCCTTCCTTTTTCATGGGAGACATTTAGTAATCAGGCGGGTAGCATACTGACAGGCGAAGTCTTAACTCTACCAGTAGAGGATTTGTTCGTCCTTTAAGGTTAGTGTGTATATTCACGCTCCTTCCTTTTTCATGGGAGACATTTAGTAATCAGGCGGGTAGCATACTGACAGGCGAAGTCCCAACTCTACCATTAGAGGATTTGTTCGTGCTTTGAGTTTAGTGTGTATATTCACGCTCCTTCTTCTTCATTTGAGACATCTAGTAATCAGGCGGGTAGCATACTGACAGGCGAAGTCCCAACTCTACCAGTAGAGGATTTGTTCGTGCTTTATGGTTAGTGTGTATATTCACGCTCCTTCCTTTTTCATGGGAGACATTTAGTAATCAGGCGGGTAGCATACTGACAGACGAAGTCCTAACTCTACCATTAGAGGATTTGTTTGTGTTTTAAGGTTAGTGTGTATATTCAGGCTCCTTCTTCTTCATGGGAGACATTTAGTAATCAAGAGGGTAGCACACTGACAGGCGAAGTCCCATCTCTACTATTAGAGGGTTTGTTTGTGCTTTAAGGTTAGTGTGTATATTCACGCTCCTTCCTTCTTCATGGGAGACATTTAGTAATCAGGCGGGTAGCATACTGACAGGCGAAGTCCCAACTCTACCAGTAGCGGATTTGTTCGTGCTATAAGGTTAGTGTGTATATTCACGCTCCTTCCTTTTTCATGGGAGACATTTAGTAATCAGGCGGGTAGCATACTGACAGGCGAAGTCCCAACTCTACCATTAGAGGATTTGTTCGTGCTTTAAGGTCAGTGTGTATATTCGCCCTCCTTTCTTCTTCATGGTAGACATTTAGTAATCAGGCGGGTAGCCCACTAACAGTCCCAATTCTACCATTAGAGGGTTTGTTCGTGCGTTAAGGTTTGTGTGTGTATTCACGCTCCTTCCTTCTTCATGGTAGACATTTAGTAATCAGGCGGGTAGCCCACTAACAGTCCCAATTCTACCATTAGAGGGTTTGTTCGTGCGTTAAGGTTAGTGTGTATATTCACGCTCCTTCCTTCTTCATGGTAGACATTTAGTAATCAGGCGGGTAGCCCACTAACAGTCCCAATTCTACCATTAGAGGGTTTGTTCGTGCGTTAAGGTTTGTGTGTGTATTCACGCTCCTTCCTTCTTCATGGTAGACATTTAGTAATCAGGCGGGTAGCCCACTAACAGTCCCAATTCTACCATTAGAGGGTTTGTTCGTGCGTTAAGGTTTGTGTGTGTATTCACGCTCCTTCCTTCTTCATGGTAGACATTTAGTAATCAGGCGGGTAGCCCACTAACAGTCCCAATTCTACCATTAGAGGGTTTGTTCGTGCGTTAAGGTTTGTGTGTGTATTCACGCTCCTTCCTTCTTCATGGTAGACATTTAGTAATCAGGCGGGTAGCCCACTAACAGTCCCAATTCTACCATTAGAGGGTTTGTTCGTGCGTTAAGGTTTGTGTGTGTATTCACGCTCCTTCCTTCTTCATGGTAGACATTTAGTAATCAGGCGGGTAGCCCACTAACAGTCCCAATTCTACCATTAGAGGGTTTGTTCGTGCGTTAAGGTTTGTGTGTGTATTCACGCTCCTTCCTTCTTCATGGTAGACATTTAGTAATCAGGCGGGTAGCCCACTAACAGTCCCAATTCTACCATTAGAGGGTTTGTTCGTGCGTTAAGGTTTGTGTGTGTATTCACGCTCCTTCCTTCTTCATGGTAGACATTTAGTAATCAGGCGGGTAGCCCACTAACAGTCCCAATTCTACCATTAGAGGGTTTGTTCATGCGTTAAGGTTTGTGTGTGTATTCACGCTCCTTCCTTCTTCATGGTAGACATTTAGTAATCAGGCGGGTAGCCCACTAACAGTCCCAATTCTACCATTAGAGGGTTTGTTCGTGCGTTAAGGTTTGTGTGTGTATTCACGCTCCTTCCTTCTTCATGGGAGACATTTAGTAATCAGGCGGGTAGCCTACTAACAGTCCCAATTCTACCATTAGAGGGTTTGTTCGTGCGTTAAGGTTTGTGTGTATATTCACGCTCCTTCCTTCTTCATGGGAGACATTTAGTAATCAGGCGGGTAGCCCACTAACAGTCCCAATTCTACCATTAGAGGGTTTGTTCGTGCGTTAAGGTTTGTGTGTGTATTCACGCTCCTTCCTTCTTCATGGGAGACATTTAGTAATCAGGCGGGTAGCCTACTAACAGTCCCAATTCTACCATTAGAGGATTTGTTCGTGCTTTAAGGTTAGTGTGTATATTCACGCTCCTTTCTTCTTCATGGGAGACATTTATTAATCAGGCGGGTAGCCCACTAACAGTCCCAATTCTACCATTAGAGGGTTTGTTCGTGCGTTAAGGTTAGTGTGTATATTCACGCTCCTTCCTTCTTTATTGTAGACATATAGTAATCAGGCGGGTAGCCCACTAACAGTCCCAATTCTACCATTAGAGGGTTTGTTCTTGCGTTAAGGTTAGTGTGTATATTCACGCTCCTTCCTTCTTCATTTGAGACATCTAGTAATCAGGCGGGTAGCATACTGACAGGCGAAGTCCCAACTCTACCAGTAGAGGATTTGTTCGTGCTTTATGGTTAGTGTGTATATTCACGCTCCTTCTTCTTCATTTGAGACATCTAGTAATCAGGCGGGTAGCATACTGACAGGCGAAGTCCCAACTCTACCAGTAGAGGATTTGTTCGTGCTTTATGGTTAGTGTGTATATTCACGCTCCTTCCTTTTTCATGGGAGACATCTAGTAATCAGGCGGGTAGCATACTGACAGGCGAAGTCCCAACTCTACCAGTAGAGGATTTGTTCGTGCTTTATGGTTAGTGTGTATATTCACGCTCCTTCCTTTTTCATGGGAGACATTTAGTAATCAGGCGGGTAGCATACTGACAGACGAAGTCCTAACTCTACCATTAGAGGATTTGTTCGTGTTTTATGGTTAGTGTGTATATTCAGGCTCCTTCTTCTTCATGGGAGACATTTAGTAATCAAGAGGGTAGCATACTGACAGGCGAAGTCCCATCTCTACTATTAGAGGGTTTGTTTGTGCTTTAAGGTTAGTGTGTATATACACGCTCCTTCCTTCTTCATGGGAGACATTTAGTAATCAGGCGGGTAGCATACTGACAGGCGAAGTCCCAACTCTACCAGTAGCGGATTTGTTCGTGCTATAAGGTTAGTGTGTATATTCACGCTCCTTCCTTTTTCATGGGAGACGTTTAGTAATCAGGCGGGTAGCATACTGACAGGCGAAGTCCCAACTCTACCATTAGAGGATTTGTTCGTGCTTTAAGGTCAGTGTGTATATTCGCCCTCCTTTCTTCTTCATGGGAGACATTTATTAATCAGGCGGGTAGCCCACTAACAGTCCCAATTCTACCATTTGGGGGTTTGTTCGTGCGTTAAGGTTAGTGTGTATATTCACTCTCCTTCCTTCTTCATGGTAGACATTTAGTAATCAGGCGGGTAGCCCACTAACAGTCCCAATTCTACCATTAGAGGGTTTGTTCGTGCGTTAAGGTTTGTGTGTGTATTCACGCTCCTTCCTTCTTCATGGTAGACATTTAGTAATCAGGCGGGTAGCCCACTAACAGTCCCAATTCTACCATTAGAGGGTTTGTTCGTGCGTTAAGGTTTGTGTGTGTATTCACGCTCCTTCCTTCTTCATGGGAGACATTTAGTAATCAGGCGGGTAGCATACTGACAGGCGAAGTCCCAACTCTACCATTAGAGGATTTGTTCGTGCTTTAAGGTCAGTGTGTATATTCGCCCTCCTTTCTTCTTCATGGGAGACATTTATTAATCAGGCGGGTAGCCCACTAACAGTCCCAATTCTACCATTAGAGGGTTTGTTCGTGCGTTAAGGTTAGTGTGTATATTCACGCTCCTTCCTTCTTCATGGTAGACATTTAGTAATCAGGCGGGTAGCATACTGACAGGCGAAGTCCCAACTCTACCAGTAGAGGATTTGTTCGTCCTTTAAGGTTAGTGTGTATATTCACGCTCCTTCCTTTTTCATGGGAGACATTTAGTAATCAGGCGGGTAGCATACTGACAGGCGAAGTCCCAACTCTACCAGTAGAGGATTTGTTCGTCCTTTAAGGTTAGTGTGTATATTCACGCTCCTTCCTTTTTCATGGGAGACATTTAGTAATCAGGCGGGTAGCATACTGACAGGCGAAGTCCCAACTCTAGCATTAGAGGATTTGTTCGTGCTTTGAGTTTAGTGTGTATATTCACGCTCCTTCTTCTTCATTTGAGACATCTAGTAATCAGGCGGGTAGCATACTGACAGGCGAAGTCCCAACTCTACCAGTAGAGGATTTGTTCGTGCTTTATGGTTAGTGTGTATATTCACGCTCCTTCCTTTTTCATGGGAGACATTTAGTAATCAGGCGGGTAGCATACTGACAGACGAAGTCCTAACTCTACCATTAGAGGATTTGTTCGTGTTTTAAGGTTAGTGTGTATATTCAGGCTCCTTCTTCTTCATGGGAGACATTTAGTAATCAAGAGGGTAGCATACTGACAGGCGAAGTCCCATCTCTACTATTAGAGGGTTTGTTTGTGCTTTAAGGTTAGTGTGTATATTCACGCTCCTTCCTTCTTCATGGGAGACATTTAGTAATCAGGCGGGTAGCATACTGACAGGCGAAGTCCCAACTCTACCAGTAGCGGATTTGTTCGTGCTATAAGGTTAGTGTGTATATTCACGCTCCTTCCTTTTTCATGGGAGACATTTAGTAATCAGGCGGGTAGCATACTGACAGGCGAAGTCCCAACTCTACCATTAGAGGATTTGTTCGTGCTTTAAGGTCAGTGTGTATATTCGCCCTCCTTTCTTCTTCATGGTAGACATTTAGTAATCAGGCGGGTAGCCCACTAACAGTCCCAATTCTACCATTAGAGGGTTTGTTCGTGCGTTAAGGTTTGTGTTTGTATTCACGCTCCTTCCTTCTTCATGGTAGACATTTAGTAATCAGGCGGGTAGCCCACTAACAGTCCCAATTCTACCATTAGAGGGTTTGTTCGTGCGTTAAGGTTAGTGTGTATATTCACGCTCCTTCCTTCTTCATGGTAGACATTTAGTAATCAGGCGGGTAGCCCACTAACAGTCCCAATTCTACCATTAGAGTGTTTGTTCGTGCGTTAAGGTTTGTGTGTGTATTCACGCTCCTTCCTTCTTCATGGTAGACATTTAGTAATCAGGCGGGTAGCCCACTAACAGTCCCAATTCTACCATTAGAGGGTTTGTTCGTGCGTTAAGGTTTGTGTGTGTATTCACGCTCCTTCCTTCTTCATGGTAGACATTTAGTAATCATGCGGGTAGCCCACTAACAGTCCCAATTCTACCATTAGAGGGTTTGTTCGTGCGTTAAGGTTTGTGTGTGTATTCACGCTCCTTCCTTCTTCATGGTAGACATTTAGTAATCATGCGGGTAGCCCACTAACAGTCCCAATTCTACCATTAGAGGGTTTGTTCGTGCGTTAAGGTTTGTGTGTGTATTCACGCTCCTTCCTTCTTCATGGTAGACATTTAGTAATCAGGCGGGTAGCCCACTAACAGTCCCAATTCTACCATTAGAGGGTTTGTTCGTGCGTTAAGGTTTGTGTGTGTATTCACGCTCCTTCCTTCTTCATGGTAGACATTTAGTAATCAGGCGGGTAGCCCACTAACAGTCCCAATTCTACCATTAGAGGGTTTGTTCGTGCGTTAAGGTTTGTGTGTGTATTCACGCTCCTTCCTTCTTCATGGTAGACATTTAGTAATCATGCGGGTAGCCCACTAACAGTCCCAATTCTACCATTAGAGGGTTTGTTCGTGCGTTAAGGTTTGTGTGTGTATTCACGCTCCTTCCTTCTTCATGGTAGACATTTAGTAATCAGGCGGGTAGCCCACTAACAGTCCCAATTCTACCATTAGAGGGTTTGTTCGTGCGTTAAGGTTTGTGTGTGTATTCACGCTCCTTCCTTCTTCATGGTAGACATTTAGTAATCAGGCGGGTAGCCCACTAAGAGTCCCAATTCTACCATTAGAGGGTTTGTTCGTGCGTTAAGGTTTGTGTGTGTATTCACGCTCCTTCCTTCTTCATGGTAGACATTTAGTAATCATGCGGGTAGCCCACTAACAGTCCCAATTCTACCATTAGAGGGTTTGTTCGTGCGTTAAGGTTAGTGTGTGTATTCACGCTCCTTCCTTCTTCATGGTAGACATTTAGTAATCATGCGGGTAGCCCACTAACAGTCCCAATTCTACCATTAGAGGGTTTGTTCGTGCGTTAAGGTTTGTGTGTGTATTCACGCTCCTTCCTTCTTCATGGTAGACATTTAGTAATCAGGCGGGTAGCCCACTAACAGTCCCAATTCTACCATTAGAGGGTTTGTTCGTGCGTTAAGGTTTGTGTGTGTATTCACGCTCCTTCCTTCTTCATGGTAGACATTTAGTAATCATGCGGGTAGCCCACTAACAGTCCCAATTCTACCATTAGAGGGTTTGTTCGTGCGTTAAGGTTAGTGTGTGTATTCACGCTCCTTCCTTCTTCATGGTAGACATTTAGTAATCAGGCGGGTAGCCCACTAACAGTCCCAATTCTACCATTAGAGGGTTTGTTCGAGCTTTAAGGTTAGTTTGGGCGAAGTCCCAACTCTACCATTAGAGGATTTGTTCGTGCTTTAAGGTTAGTATGTATATTCACGCTCCTTCCTTCTTCATGGTAGACATTTAGTAATCAGGCGGGTAGCCCACTAACAGTCCCAATTCTACCATTAGAGGGTTTGTTCGAGCTTTAAGGTTAGTTTGGGCGAAGTCCCAACTCTACCATTAGAGGATTTGTTCGTGCTTTAAGGTTAGTGTGTATATTCACGCTCCTTCCTTCTTCATGATTGACATTTAATAACCAGGCGGGTAGCCCACTAACAGGCGAAGTCCCAACTCTACCATCAGAGGATTTGTTTGTGCCTTAAGTTTAGTGTGTATATTCACATTTGGTATAAGTAGTGATTTGTCGTGGAAGGTACTAAAACTTCTACTACTCATGTTACTACGGTAAAGTTGCATAAACGTCTATAATAATGATGGGATTAACTAGGATTAGGTCAGGGATATGAAATAATAAAAGGATTTTGACGAAATAAAATACAAAATTCAAAGTGTTTTAGTAAATTTTTGTCGACCTTTGATCACATTATGTCCTTCTTGAAGCTGATTAATAACACCGTCATATCAAGATATTTATATGAAGATATAACGACCAATCTTTGTGAAACTAACATCGCTGGCATCAAATCCTTGGGCGTAAAAACCCACGTAAAAATTTAAGTATTGAGTCATCACTGGTTCAGGGTCGTGATAATCTCTCAAGTACGGTTAAATGAACTTGTACCTACACTGTTACTTTTGCTATAAACTATTGCAACTTTAAACTCTAAGCGAACGTTTCGAATATTTTAAACTCTGAGAAGAATACTATTCGATTCAATACGGTTATTTAATGCATTTTACCGTAACTTATAATATCTAGATATCGATATAACGGAGACTTGTCACTGATATTCGTTTTTGTCGCCGGTGGTACCAGTGACAAAATTTAGAAAATCCCAGTTCCAGTTACATCGTATCAATCGGAGGATGTCTCTGTTGTGAATGGGCAAAACGTCGCCGTCGCTGGCTAGAACGTTACTGATATTTTACCGTGGCTGTCATTGGTTGATTTGTCGCTGTCACTGTCTCTACTCTTACCGCTCGGCTCGCGTCGCCAACGGTAAGAAGTGTCGTTTATCGTTGTCGCTGGCTGAAAAGTTACTGATATTTAATCACGGCTGTAATTGCTTGATTTATCGCGGTCACTTAGTCTACTCAATTACGTAGTATGTGGGTGAACGATGTGTGTCAGGTGTCATGAAAGAGACAGTGTTGTGTACAATAGACGCTATTTCGCACTCGGTAGCTTGTTGTTAATTACGTAGGAGATTATTTTTAAATAAAATTAGCTTACCAAAAAAGTAAAAAGCGTGGTGTGGAATCATTTTATCAATGTGGTAATACTGTCTGTTATTGGCACATACAGAGCGTTTTAGCATCCCTTGTCACCGTTAAAAGTCACACATCCAAGTTTGGCGCTGTCACTAAAATCACCGATCCGTTAAAGTCACTGGATCGACCATCCCTAATAATATCCTCCTTACCAATGTTTATAAAAAGTAGCTAAAAATAGAGACAAGGTCAAATATACTTCAAATTAAGTTTATTTTTTAACTACAAGTAAACCTATAAACTACCTATAAGTAAACTATAAATTCTTTAGCCTACCATTTGATATGTATTTAACAAAAGGTCTAGATAAAGTTTTTAAACAGGTAAATTTAAAAGTAGCTTACAAAAGCTTAAATAGCTTAAAAAATCTATTAGGTAACCCTAAAGATAAAATTAAGATGATAGATAAATCTGGGATTTATAAAATAAATTCTAATTCATGTAGTAAAATTTATATTGGCCAAACGAAAAGGAAAATATTAACCAGATTTAATGAACATATTAGCCATATAAAATTTCAAAGACCTGAAAAATCTAGTGTTGCAGAACATATTCTAAACACTAAACACACTTTAGAATTAAATGATCTTAAATTATTGAAAAATGTTAATTCAAAAGGTCTTTTGAATAGTTTTGAAAGCTTGTACATTCACAAATATGACGAAAATAATTTATTAAATTGTGATAAAGGGCCTATCCCTAAATCTCGGTTATATTCATTAATTAGGAGATAGTTATAACTTTGTTAATAAGGAATATTATTGTGTTTTAGTAAAATTGAAATAGTTGTAACGGTAACTCTTCACCACGAGAGGGGGAAGACCGGACCAAGTTGTAGAGGGGGAATTTACTGCAACGTGATTGGTCGTACTAGTTTTTTAAATAAGGGGCGTGGCGAAGTAGTTGCCGGTTTAAGCCTATATATTTGTTGTATTATGTTGTTTAAAGTTAGTTGTATTTTTTAAATACCTCTGAAGATGATTGCTGGGCAATCGAAATGTACATAAGGTTTAAATAAAATGTTATTTGTGGTTTAGAGGTTTTATTTATTTAAAAATAAACATTACGCCACAGTTGCTTCATATAGTTATACAAGTAAACCCCATACATATTTTCAATACAATATTAAAATGATTCGCTGCTTTCAAATACAAAATCCAAGCACCATAATATAAAGCAATGTTTTGTTACTAACTACAGCACTGAAAAGTATGCAAATGTGTAACATAATATAGACTATATGTTTTTATAACTTTTGCATTTTTTTATGGCTGACTCGTAAAGTCGCAACAACAATGGGGTCTAACCGGTTCATTTAGTCAGTCACGTTGCGGCTTATTTAGGCTTTTATGGCACTTAGGCTGTGTCAAAGTTAAGCGTTCAAAGTTTGGAGAAGGCCGTAATGTATGACGTAAGCCGACATCATTATATCCGAGGCCTTACAAACAACTTTGCTATTGGCGAGATTATTTGAAAGCAAACTTTACCCGTTTCGTCCCAGAGTAGCTTCGTTTGTTGACATGTTTTCTAGTTGGAAATGCTAAAATGCAAACCCGATTTGAATATGGATTTTCAAGGTAAGTATTCTACTAGGAATATAAAGAAGGTTTTATAAATGGAGAGTATATTGAGGATGTAGACGGGGATTATATACTTTGTAATCGTATAAGGAGAGTAAAGGAGATTATACGGGTTAAACGTGTATTGGGAATGTTGGGGAGACTAGATAGGCGGAGAGTATATTAAACCTATATGTACTTAATCTGTCACCATGAAATTTCTCGAGCAAGGAACAAGATAGGATTTTAAATAGCTTAATTAGATTCATTTTAAAGCTTGACGGCTAAAGACGGTGGAAAAAATAAGAAACATGTAAAAAACTACTAGGGCTTCACCCCACTGGCATTGTTAGATCCAATGGTTTTCTAATGGATACATCACTAAAGTGGGTTTAATAATAAGTTGGCTCTATATGCCGGATATTATTAAATACACTAGGTAGCAATACTGTCAGCTGAAGTAATAAGTGGGCTCTATATGCCGGATAGTATTAAATATACCAGGTAGCAATACTGTCAGCTGAAGTAATAAGTGGGATCTATATGCCGGATAGTATTAAATATACCAGGTAGCAATACTGTCAGCTGAAGTAATAAGTGGGCTCTATATGCCGGATAGTATTAAATATATCAGGTAGCAATACTGTCAGCTGAAGTAATAAGTGGGATCTATATGCCGGATAGTATTAAATATACCAGGTAGCAATACTGTCAGCTGAAGTAATAAGTGGGCTCTATATGCCGGATAGTATTAAATATACCAGGTAGCAATACTGTCAGCTGAAGTAATAAGTGGGCTCTATATGCCGGATTGTATTAAATATACCAGGTAGCAATACTGTCAGCTGAAGTAATAAGTGGGCTCTATATGCCGGATAGTATTAAATATACCAGGTAGCGATACTGTCAGCTGAAGTAATAAGTGGGGTCTGTATGCCGGATAGTATTAAATATACCAGGTAGCAATACTGTCAGCTGAAGTAATATGTGGGCTCTATATGCCGGATAGTATTAAATATACCAGGTAGCAATACTGTCAGCTGAAGTAATAAGTGGGATCTATATGCCGGATAGTATTAAATATACCAGGTAGCAATACTGTCATCTGAAGTAATAAGTGGGCTCTATATGCCGGATAGTATTAAATATACCAGGTAGCAATACTGTCAGCTGAAGTAATAAGTGGAATCTATATGCCGGATAGTATTAAATATACCAGGTAGCAATACTGTCAGCTGAAGTAATAAGTGGGATCTATATGCCGGATAGTACTAAATATACCAGGTAGCAATACTGTCAGCTGAAGTAATAAGTGGGCTCTATATGCCGGATAGTATTAAATATACCAGGTAGCAATACTGTCAGCTGAAGTAATAAGTGGGCTCTATGTGCCGGATAGTATTAAATATACCAGGTAGCAATACTGTCAGCTGAAGTAATAAGTGGGCTCTATATGCCGGATAGTATTAAATATACCAGGTAGCAATACTGTCAGCTGAAGTAATAAGTGGGCTCTATATGCCGGATAGTATTAAATATACCAGGTAGCAATACTGTCAGCTGAAGTAATAAGAGGGCTCTATATGCCGGATAGTATTAAATATACCAGGTAGCAATACTGTCAGCTGAAGTAATAAGTGGGCTCTATATGCCGGATAGTATTAAATATACCAGGTAGCAATACTGTCAGCTGAAGTAATAAGTGGGATCTATATGCCGGATAGTATTAAATATACCAGGTAGCAATACTGTCAGCTGAAGTAATAAGTGGGCTCTATATGCCGGATAGTATTAAATATACCAGGTAGCAATACTGTCAGCTGAAGTAATAAGTGGGCTCTATATGCCGGATAGTATTAAATATACCAGGTAGCAATACTGTCAGCTGAAGTAATAAGTGGGCTCTATATGCCGGATAGTATTAAATATACCAGGTAGCAATACTGTCAGCTGAAGTAATAAGTGGGCTCTATATGCCGGATAGTATTAAATATACCAGGTAGCAATACTGTCAGCTGAAGTAATAAGTGGGCTCTATATGCCGGATAGTATTAAATATACCAGGTACCAATACTGTCAGCTGAAGTAATAAGTGGGCTCTATATGCCGGATAGTATTAAATATACCAGGTACCAATACTGTCAGCTGAAGTAATAAGTGGGCTCTATATGCCGGATAGTATTAAATATACCAGGTAGCAATACTGTCAGCTGAAGTAATAAGTGGGCTCTATATGCCGGGTTGTATTAAATATACCAGGTAGCAATATTGTCAGCTGAAGTAATAAGTGGGCTCTATATGCCGGATAGTATTAAATATACCAGGTAGCAATACTGTCAGCTGAAGTAATAAGTGGGCTCTATATGCCGGATAGTATTAAATATACCAGGTAGCAATACTGTCAGCTGAAGTAATAAGTGGGCTCTATATGCCGGATAGTATTAAATATACCAGGTAGCAATACTGTCAGCTGAAGTAATAAGTGGGCTCTATATGCCGGATAGTATTAAATATACTAGGTAGCAATACTGTCAGCTGAAGTAATAAGTGGGCTCTATATGCCGGATAGTATTAAATATACCAGGTAGCAATACTGTCAGCTGAAGTGATAAGTGGGCTCTATATGCCGGATAGTATTAAATATACCAGGTAGCAATACTGTCAGCTGAAGTAATAAGTTGGCTCTATATGCCGGATAGTATTAAATATACCAGGTAGCAATACTGTCAGCTGAAGTAATAAGTGGGCTCTATATGCCGGATAGTATTAAATATACCAGGTAGCAATACTGTCAGCTGAAGTGATAAGTGGGCTCTATATGCCGGATAGTATTAAATATACTAGGTAGCAATACTGTCAGCTGAAGTAATAAGTGGGCTCTATATGCCGGATAGTATTAAATATACCAGGTAGCAATACTGTCAGCTGAAGTGATAAGTGGGCTCTATATGCCGGATAGTATTAAATATACCTGGTAGCAATACTGTCAGCTGAAGTAATAAGTTGGCTCTATATGCCGGATAGTATTAAATATATCAGGTAGCAATACTGTCAGCTGAAGTAATAAGTGGGCTCTATATGCCGGATAGTATTAAATATACCAGGTAGCAATACTGTCAGCTGAAGTAATAAGTGGGCTCTATATGCCGGATAGTATTAAATATACCAGGTAGCAATACTGTCAGCTGAAGTAATAAGTGGGCTCTATATGCCGGATAGTATTAAATATACCAGGTAGCAATACTGTCAGCTGAAGTAATAAGTGGGCTCTATATGCCGGATAGTATTAAATATACCAGGTAGCAATACTGTCAGCTGAAGTAATAAGTGGGCTCTATATGCCGGATAGTATTAAATATACCAGGTAGCAATACTGTCAGCTGAAGTAATGTGTGGGCTCTATATGCCGGATAGTATTAAATATACCAGGTAGCAATACTGTCAGCTGAAGTAATAAGTGGGCTCTATATGCCGGATAGTATTAAATATACCAGGTAGCAATACTGTCAGCTGAAGTAATAAGTGGGCTCTATATGCCGGATAGTATTAAATATACCAGGTAGCAATACTGTCAGCTGAAGTAATAAGTGGGCTCTATATGCCGGGTTGTATTAAATATACCAGGTAGCAATACTGTCAGCTGAAGTAATAAGTGGGCTCTATATGCCGGATAGTATTAAATATACCAGGTAGCAATACTGTCAGCTGAAGTAATAAGTGGGCTCTATATGCCGGATAGTATTAAATATACCAGGTAGCAATACTGTCAGCTGAAGTAATAAGTGGGCTCTATATGCCGGATAGTATTAAATATACCAGGTAGCAATACTGTCAGCTGAAGTAATAAGTGGGCTCTATATGCCGGATAGTATTAAATATACTAGGTAGCAATACTGTCAGCTGAAGTAATAAGTGGGCTCTATATGCCGGATAGTATTAAATATACCAGGTAGCAATACTGTCAGCTGAAGTGATAAGTGGGCTCTATATGCCGGATAGTATTAAATATACCAGGTAGCAATACTGTCAGCTGAAGTAATAAGTTGGCTCTATATGCCGGATAGTATTAAATATACCAGGTAGCAATACTGTCAGCTGAAGTAATAAGTGGGCTCTATATGCCGGATAGTATTAAATATACCAGGTAGCAATATTGTCAGCTGAAGTGATAAGTGGGCTCTATATGCCGGATAGTATTAAATATACTAGGTAGCAATACTGTCAGCTGAAGTAATAAGTGGGCTCTATATGCCGGATAGTATTAAATATACCAGGTAGCAATACTGTCAGCTGAAGTGATAAGTGGGCTCTATATGCCGGATAGTATTAAATATACCAGGTGGCAATACTGTCAGCTGAAGTAATAAGTTGGCTCTATATGCCGGATAGTATTAAATATATCAGGTAGCAATACTGTCAGCTGAAGTAATAAGTGGGCTCTATATGCCGGATAGTATTAAATATACCAGGTAGCAATACTGTCAGCTGAAGTAATAAGTGGGCTCTATATGCCGGATAGTATTAAATATACCAGGTAGCAATACTGTCAGCTGAAGTAATAAGTGGGCTCTATATGCCGGATAGTATTAAATATACCAGGTAGCAATACTGTCAGCTGAAGTAATAAGTGGACTCTATATGCCGGATAGTATTAAATATACCAGGTAGCAATACTGTCAGCTGAAGTAATAAGTGGGCTCTATATGCCGGATAGTATTAAATATACCAGGTAGCAATACTGTCAGCTGAAGTAATAAGTGGGCTCTATATGCCGGATAGTATTAAATATACCAGGTAGCAATACTGTCAGCTGAAGTAATAAGTGGGCTCTATATGCCGGATTGTATTAAATATACCAGGTAGCAATACTGTCAGCTGAAGTAATGTGTGGGCTCTATATGCCGGATAGTATTAAATATACCAGGTAGCAATACTGTCAGCTGAAGTAATAAGTGGGCTCTATATGCCGGATAGTATTAAATATACCAGGTAGCAATACTGTCAGCTGAAGTAATAAGTGGGCTCTATATGCCGGATTGTATTAAATATACCAGGTAGCAATACTGTCAGCTGAAGTAATGTGTGGGCTCTATATGCCGGATAGTATTAAATATACCAGGTAGCAATACTGTCAGCTGAAGTAATAAGTGGGCTCTATATGCCGGATAGTATTAAATATACCAGGTAGCAATACTGTCAGTTGAAGTAAACAGCTGATGTGAATTGGATTGTTTATTTATTTTATTATGATTGTTCAATTGAATTGTTGAAGTATATCTAACTGTGGAAGTCTGCGTTTTTGTGTAAAAGTATTTGGCAATAGTGTGCAGTAAAAATAATGGTGAATGTAAATAATAAACAAATATGAAAATAATCCCGCAAAAATCATTGTTTGGCAAGAAATATTATTATGATTCTAGCATAAAATGATTGCTATTAAAATCACAATTATAATTTATTATTTACACAATTAAAGCGAGTTTAACAGTAAGTATTTAATTTCATTTTATTGTAATAAATAAAAAGCAGCAAATACCGCTACGAGTCCTTAGTCTAGTTTATTATTAGAAGTGAAAATTTATGGTGTAAATAGTGCAAGATCTGAGTGTAAATTTCAAGGTAGAAATACCAATATAATTGGCATTAAATACATAAACAAGTGATTTCACGAATAGGTACCAGACAATCTATTTGCAAGATAACTACAGAAAAATAATATCACATAATCCCGTAAACATTTAAACAAAAAGAGATATATTTTTAACATTACTTTAATTATTTTGGTAACATATAACTTTTATGCAATTACAAAAACACTTCATTCAATCACTTACTATCCAATTTGATTAAAAACCTTTCTTCGTTACACAAAGAACGTCGCAACTAGGTTATTCATTTGATTAATATCTTCTGAAGATTATGGAAATTTTAAATTCAGCGAGATCCAGACAAATTGAATTGTAAGAGAAGCATTTCAGTCTCTGCAAGACAGAAGGATTAAAACTGGTCTTCGTTTAAATATTCCATTAAGTTCAACGGATTGAAAGATTAGTTACCTCTTTCTTAACTATGGTTCTTACTAGATCACTTTAAAAAAAGGTTTATTTTCTAACATATTTTATAATATCTTAATAAAAGTGTCTATACGCATATATATACGCATAAATATAATAATATAATAAAAAATAAATAATGTTATTTGGAATCCTTATTTATTATTCTATAATTTTAATAAATTTAATAATTATATATGTCTATACGCAGAAATATAAATATAAATAAATATAAATATAAATAAATATAAATATAAATATATATATATATATATATATATATATATATATATATATATATATATATATATACATATATATATATATATATATATATATATATATAAATTTGCAACATTATTTTTATGTATTCGCTTATCACTTACACCATAGAGTACTTACACAAGAATCTTACTATATATATATATATATATATATATATATATATATATATATATATATATATATATATGCGTGTCGACTTTCAGGGACTTAATTTACGTCTCCCTATTTTCCTCAGGGACTTAAAGATCCCTGAAAGTCGACTCATATATATCCAGAGAAAGATTCCCGTTTATTATAGTGTAAGATATATATATATATATATATATATATATATATATATATATATATATATATACAAATTAAACATCGATATGAAAGAAATATCAAAGAAAGACAGACTCTCGATTCAAGAAAAAATTGGTCTACATCAGGTAAGGGATTCTGAACAATTTTACGCCTTATTTTCTCCTTTTTGGCCAAAGCCAGGGGATCATTATGTCACTTTTATTGACTCAATTTACTTCCATTCCTTCTCTCCTCCTCCTTTTTAAAAAATTATACAATCAACAATTTGGTCAAATTAATGTATAAGACCCTTGCTATTCACGCTTGATGCCTGTATTTCATAACATGGGACCAAATGCATTCATAATCTATTCGACTCTTCTAAGGGGAAACTAAGCAAACTCATGAATCCTAAAAAAACACATTAAAACCTCTATTATTACAAGTAAACTTGCGCGTGACACTGGCTAACAGAAGTGATGTTATATTTGTATAATATTTTATTAGACTCCAGTTAAAGTAGTAATTTTTAATAAAAGTATTTATTTATTAGAGTACTTTAATCAGATCTTGAAACATTTTTTCTCGAACTTTCTATTTACCGAAATTATTGAAATCGTATTTTAAAGTGTCAGAAGCTCACTTTAACAATTGGGATAAAAATACCTAAAATATTTATTATATAATAAGATTTATTATAAGATTTACAATACATCTTGTTTGAATAAGATGTATTCAAACATAAGTTATTATATTAACTGATAAAACATAATGAGTAATAGCATGCTAATGTAATAATGTACAATTTTATTGATCCAGTGACATAACCTATGTGTTAAAACAGCTGTTCTCCAACATAAAATCAGCTGTTGTATGAAATAATATGTTATCACTTAATTAAAGCTACAATAGTTGTATGCAGATCATTTTACAAATTTATAGGAGGTTTGAGCATGATGATTTGAATGTGTCGCCAGCTTGAAGATTTTAACCCGTATAATTTTTCTGTTCACTGAGAGTTTATTATTCGTGAACAGAAAAATGTTTGAATTCACTTAAAACATTTTTTTAACTAGGCTTTACTGGAATAGATATTTAATTATTGTTATTATGTTTCTAATGTGTGTAATGGGAAAGCTTTTCTAATGTTATCTTCGTGTATCGCTGTCTGCCGGATTATTTTGATTAAATGCATGATAAAGTTTCGAAGCAAGCACAACTATATAGATTTTTGACGATTTGAGAAAACATGAAACTTAATAAAACCGTTTATTCCTTGAAAACCACAAACACGACTTTAAACGCCCAAACAACATTAGAAATATAAGAATAATATGCGTGTAGGAGCCCTAGAAGTGGCATTACCATAAAGCCGCGAATAGCCTCGTACATAGAAAACGGCTTGAATACATTTGCGTAGGAAATATGTCTTGGTGGGGTGCCAAACTCTGGTTTCTTCTTAGCTCCGGCCGCCAAGAAGGCATAAAAATGTATGGTTTCACTTCTATAAAGATATTCCTTTGATGTTAGGAATTCACCACTTCATTGCGTCTCATCAACAGTCAACCATTGGACTTACAACGGAAAGCTGATATATTTATGTCAACCTTGCTTTCAAATTTTACTTGAACTTAAATTAAAATTTTATTTCATTATATTTTCATTTTCATGCTTTTCACGTTCCTTTTAATCGAAATAAAAGCTATTTTTAAATGATTGTTTTTTATAAAATACAAAGTAAACACAAAAACATACACAACTCACAATTATAAAACTTTATTTTCATACGCGTTTCAATGACATGTCATCATCCCCATCATCAGTGGTGCTACCACAAACATATAACTTTAATTATAGAAATGAAATATTACCTATAATAGTTTTACAAAAATTAGAACCGGATCTGAGCATTGCCAAATTTACAAACACGGCTATATTTTTGTGGAGCATCACTGATGATGGTGACATAAGTCATTGAAACAATGAAAATTAGGTTTTCTAACTTGTGGCTTTTGTATATTTCTTGTGTATATAACCTTAACCCATAAGCCAGCTCAAACATTGTTTATAAAATTTGAAATATTTTATTCTTTGTTTTATTAATACCCTAAACTATCTGTTTCAGATTAGTGACCCTTCCCACAGGAACCATATTTTTTCCTTCTAGCTTTACCATGGGAATACAATCTCCCTTACTTAATCATCCCTTTAATCTAATAACGCATCCACATTTTTTTTTCATTCCCTTGCCCCTAAGCACATATGACTGGTAGACTTACAGGTACTGTATTAGATAAATATATCGTTACCTATTATGGGGAAAATATAACATCCCTTAGTCATACATCCTGTCATTTTATGTACAACATACACAAAAACATAACCTACAAGCAATCAAAACATCTGCCTTAAGAAATCATGACTTTATACAATATAATATGACCTAATACAATAACTTAAACAATTTAATCAAACATTCCCTATTTGTGGATGTATAAGAAAATTAATTCGAAAATTTGACTTAAACATAACCTCAAATCATCCTAGTGAGACAGCTGTTTGCAATAAGAGTCGTGTATTTCACTCTGAAACCTTCAGATCAAAATTCGTTCATCTACGGATTTAGACACGCTTTCGTGTGAATGTGACGTCATCTTGTACAGGTTACTTCAGTAACCATTTTTCATATTGCTCCTTACGATGCTGCACTTAAGTACGTACATTCTATTACGTTGTCCCACCAGTCTTAACCTCTTCCACCGTTCCTTTATGTCTCATATGATAATAAAGAAAGCATATTTTGTTATTTTAGGATTCACTTGTATCCAGGCACACCGGAGATTTCTTTCTGCGCCAAACCTATACTGGCTGACAGTTCTCACCTTCAACAAACGTTAACCGCGTTGTAAAAGTTGCTGCAGCATTGCTTCATGAAACCTTTACTTTTTCTTGAACAATTTTTTGGTTAGGTTGGTGAATTGACATCTGTTTTGTTCTGTATTTCCGACGAGTCACATCTTACAACAACAAAGCATGGTACTGTACGGATTGGTTTTTGTGCCGGTTAATAGAACGTTCCTGATGAAAGAAATTTAACTGTACATTGTTACTATTTAGTACATATTTAATGTTACTTAATATACTATGCAACCAAGTTCCAATACACTGAACCAATTGGATGTAACAACCATAAACGTCATGATCTATTTTGAAATCTTCATTTATCATGCAACTGCCATCTGTTCTTAAAGCTTTTAATGGCAGATTCTTGAGGCCTATTCTAAATAACTACTTAGCTTAGTGATTTGTAAGGTGGAAGTAGATGGAAATCCTACGCAACAAGTTTACTTGAAGAGCTTTTTTTTGTTATAGGAATAATAGTAATTTATAGGAACGGAATTATATTTTATACGAACCTATACGCATATTATATTTCCTTATGGAATTAATAATTCCGTACTCTTGTATTTCTGGTTTAGTTAAATACTTGACAAACCACCAATTATTCAGTGAAATAATTCCCTTATACAGCAACCATTAAGGCTCTACACATTGTGAGATAGAGCTTCGATAATGAGAACAAATAAACAGCACGAAATACTAAAAGATTGCGCTCAAAATGAAACTAATTTATGTGAAGGTCTAGTTGTCATTAGTCTAGTTATTTGAAGTCTACTTTAAAGTCTATTCTATATGAAGTCCATAACGAAACAGGTTTATTCAGTCTCCGAAACAACTTATCAGTCTAACAGTAGTAGGCTTACGCAGACATATTTTAATTACAACAACAATATAAATGAACGTTAGAGCTTGCCTCGTACAAAGTTTCAAAAAATATTGATGCAACCAAAATGTAATAAAAGCATTTTACAATAGCTTTTAGTATATTTTTATGGTATCCTGTTAAATTTTATTTATGATTGAGCATATATTCAAGTGAATGTAATTTATTTTATTATTTAAATCAATTTATAGAGGCTATTATAAAAACTATTCTAAACTCATTTAATCCTCAGTTACTTATAGGTTACAGGGGAAAAAGTATTGAAAAAAAGTAATATATGACTAAAAATTTAAGTCGATTCCTACGTACGTCAACAAAGACAAACTGTTTTAAAGGTTTTATTAAATAATTATAATTATTATAATAAAATATGCGTTAAACATTATACACTATACATTACATTTCATTGTATTATACATTAATAACATTATACGTTATTATATTATAATATGCGTTAAACATTATACACTATACATTATATTTCATTGTATTATACATTAATAACATTATACGTTATTATATTATAATATGCGTTAAACATTATACACTATACATTACATTTCATTGTATTATACATTAATAACATTATACGTTATTATATTATAATATGCGTTAAACATTATACACTATACATTACATTTCATTGTATTATACATTAATAACATTATACGTTATTATATTATAATATGCGTTAAACATTATACACTATACATTACATTTCATTGTATTATACATTAATAACATTATACGTTATTATATTATAATATGCCTTAAAACAGCTGGTCTACCATATAACCTATAAAATAAAATCAGCTGTTTTATGAAATCATATACTATCACTTATTTTATTGCCAATGGGACGAAATAATTAAACTGCATAACTTTCCCCTTTAGTGAAAGGTTCTTCTCTTATATAAAGTAAAATTAATTTATTAGAATTAATTATTGAAATAATATTTGTAGAAAGTGTATTAGCCTTAAGTTTCATTCACTACAAGTCTTTAAAAAATGTATTAAAACTAGTGTGGATGAATAAAAGATATTTCATTATTGATTAAAATTTTGAACAAAATATATATATAAGAAGAGTTTAAACTAATAGAAGGAATTGAAAAAGAAAACGTCCCTGCTCAGGGAGGTAATATTTGTTATGTTAACCTCATAGCATATATAACATCTTATTATGTTTTTTAGAATAAGATTGCTTTGTGGTTTGACTTGTTTTAGTACTGTGCCATATTCGTTGCTTGATACATAACTTAAAACTTTGTGGTCGAATAAAGAAGTGTTTAGTGATGTATCGAGTGAAATCTTTGAGTATTTACCTTAGAGTATTAAACGTTATCAAATTATAATTTTGAACTTTGTATCCAAACAACAATATATCCGTGGCTCTACCTAGCTTTGCATTTAAATTGCTACGTTTATATAGTTACATTTAAATGGAAACACTACATTTAACGAGAACTAAAATTAAGCCTCACTAATATTATTCTTTACTAAACAGTCTCTATAGGTCAAAGTCATTTATAAATAGAAAAACATTGAACAAAGTATAAACAGGTAATAAAACTAATTCTTATATTGAAGTCGACAAAATATGCAATTACTTTTAAATATTTAAAAAATTTTACAAAATTTAATTGGAAATAAACCAAAACCTTCGAGTTACTTTTGAATCGTGTTAAGTTCCTTATTAAAGTATAATTACATGTTATTGCTTGTGACGCATACATACGGAGAACAAGCCGGAGGCAGCCGTGCGTGCCGCTAATACAGCTACACTTGGTGCCGCGAACAGAAGCTGGCGCTTTCTCCTAATTTTCTTAACCATCAAATGTGATTAAATTAAAAAAACTGTAGATAGTATTACAAGAAAAATTATACCTTATAATTACTAATACTATTAATAATAATAATAATAATTATTATTATTATTATTAGTAATGCCACAATACTATATATGGTTATTATTACTATTATAATTAATAATATTTATTGTTATTATGTTTATTATTTATTATAAATATTATTTATATTATTATTATTATTATTAATAATAATACTAACAATTACTACTGTGTATTATAATTGTTTGTTTTTTTATATATTTTTTCAATTTAATATTTCTCTTCTTTTATATAGGCATTATTTAGATTTCTTATATTACGATCTGTCTCTAATTGTCATTCCATCGTTTTCCTACTCTTCTCACCGATCGCCTTCATATTGTCGAACAATCTCGCTCAGTTCTTACTACTCTACCTTCATTCATTCTGCTTTTATTGTCATTCCACTCTCTTCTTCTTTTCATCACCCATTATTTAATTAATCACTTTTACATTAGTTTACGACTATTCTAACTTTAGATTTTGCAACATTGTAAAAACTTACATTTGTAAAAACATTATTCAGTTTTTCCCATCTTGCATCTACGTCGTATGTATGAGCTTTCTGCTGTAACTCTGAGTGGTTACCCACCAATTCTTCTGAGGACTTTCAATTCTCTTCTTTTCCGCTTTCCCTTTGTCTTTGCTGATTCAGGTTTTGTTTACGCTGCGTATGTCACTAATGGTGTTACTACTTTGTAAACTCTATTTTTCACTTCCATCCCTATATAGTTATTGCTCCATATTGATGTATACAAATTTCCAGCAAATCTGTTTGTTTATTCACTTGCTCCTCTACTTTGGTTTCCGGCTTTCCCTTATAACGCAGAGTAATGCCAAGGGTTTAATCCTACGATCGTTGTCACTTTTATAGAGAGACTTATTTCAAACTATTCTGAGAGAAAATAATGGACGCTCGGTTGACGTAAAGTGACAGAAGGTCACCGACCACAGGGTGCCACTATCAGGGAGCGATAACATTAACCATTGACCTTTGTTCTGGCATTATTAATTCTGATGTATATAAAAAGCATTTTTAATATAGGCGAATCAAAAATCCTCTAATAATAAAACCCCACAAAACTGTATAATTTCATATTACAGGGTTTTTAAAGACATTGCTAAGTACAAACAAAAATAGTATTATTTTCATTTAATGTCTTTTATTAAATATTAATTTTTTTATATAGGCTAATGACAGATGACAGACAATTTTGCTTTTTTAAAACACTCAACGTTTTGAATTTCTTTCCGAAATTCCTTTTCAAGAGCTCAATTTCAATTAAACAATTAATTTTTATAGGTTTTTTGTGTGTTTTTAGAAATTTATAATGTTGACTCTATTATTAATAGTAGATGTGTTAGTGTATGTATCTGTGATTTGTCAGTTTTATTGTGATAGAAAAAATTTGACTTGAAAATTAATATTTATTAAGAGTTTTATAGTTTGTTGTATTATTACAACAAAATATATTACAACAATAATAGTTGTTCTATTATGTTTTGTATAATGTTGTGTATTTTATAAATAGTAAGTTGTGTTGTATAGTTGTTTAATTAAAATTGAGCTCTTGAAAAGGAATTTCGGAAATAAATTCGAAACATTGAGTGTTTTAAAAAAGCAAAATTGCCTATGATCGAATTCATTATCAACGTATTGGAAAAAAATGGAAATTTCCGTTGTACCTCGGTAGAATCGGTGCGAGATCCATTCGTTGCTCTGCAGACACCTAACCTTTACTCAGTAATTTCCGTTGTACCTCGGTAGAATCGGTGCGAGATCCATTCGTTGCTCTGCAGACACCTAACCTTTACTCAGTAATTTCCGTTGTACCTGGGTAGAATCGGTGCGACATCCATTCGTTGCTCTGCAGACACCTAACCTTTACTCAGTAATTTCCGTTGTACCTCGGTAGAATCGGTTCGAGATCCATTCGTTGACACCTAACCTTTACACAGTACATTCCGTTGTACCTCGGTAGAATCGGTGCGAGATCCATTCGTTGACACCTAACCTTTACTCAGTAATTTCCGTTGTACCTCGGTAGAATCGGTGCGAGATCCATTCGTTGCTCTGCATACACCTAACCTTTACTCAGTAATTTCCGTTGTACCTCGGTAGAATCGGTGCGACTTCAATTCGTTGCTCTGCAGACACCTATCCTTTACTCAGTAATTTCCGTTCTACCTCGGTAGAATCGGTGTGAGATCCATTAGTTGCTCTGCAGACACCTAACCTTTACTCAGTAATTTCCGTTGTACCTCGGTAGAATCGGTGCGAGATCCATTCGTTGCTCTGCAGACACCTAACCTTTACTCAGTAATTTCCGTTGTACCTCGGTAGAATCGGTGCGAGATCCATTCGTTGCACTGCAGACACCTAACCTTAACTCTGTAACATAATATCAATAGTGTACAGTATATTATACATTGTTTGTATTTGCAATGCATGCATTAGGCTCATATATTACCAAATATCTTAAGTAAATTACTCCATTTATCTCGCTTGGTAAATATTTTAAGATAGGAAAAAACTGCTATTTTTGGCCTAATGTAATACAGTAGCTTTAAGACGAAACAGTATTTCGTCACAACTCATTTAAACGGAATCGCTTAAAATTCTCAGAAAAAGTCTGCAGAAGACAAAAGTGTTTCATTGCATTCCTAAACAGAATTCTGTTTGTTTGCTATGCTACAAACAAACACCGGGCGTTTGTATTAACTGTAGATTACTTTACCAGAGCTAAGACATATGAGAAAACCTGAAATCCGAAGGACCAAGAGCCGCTACGTCATATTATAAGGTTATGCAACGCTATGTTTACTTAGTTTTTATTTTTTTCCCACAGAAATAATATTAAACACGAAGAATTAAGCCAGCATTAGTTTCAGAGAACAATAAAATTACCTGCATTTAAATTGAAAGGGAAAGTTATTACAGGAATTAATCAACCCCAGAGACACACCTGGGCCTTGTGTGTCAGGCAAATTGATAGGCAGGGGGAGTGTCTGCTGAAATGATACTTTTTCAGTTGGAGTTAAATGTTATGTGAATGTTTTCAGTCTTCCAACTCCGTTTTTAGATTATCAGTAAAACTATAGGTAATGATTCACAACTTAAATCGAAACATTTGTTGCGTGTACCTTTGGAGGATATAAAAATTTGATATTTTATATAGTTTTAAATCGTTTCGCTGGCTCATGTGAAGTGTGCAGTGTGTTAATAGAGTCTGTTGTTTTTTAACCTCCCTGTGTAGCATATATAAAAACTGGGGCACAAGTTAGTTTCTTAACTCCAGTGGAGTTGTATGTGTTACAGATTTTATTGTTGGGTTTAAATTGTTTATTGAGGATGTTATTTATGGAGTAGGCTTTTTAGTTTGTTTTGTGAAAACAGATTTCTTGTTACTTGTTGATTTTATATTTAACAAGCAGTATGAAAAAAAAATGTCTAAGTCAATTCCTACTTAATTCAAAAAAGTTAAATTTTATAATTACAAATAATATATATATATATATATATATATATATATATATATATATATATATATATATATTGTAATCCTTAAATGAATTATTTTTTCCTTGTTGAATATGTATGGTGAAATAAAATAATTTTCATAAACAATAATATACGAGTATTACTTCATTTTATTGTTGATTGAAACTTTTCGCTCATTTACATTATTAGCATTTTCAAAATTTATAAATCACTGTCCAGTTATGGGACTAGAGTAAGACTCTAGTCTTACTCTAGTCACATAACTGGACAGTGATTTATAAATTTTGAAAATGCTAAAAATGTAAATGAGCGAAAAGCTTCAATCAACAATAAAATGAAGTAATACTCGTATATTCTTGTTTATGAAAATTATTTTATTTCACCATATATATATATATATATATATATATATATATATATATATATATATATATATATATATATATATATATAATACGTTTTCTTGTTTAATAATTTAAAACAACATAGGTTATTCAAATACAAGAATATTTATTATTTTATATCCAAATAATAAATATTCTTGTATTTGAATAACCTATGTTGTTTTAATATATATATATATATATATATATATATATATATATATGTGTGTGTGTGTGTGTGGGTGTGTGTGTGTGTGTGTGTGTGTGTGTGTGTGTGTGTGTGTGTGTGTGTGTGTTAGAATAACAATATTAAGTGGAAAAGTAGGAAGTGAATTTCCTTGCAATTTTCCATTTTCCTTTCTATGTATAAACTGTTTTTTTTTTGTTTGTTACTATTTATACGCTTTATGGTCGCTTGCATTGTGTTGTAGTTTCTTTTCGCTTTCCTATCCCATTGTCCGTTTGTGAAGCAAGTTTCGACACCGTTAATCTAGTTTATTTTATTGTTTTCATTCGTTTTCAATATTTCAGCATTTTGTATGATATTTTGTGGTAACCAAGGCAACAATGGATGTTTCGACGACAACCAGGGGAAAAAAATAAAAATTCATATACTTATTTGAGAAACATACTTTTATAATTTGGGG
Source organism: Prosapia bicincta (assembly GCA_036971475.1). Taxonomy (NCBI): domain Eukaryota; kingdom Metazoa; phylum Arthropoda; class Insecta; order Hemiptera; family Cercopidae; genus Prosapia; species Prosapia bicincta. The sequence goes on from JBAIZL010000009.1 coordinate 9,949,953, forward strand.
ACGTTAGCTCAGTGCCAATAGCGCTAGACTTCAAAGACCAGTTTAAAAGAGAGATGCCCTTAATTTCACAAATACCGATGACTTCATCCAATTTACCCTTCTATTTCAAACGACTACAATTTCTTTTGCGTCTTGCATTCGCGATAACCATACACAGGGCACAAGGACAATCATTGACCAAAATTAAATTTGGAATTAAAAATATTTGGATTAATAAATTTGGAATTAAAAATATTTGGATTAAATTTGGAACATTCGCGCTCTTTGCACGGATAAATATATTTTGGGTGTTCACGTGTTGGGACCCCTAAGCATTTATGTGTTTATACACCTAATGAAATGACGAAAAACGTTGTCTATCCACTAGAATTGCAGTTAATGAAATATAATTATTTAGATGTTTGATTTAATTTTTTAATGGAAAATTAATTAATAAAATCCCATAATTCATTATAAAATTATGATTTCAGGCGCAGTAACGCTCATTGGGTAACGCTAGCTACGATAAAGGTAAAAGATTTCACTTTTCTTAGTCATTGTTTTTCATGTATGTTTTTTTTCAAAGCAGGATCTTACTTCTGTTAAGGAAAATTATATTTTGAACTTTTTGAAGTATAAATCACATCCAGAAATAAGAAATAAGGATGTATTTTTTGTTTATAATATAATTAATTAGCTCCATTGTGCAGCCGTCTCGGCTTTTTGTAGCGGCTAATTGCTTCAAACAAGAAGTATAAAGGCTCGGAGCTTAAATGAGCTGGTATGGTTATTCTGCCGCGGGATAATTAGTTATGTAGAGAGCGTCGTTGCATCGGGAAGGTCAAGCATAACGTAACTTGGTGTTGCTGTTATTGTAACGATGATGTTTACGAACGTTTCTCAAGCAACTCTTCTCATTTACTATTATTGTTTCACTTTTTCATCATTTTCACATCATTGTCGAAATGAAAACATTTCTTTTATTAGAGATTTTGTCAACCGTTTTACAACCTTATCAACTACAAGGTCACCTGCATGATTGTGGGTGACAAGGTCACCTATAGTCGCTTCTACATGACTTCCCCTGGATAGTCACACACACATGTGTCGTCCATAATTACTAAATATTAGTTCTACATAGTCCCCCTTAAATAGTCACCATTACCTAGTCGCGCACGCCCGGTCACCGCTACATATTCCTTCATGCATAGTCTGTTCTACATAGGACCTAATGATAATTTGCATCTATTTAGTCGTCAACAACATATACCTATCCATCGGCCTTACATAGGTGCTCATACCATTTGCTCCTATTTAGTAGTCAATACATCTACCTATCCATCGGCCCTACATATTCGCTTATACCTTTTGCTCCTGTTTAGTCGTCAATACATCTACCTATCCTTTGGCCCTACATAGGCGCTCATATAGTTTGCTCATATTTAGTCGTCAGTATAGGCCTATCTACCTATCCATCGGCCCTACATAGGCGCTCATACCATTTGCTCCTATTTAGTCGTCAATACATCTACCTATCCATCGGCCCTACATAGACGATCATACCTTTTGCTCCTATTTAGTCGTCAGTATATCTACCTATCCATCGGCCCTACATAGGCGCTCATACCATTTGCTCCTATTTAGTCGTCAATACATCTACCTATCCATCGGCCCTACATAAGCGCTCATTCCATTTTCTCCTATTTAGTCGTCAGTATAGGCTTATCTACCTATCCATCGGCCCTACATAGGCGCTCACACCATTTGCTCCTATTTAGTCGTTAATTCATCTACCTATCCATCAGCCTTACATAGGCTCTCATACCATTTGCTCCTTTTTAGTTGTCAACACATCTACGTATCCATCGACCGTACATAGGCGCTAATACCATTTGCTCCTATTTAGTCGTCAATACATCTACCTATCCATCGGCCCTACATAGGTGCTCATACCATTTACTCCTATTTAGTCGTCAATACATCTACCTATCCATCGGCCCTACATATTCGCTCATACCATTTGCTCCTATTTAGTCGTCAATACATCTACCTATCCATCGGTCCAACATAGGCGCTCATACCATATGCTTCTATTTAGTCGTCAATATATCTACCTATCCATCAGCCAAACATTGACGCTCATACCATTTGCTCCTATTTAGTCGTCAATACATCTACCTATCCATCGGCCCTACATAGGCGCTCATACCATTTGCTCCTATTTAGTCGTCAATACATCTACCTATCCATCGGCCCTACATATGCGCCTATACCATTTGCTTCTATTTAGTCGTCAATACATCTTCATATCCATCAGGCCTACATAGGTTCTCATACCATTTGCTCCCTTTTAGTCGTCAATACATCTACCTATCCATCGGCCCTACATATTCGCTCATACCATTTGCTCCTATTTAGTCGTCAATACATCTACCTATCCATCGGCCCAACATAGGCGCTCATACCATATGCTTCTATTTAGTCGTCAATATATCTACCTATCCATCAGCCAAACATTGACGCTCATACCATTTGCTCCTATTTAGTCGTCAATACATCTACCTATCCATCGGCCCTACATAGGCGCTCATACCATTTGCTCCTATTTAGTCGTCAATACATCTACCTATTCATCGGCCCAACATAGGCGCTCATACCATATGCTTCTATTTAGTCGTCAATATATCTACCTGTCCATCAGCCAAACACTGACGCTTATACCATTTGCTCCTATTTAGTCGTCAATACATCTACCTATCCATCGGCCCTACATAGGTGCTCATACCATTTACTCCTATTTAGTCGTCAATACATCTACCTATCCATCGGCCCTACATATTCGCTCATACCATTTGCTCCTATTTAGTCGTCAATACATCTACCTATCCATCGGCCCAACATAGGCGCTCATACCATATGCTTCTATTTAGTCGTCAATATATCTACCTATCCATCAGCCAAACATTGACGCTCATACCATTTGCTCCTATTTAGTCGTCAATACATCTACCTATCCATCGGCCCTACATAGGCGCTCATACCATTTGCTCCTATTTAGTCGTCAATACATCTACCTATCCATCGGCCCTACATAGGCCCCTATACCATTTGCTTCTATTTAGTCGTCAATACATCTTCATATCCATCAGGCCTACATAGGTTCTCATACCATTTGCTCCCTTTTAGTCGTCAATACATCTACCTATCCATCGGCCCTACATATTCGCTCATACCATTTTCTCCTATTTAGTCGTCAATACATCTACCTATTCATCGGCCCAACATAGGCGCTCATACCATATGCTTCTATTTAGTCGTCAATATATCTACCTGTTCGTCAGCCAAATATTGACGCTTATACCATTTGCTCCTATTTAGTCGTCAATACATCTTCCTATCCATCGGCCCTACATAGACGATCACACCTTTTGCTCCTATTTAGTCGTCAGTATATCTACCTATCCATCGGCCCTACATAAGCGCTCATTCAATTTTCTCCTATTTAGTCGTCAGTATAGGCTTATCTACCTATCCATCGGCCCTACATAAGCGCTCATTCCATTTTCTCCTATTTAGTCGTCAGTATAGGCTTATCTACCTATCCATCGGCGCTACATAGGCGCTCATACCATTTACTTCTATTTAGTTGTCAATACATCAACCTATCCATCGTCCCTACATAAGCGCTCATTCCATTTTCTCCTATTTAGTCGTCAGTATAGGCTTATCTACCTATCCATCGGCCCTACATAGGCGCTCACACCATTTGCTCCTATTTAGTCTCAATTCATCTACCTATCCATCAGCCTTACATAGGCTCTCATACCATTTGCTCCTTTTTAGTTGTCAATACATCTAATTATCCATCGGCCCTACATAGGCGCTCATACCATTTGCTCCTATTAGTCGTCAATACATCTAATTATCCATCGGCCCTACATAGACGATCATACCTTTTGCTCCTATTTAGTCGTCAGTATATCTACCTATCCATCGGCCCTACATAAGCGCTCATTCCATTTTCTCCTATTTAGTCGTCAGTATAGGCTTATCTACCTATCCATCGGCCCTACATAGGCGCTCACACCATTTGCTCCTATTTAGTCTCAATTCATCTACCTATCCATCGGCCCTACATAGACGATCATACCTTTTGCTCCTATTTAGTCGTCAGTATATCTACCTATCCATCGGCCCTACATAAGCGCTCATTCCATTTTCTCCTATTTAGTCGTCAGTATAGGCTTATCTACCTATCCATCGGCCCAACATAGGCGCTCATACCATATGCTACTATTTAGTCGTCAATATATCTACCTATCCATCAGCCAAACATTGACGCTTATACCATTTGCTCCTATTTAGTCGTCAATACATCTACCTATCCATCGGCCCTACATAGACGATCATACCTTTTGCTCCTATTTAGTCGTCAGTATATCTACCTATCCATCGGCCCTACATAAGCGCTCATTCCATTTTCTCCTATTTAGTCGTCAGTATAGGCTTATCTACCTATCCATCGGCCCTACATAAGCGCTCATTCCATTTTCTCCTATTTAGTCGTCAGTATAGGCTTATCTACCTATCCATCGCCCTACATATGCGCTCATACCATTTGCTTCTATTTAGGTGTCAATACATCAACCTATCCATCGTCCCTACATAAGCGCTCATTCCATTTTCTCCTATTTAGTCGTCAGTATAGGCTTATCTACCTATCCATCGGCCCTAATTATTCGCTCACACCATTTGCTCCTATTTAGTCTCAATTCATCTACCTATCCATCAGCCTTACATAGGCTCTCATACCATTTGCTCCTTTTTAGTTGTCAATACATCTAATTATCCATCGGCCCTACATAGGCGCTCATACCATTTGCTCCTATTTAGTCGTCAATACATCTACCTATACATCGGCCCTACATAGGCGCCTATACCATTTGCTCTTATTTAGTCGTCAATACATCTTCGTATCCATCGGCCCTACATAGGCGCTCATACCATTTGCTCCTATTTACTCGTCAATATATCTACCTATCCATCGGGCCTACATAGGCGCTCATACCATTTGCTCTTATTTAGTCGCCAATACATCTACCTATCCATCGGCCCTACATAGGCGCCTATACCATTTGCTTCTATTTAGTCGCCAATACATCCACCTCTGCATAACCACCGATTCATAGTCGCCCCTACATAGTCGCCCTTACTTAGTCGCTCAAGTTTAATAGCCCCTACAATGTCGCTCGTGCTTTCTTGCCCCTACTTAGTCACTCCTATTTAGTTGCGTAAATATCTACTTCTATACTGTAACCCATACATTATCGCCCCAGCATGCCACTCATACTTAGTCGCCCATACTTAATTTAATCTTCGACGATTAGAAATACATCATGGACACTATAAGTGTCACTTTTAATAAAGTGTGCATTCTATAGATCATATTTAATAACAATAGATACGAGTTGTAAAGCATGGCCTGTGCTTTTCGAAAGCTCCTAGCGACACCATACGGTGTCGTATAGAAAATTAATTCGTATAGCAGTGATACTACATCAATTAATGATACATTAATATCCATTGCAATAATTTTGTTCTCAGGAAAATATCGCGTCACAGAAACGTGTATAATATATATCAGTGCTATACACACACACACACACACTCGTATATCAAACTTCTCCCCTCGAAAAAGTAACTCTAATATGAGAAAAGAAGTTTGATATACGAGTGTGTGTGTATAACACTCATATATATATATATATATATATATATATATATATATATATATATTTTAAAACAACACAGGTTATTCAAATACAAGAATATTTATTATTTTATATCCAATATTATTTATTATTTTATATTCTTGTATTTGAATAACCTGTGTTGTTTTAAATTATTAAACAAGAAAACGTATTTTATATTTATATATATATATATATATATATATATATATATATATATATATATATATATACTTATATATCAGTGTTATACACACACGCTCGTATATCAAACTTATCCCCTCGAAAAAGTAACTCTAATACGTAGAAACCGTAGCCATCATTATCTGGAAATTCTCAGATATATCTTACTGATATTTGCTCTATAGAAATTGAAACAATACATAACACAACATATGAAATAAATGTGTTTCGATGTTCTCTCAAAGATTCGTTTTAACAGATCATATGTACAACTTATGCGGCTCTCAGTAAAATGCGTTGCAATGTATTGGTGCTGAATACACACAAACGTAGTGTCTATTTCCTGCTTCGTGGATCTACAGCTAGTCCGGAATATTTTCACAACGGTAAAAGTTACATGTTTATGGTAATATTATTGCCCTTGTCGCGAACTACAAGAGAACCGCTTTACGCTGGGAGTTGTAAACTTATAAAATGTGTTTATTGTGTAACGGTTGTAACGGTTGTGGTGTATAGAACCACACAGAACGTCGTGGAATTCCAGGTTGCTTGTGGGTATGTTCATACCAACCGAGGCGAGAGAGTGACTTCTTGCGTAATATAGCGATGGATTGTTGGCTTGCTTAGGAAGGCTAAATCTGTTTTAAGGGGAAATGTGTGCAGACTTACTTTGGCTCTTGTAGGTGGAGAAGAACTGCATGTTGCCTATGTGATGGTTTCCCACGAGTAAAACCTGAACCTTCAAATACGTGTTTATTTATTTACATAGACTACTTACATAAAAAGATAGAGAAAGGGTTGAAATTTGTTTTCTGTGACATGGCTCTACTGATTTCACTAGACTTTCATTGATGAAGTATTGGTCATAGAAACACGTTTGGTCACACAAAGTTTAACACGTTTGGTTAAACTTGTTGTTTATGAGTTTATTCTAGATTAATCCCTACAATGCTGAGTACACAATTAATGCCTACAATGCCTATAAGTATGAGTTTATTCTAGATTAATCCCTACAATGGTGAGTACACAATTAATGCCTACAATGCCTATAAGTATGAGTTTATTCTAGATTAATCCCTACATGCTGAGTACACAATTAATGCCTATAAGTATGAGTTTATTCTAGATTAATCCCTACATGCTGAGTACACAATTAATGCCTATAAGTATGAGTTTATTCTAGATTAATCCCTACAATGCTGAGTACACAATTAATGCCTACAATGCCTATAAGTATGAGTTTATTCTAGAAATATCCCTACAATGCTGAGTACACAATTAATGCCTACAGTGCCTATAAGTATGAGTTTATTCTAGATTAATCCCTACAATGCTGAGTACACAATTAATGCCTACAATGCCTATAAGTATGAGTTTATTCTAGATTAATCCCTACAATGCTGAGTACACAATTAATGCCTACAGTGCCTATAAGTATGAGTTTATTCTAGATTAATCCCTACAATGCTGAGTACACAATTAATGCCTATAAGTATGAGTTTATTCTAGATTAATCCCTACAATGCTGAGTACACAATTAATGCCTACAATGCCTATAAGTATGAGTTTATTCTGAGTATCTCTACAATGCTGCATTTGTGTTTTCATTATAGGCATGTTTTAAAATGATCAGTAGAATAAAATTAAGTATACTATACCTAATTTCTTCTTACGATTATATATTACAACCAGTTTATTTCCTAAACCATATTAGTAGCTCTCAGAAGGGGAATCGGGGAAAATTTACATTTGTAAACTTTTTTGTTTTTATTTTAAATTCCGTGGTAACCAATCCACTTAGGTTCATAACATAGCCTTATTTTTGAAATGTTTTCATAGTAACCTACTACAAAAGCTATAATAAAACAAAAACTTTATAACTATTATAAACCAATTTTACAGCCTTAGAATTACATTGCTTTACGAGTTAATCATTTGAAAATAAACGGAAAATGGATCAAAAACTTTTTAATTAAATGCGGCCGTAAAGAGTAAGGAGACAAGGGCTTATTTTTTTCTTACTGCGTCAAACATTGCACGTAGTAGCATATTCATATTAGGTCTTACTAAAATTATCAGTAAATTATTTTTAAATTCCAAAAGCATTCATAAAATATATACAACATTTCCAATAACCTTACTGCCGTAACTGTGTTTCATAAATTAGGTTGCTATCCAATATTTTCAATTACCGTATGCGCCTAAATAAGCAATACTGAACAATTGAAATAAATTTCCTTTAGTTGTATTCACTTTGTTTTATAAACAAATAGAAGTAAAAGGAATCTAGGTAGGTTACACTCTGGTACACTCTGGTAAACATATTCTATGTTACCTCCCGTTTGAGGCAACACTTCCACCATTCTTGAGGTTTTTGCATCTTTTTGAGGAAGAGGGGTTGTTTCATGCTCGTTATACATATGGTAATTTTTTCTGCAGTTGGACGATGGTGGTTGGTGGATCATCACGGGAAACTCTCCTTCATCATTCTCCAGATGAAGGCGTCAGGTGCTGTAATATCGAGAGAGTGGGCTGGGTACAGAAAGTTTGTTCTAAGGGAGATGAGGTGTAGCCAAAAGTTTTTGAAAGACAGCAATGCTGACTAAGGCAGTGTGGCTGATTGCGCCATCTTGCTGGGAGGATTGTAAACAAGGAGGCAGGTTTCGGGTGCAAATACCTGAGGTCTCTTGTGGTCTCCTAAAAGTTTTAGGCTTTTTTCGGTAACTGTAGCTCTTGATGCAACTCTCTTCCGCTGTTTATATTTGTACAGACAGTCTTTTCTCGACCCCGGAGTGAAAAGCCCTCCCGCTGTGTTAAAACTCTAACATAATTATGTGTGTAACAAACTTGCCCGACCAGCACGCCCAATTCCAAATAATCCAAAATAATACTCTACGATAAAGTTCTGTCTGCAGTAGTTATCACTCAGCCAACAAAAACTAACCTCAAATAAAATACCTCAACAGCAATACGCGGCAACAATCGAAAGTCGTCACAGTAGATCGAGAAGGCTGCCACAGCTGATTCTGTTTCAGTAGTTTATTGTGGTGTGTGCGATACAAACACAAATGATTGATTGTGGCTCTATTTTACAAACATACTGTGCGTTTTAACAGAAACATAATAGAATGGGGAAACATTAGGAGGTGGGCGCCTGGAGAACGTGGCATTGTTTACAGGAAACAACCTAAGCCGAGTTACGTGGTGACCAGATATTTGACTGTTTTTTACAATCTACCAGAAGATTTAAAGCTTCTTCAATGAGAACTGTACATTCGTGATTGCCTTACAACTTTATAAAATGAATTTACTTTTATGTAGTGACATATTGAGGCAGTTATTGATAAAACAAATATAACACATACACAAGACTTAAAAATACCTTTCTTTAAAAGACTCTCTCTACCTTTCTCTGAACACTTTTTTTTCTTTTTTTTTATTGTTTTTATTGCACTTGTCACACAACAACAACAACAAAAACAACAAGACTTTAAAACTATTCATTTATTCACTAATACGCGTTTCAATGACAAATTCATCATCATCAGTAAGTGTTGCCACTATAAACTCTATCTTACAACTAAGGTGAAAGTAAGGTTACAATTCTATAAATATAATGAGGGCGTTTCTACGCCAACCTGTCAAAACAACAATTATTAACATTACTTCGAACAAGATACATCAAATAGAAATTTTACACCTAACTCATTAATTATAATAAAATTCCTACCCATAAACATAATTACATATGAACAAAAAAGATAATAAATATTTCATTATTATTATTATTATTATTACAAGATTTTAACCAAAGAGTTACAATCAAATTTTCTTGTGTCGCCATAATTACATTATTATAGAATTTTTAATAGGGCCCGACTCGCTATTTACGATATTATTTTTATTCCTACTAATATACAAAGTTTCCCATGCATCCAATTCACTACACTTAACAACGTTTTTTTTAACAGGGTTCCATCCCTACTTTAAATTCGTGCTCTTCTTCTAAACAATGTTTTGCCATAGCAGATTTTTCTGGTCTGTTATATTTAACCTGGGAAAAATGTTCTTTAGCCCTAGTTTTAATATTTCTTTTTGTTTGGCCTATATATTTCAGAGGACACTCGCTACATTTCAGGCAGTAGATTCCTGACTTTTCTTCATTAGGTATGGCGTCTTTATGGGTCCCTAACAATTTCTTTAGGTTATTTGCAGTGGCGATTCCCACATTCAACTTACTATATTTTCCCAGAGATTTTCTTATTTTATTAGACAGTAGTAGATAATGCACATAAAGGTGATAGAAACATGCGCTATAATGGGAAAATACAAGAACTATTGAGTTAATGCAATTTTGATGTAGTAAAATGCTTACCACACTTAAGGGTTGAGCGATGGAAAATAATGTAGTGCCTAAAGCGTTACATAAAGAACCTCCGGTTTCCTCCCTCCACTCTGGATGGACTTTAAGTAACTCCATACTGTGTCATAATCTCCCCTACTCACAGTACCTCCCTGATTAGATCCACCCTTCCTAAACCTTCTGTGTACAAGAGGGTAGCAGTCACATACTTCTTCATGACCTCCCCTACTCACAGTACCTCCCTGATTAGATCCACCCTTCCTAAACCTTCTGTGTACAAGAGGGTAGCAGTCACATACTTCTTCATGACCTCCCCTACTCACAGTACCTCCCTAATTCGATCCACCCTTCCTAAACCTTCTGTGTACAAGAGAGTAGCAGTCACATAATTCTTCATGACCCCGATAGGGAATTGGTATACTTCAGGATCATGACTCTACACACTTGATGCATGCTGCCCCTTATACGAGCTTTATCTATATTCACAAACTCTTCATATTCTTTCTATGTGGAAACGTAATAAAAGGTGAAACGACAAACATGCATAGATAGAAAGTTATTCTAAAAAGGGAAAAATTACAAGAGGAAAAAAATACTTATGAAGTTGATCACAGAAATTGAAGGAAATTAAATGTAAAAAAACATAGGTCTATGAACATACAATTTTCAGTAGTAATATAAGGTAAACAGGTTTATAAATAATAACTTTCAGCGATTTTCAAACCATCAAGGTGAATGTTGAATTTACAAGACACCCTCCACCCAACTGAATCTACTTTGAACTTTCGGTTGAACATTTTGTGCTATACCTACAATTTTATTTTCTCTTGTGGATAAATGCCTCATAGTTTTTGCTTTGTACGTTTCTTTAAATGACACAACACTAAAAACGACACTACAAAAGTAGCAAAATATACAACTTTGTTATTCAGTTCTCACGTATTTCCGTTCCCCATTTAGTAGTGACGGAAATTACATTACATTTAACAACAAAACTAGAGGATACAAAAATAAAGATGAACAAGTAGATGAAAACATAAAACTCCTGCGTTAAATAACTTTTTAAAGTTTCAGCCGGGTAGTAGTTAATTTTCTTTTCGCTAAAGGTGTGTCTTAAATTAGAGTCTTTTTCCGTTTTCTCACAACTTACCTAACCGAGCGACTGCCTCAATAATAATTAAGTAACATTGAAAAGAACCTCAAAATAAACCTCAAATTGAAGACGGCCATTAAATATCAGAAAGATTATACAATAAGTCTCCTATCACGGTAGGATTAGTGGAGGGTTAGGAATATTTCTTCCTAATCGACTTGTGGCGACGACATTCCAAACCTTTCAAGGTTGCGTGGAACGAAATCGATTCCGGTTAGGGTCAACGTATGTTGACATTGGTTTTCAGTTTTATTGCTAAAGTTTGTATTTGTTCGCTGCAATCATGAAACGCGGACGGGTTTGCGTTCAGAATGATCTTATTGGAAAACTATGTTTCAAAATAAATATTGTCTCACCTCTTGCATCTAAAATTACTTTCGGAAGCGGTGTACAACACGAAAGCACTTCCGGGGAATAAAGTAGTTTTGTTGGAAAACACTGCAAATTATATTTATAAACAATTTTATATTTTAAACAATTTTGGAGGCTTGGTATTGCTTAATAAAGGATAACAAGTTTAGGGGAAAGTGTGTGTATATTATATTGTATGTAACTAATACCATTAAAGGGACTTTCAAATTTCCCAACACCGTAAGTCAAGAACCTAATATAGTTTTAAACTACCCCCTCCCCCCCTGCTCCATTGACTCCTGAACAACTAGAGCCGGATCTATGTCTGTTCTGAAGAAAATATTCTATCGAACTCTATCCTCTGTAATTATTATACCATATTAAAATTAGAAAGGTATTTCGTGCGCCGGTATTGAAATGATTTAGGAGAGGTAGTTACTCACTGTTTACGCCCAATGTGGGATATTTAGTTTCCATATCCACCGTGAGTTTAAAATTTGTCATGTTTTTTAGCCTAGGAAATAAGTCTTAGGCATGTTTGAAGGGAGAAGGTGTGAACGTTTGAGCAAAATGTTGGATTCTGTGTGTACTTTTCACCCTTCTCAAACAGTTAATGGTCAGGTTAAGGTAATGACTTCTCGCTGACTAATCTCGTCCTAAATTGTTAACCTAACAATAGAGTTTTAACGTAAATCTTTAGTTTGGGTATAAGTCCTTTAGGTAAGAATTCAGTTGAAAGAAATGGTCTTTGGGTGAGAAAATAATTTCTGATTGGCTTAAAAGTAGATCACTTGATATAGATCTTTGGTAAGCATTTAGTTTGGGCAACGTCTTTAAGTATGTATTTAATTTAGGGATAAGTCCTTTAGGTAAGAATTCCGTTGGGAGAAATGATCTTTGGGACAGAAAATAATTTATTATTTGCTTAAACGTAGATCACTTGATATAGACCTTTGGTAATCATTTAGTTTGGGAAACTGTCTTTAAGTAAGTCTTCAATTGGGAGAGAAGTCCTTAAGGTAAGAATTCAGTTGTGGAGAAATGGTATTTGGGTGGGAGAGCAAGTTCAGGTTTGCTTGAAACTAGCTCACTTTAAGGTACTTTTCGGCCGAGCAGGTGGCTTCTTGGTGGTGCCGCTCCTGCCCCGTTCCTACTCTACTTAAAAAGGTAAACTCATAAATCCCACTAAAGAGGATTTCTAGCCTTACATCCCTTTGCCAAAGTAAGGGGAACTTTTTAATAAAATAGACAAAATACCAATGCTGATGCCTAAGTTATTAATTGTAAATTGTTAATCCTAAAGTGTTAAGTCGTAAATTGTTTAAAATTAAATCACCTTTTTAAATGAGATTAATTCATTTATATTAACCCACCCAAAGCTTTCTCAATGTAACAGTCCTATTCCAGAAAGCATATTTAGTTTATATAGATTCTGATATTAATAACGCGTTGTTAAAATGAATTGTATATCAATAATAACTCTTAAGTCTTGCATATGAAGGCCATTGTGCTGCACAACATGTTTACATATGCAAAATATCCAAGCATCATCCGGCCTGGTTTCTTCCATTGTTGTATGTACAGGGATGTTTACTTTGCTTCTAGATTGTCGACAAGAAAATACGACCTAGATAAACAACTTGTTCATATTCGCTCAAAAACCTTTACATTTCCTGATTTCTCAATAATACCAAGCAATGCAATAACGTTTTATATATTCCCAAGTACCTCTGGATCAAAGCATGTCCATTCCTTACTCCTGCCTACTCTATCTGCTTTTCGTTATCCTTTTTCTTATGTGAGAAACGTAAAGGGTAGAAGCCTGTGTAAGTCTCTGTTAGAGAGTAAATCTACTTTAGGTAAAGTCAATATGGCAAGATTACGAACTAAAATTTCCATAAATCCTCTATCAGGAAGGCATATGTTATTTCCTTTTATATTATCGTTTAAAGGTGATTATAGCAATAAACCTGCTGATTGCTTGTGAAACAATTTAAAACATTATCTCAGTGCATTCCTTCTTTCTAGGTTTACGTCCTTTATAAACCTGATAGAAAGTAGGTTTAATACAGGACTCCCTATCAAGAGAATTTTCAAATACATTATAACGTTGAGATACCTTTATATTACTTCAACAGAGAGTATTCTTACGTCGGGCGACGCAATGGATCCTCCTAGGACCTACAACAAAGATCTTTATGTCCCTGCCTTACTCTACCTTACCTCACCACATCTTACCTCATTTTACCTATACTCACAACACAACCCTTTTCTATCAACTATAAAGTTAGACACTCTAGGACTAATCGAGTTAAAATACAAAATACTTATATAAAATTTAGTTGAGGGCTTTATAACTTTCATCAAGTTACAAAATTCAGTAATATTACTTATGCGATGGCTTTTGAAACATTTCGAAACTGTTTGAGAGGAATTTCTTTTGAAGCAATACCGTCGCAGTATTAAAGCAATTGTAAAGCTCCTTGAACGTAAATGCGCCCTTATTCCGTGATCGGAATGGCAATAAGGGTTGTTCCAAATACACCACAAACTTTAATTATCTCAAGTAAGTGAGAAAAGACTTGTGCTGTAATAGCTTGGGTTCCTTGCTGAAATTATGTTCCGTATAAACTCTAAAACATTTATAGGAGTAACGGTCCTTATTATTTGCTCTTTGTTCCTTTTAATACTAAAGGCACTGACAATCTTGTTCTAATATTTGGAACATCTGAGGGCTACAATATTATCTGAAAGCTAATAGACCTCATAACTCTATAAGACAGTGTGTGTCTATTTATTCAGATATATTAATATTTTATAACAACTATCTAAGCCAAGACAACAGTCCAAGTTATTTTCACGCATGTTCTGCTCCACTGCTTTTATAACGTTTTTTACCCGGGCGTGGGCCCCAAGACCCGTCCAGCTCTCTTGGTAGCCAACCGCTAGCTAGCTGCCTCCGTCTCACAAGGCGCATTCGGTTAGTAACCCCGCCGCGACTGAAGGAAACGGGATTGATTGCCCATGTACAGAGCTGATATGCTCATTTCATGGATAATCAGGAGATGGTGAAGTGAATTATTAAGGTTAGTGTCGCGTTCAGAGCGGGATGAAACAAACCTGGCAAAAAAAGAAACCTTGTCAGGACAACCCCCGAGACAGATCATGCAGGAATACTGGAGGCTAAGATATCCTTAAGTTAAGGGATAAGGAGAGTTATTACATTACAAAAACTTTGTTGGAAATACTATTACAGGAATGACATGAACCTCTTTTTCTGTTGCATACTCGAAACTGAAAAGGCAAGCAAATTAAAATTAGTACTTCCTTTGGAGCTAAGCTGCGACCCTGGGGAAGTGCCCCTGCGTCATCTGTAACATAACTGTGAAGCGGATTTATCATTAGACGTGGGTCAGACAGAGAGCTATAATGGGGTTATGAAGAAAATTAATATTATGCCTCAAACAACGCGCCATTATTCAAGGTTAGGACATAGGGAAGCCTTTTTACTGGCTATGTCGAATTTTCGAATCTGAAAATGCAAGGCAATAGTATCCCAGCCTTCAATAATAGAGAAAATGACGTTCACTATCGACTATGGACTCGTAAAAATCGACAAAACACAACTAAATGACAAATAATTGAGAAAAGACGGTGAAAAACCGAAGGACAATTCAAGAATACAAGAGAACGATCTCAGAGCTGAGGAGAGAGAGAGAAAGAGAGAGAGAGAGAGAGAGAGACAGAGACAGAGAGAGAGAGAGAGAGGGAGGGAGGGAGAGAGAGAGGGAGGGAGAGAGAGAGAGTCAAATCCAGCTATACCATCTACTTAAGCACTTATCCTAACCACAACTATTTCTCGGAATTTTAACTTAAACACAAATAACATATTGAAGGTCAGCCTTACCTAAATGCTGTGCTATGATAAAATATTACTACATACTACATATATACAACTAAAATGGGAGAAATTTTCTTTTTTTTATTTGTATACTTAAGACGATATTCAGAAGATCACTAGTTTTGGCTGGGTAGGATGAGTACTTTGGCTGGGTCGGATAAGTAGTTTGGCTGGGCCAGATGAGTTGTTTGGCTGGGTATGGAGTAATTTTCTGGGCCGGATGAGAAGTTTGGCTGGGCCAGATGAGTTGTTTCACTGGGTAGGATGAGTAATTTGCTGGGCCGGATGAGTAGTTTGGCTGGGCCATATGAGTTGTTTGTCTGGGTAGAAAGAGTAATTTGATGGGCCGGATGAGTAGTTTGGCTGGGCCAGATGAGTTGTTTGTCTAGGTAGGATGAGTAATTTGCTGGGTAGGATGAGTAGTTTGGCTGGGCCAGATGAGTTGTTTGTATGGATAGGATGAGTAATTTCCTGGTTAGGATGAGTAGTTTGGCTGGGCCAGATGAGTTGTTT
>JBAIZL010000009.1:9971145-10063645 GCA_036971475.1 Prosapia bicincta
AGATTTCCAATATTTGTTTGTGAATTTCGTGATTGGAAATGGTTCAAGAGGAAGCTCCTATGTCTTGCATTGTAGTTATATATGGAATAATAAATGTCTTATTTTAGTCGACACTTGAATAATGTAATTAGAACCTAAATCCACATAATTAAATTTACAACCTCAACTCCTATTATTAACAAAGTATGTATACCCCTCGTACTATTTTAGGAATGTCATTTGATTTAGACAGGAACTACCTCCTACCGAAACTAGCTGAATACATGGTTCTACGCGTGGTTACATCAAACGACTATCGGACCATAGTAGTGTATTGCACCTGTTTCTTTCTACTTCAGTGCATTTCTATCCATGTCGTGAGGAGTTGAAAGATAAGGCTTAAAATATAAAAATAGTAGGTGGGGAGGTGTTTCCAAACCAAATTTTTTACCCCCGGGATAACTATTCCATCAGCTGGCGCTGTTCAACGTAGGCGACGCTCTTACGCTTTCTGCAAATTAATTATACCTCTGTTTGTCTTCTACCTTCATAGACGGAAAAGCCTCCGGTATTAATTTTACATGACTTTATATATATATATATATATATATATATATATAGAGAGAGAGAGAGAGAGAGAGAGAGAGAGAGAGAGAGAGTCATTGAAACAATATATATATATATATATATATATATATATATATATATATATATATATATATATATATATATATATATAAATGAGAAATATTTCCTAAACATTATTTTTAGTTTTTAATTAACGCGTAATATTTATAATTAATTTATTACGTAAAACTTGTTTGAAGAGTAAGGTAATTTACCACAATTTTTTTTTTTTTTTTTTTAATTCTAAAAGTTCAACTTATTTTTTATTAGATAAATGTGGTTTTATATAATAAGGAAATACAATTCTCATCCTTAGAAAAATGATTAGGTGCAACACATAACCTGGAGAGCCACATTGTGTGAAATATTCCATTGCTCTCTACAGCTGACTCGTGACATAGAAATGCCAAGTTGCACAGAGTAAAAAAGGCTTTGAAAATCGTAACAAATTGTTTAATATATCTTTCTTTTGTGGGTTTATTACAATCATATCGATGATTTTCTATTTCACACAATACCAACTAAAAATTAAACTACATTTGTAAAATTTTAAAAATGTCCTCTCTGAGATGTTTATTTTCATGAATCGTTTGTATTTTGACAAAATTTATGCCCAAAGCTTTTCAAATTTTGTCTTTTATCTCTCAATTGCAGAAATATCTGTATTTTTGAAAATTGTTTGAGCATTTTATGGCCTTTAAAATTACATTTGATACGTTTACAGCGCCAAAGACATCACAGACATTTGGTAAACCCTGTTACAGAGATTTTTAAGCCTAATTGTATTTCAATTTGAACTAAATGATAAGCTTTTATACAGAATGGTTTAAATTTATAAGTATATATATATATATATATATATATATATATATATATATATATATATATATATAAAAGTTATTTCATAAAGTTAAGTAAGACGCTTATGGATACTCAAGAACGAGTACGCAACTCACACACACACACACACACACACACACACACACACACACACACACACACACACACACCCACACACACACACACACACTTACACACAGATGCAAATGGTTGCATAATATTCTTTGTAAACCTAGTTTATACTGAAAATTGTCGAAATATGAGGCAACACATTTTACAAAAACTGAAAATGGGTTAATTCCAAATAACATTTTACAATGGAACATTATTTCAATTAAGTAAATTAGTTTGAAAATGTAACAAAGTGCGTCATACTTGTTGAGTCCTTCTTTCCTTTGCCTTAATTAGTTTTTGTGGCGACCGAAGCACAATACTTGTATTGTCGTAAAGCAGCCATTAATTTCCCTCCCCATACGCAACCCTTATTAGCAGAACAAAATTACATCCAATTCCATGTAGCTCTGAAGTGGAACCGGTTTTGCAGATTTCTGGTTATCATATATATATATCAATATTGCACTAGTGTTCAAATATATTGTGTAACAAAGGGATGAATAGAAGACTTCTCTAAGGTGAACTGACGTCATTAGATTCGTTCGTAGAAATGTAAGGGTGTAACGTTTTGTTTATATTAATCCTTAAGGAATTGTGTGATAATAAATATTGCATCAGTGTTCAAATATATTGTGTAACAAAGGGATGAATAGAAGACTTCTCTAAGGTGAACTGACGTCATTAGATTCGTTCGTAGAAATGTAAGGGTGTAACGTTTTATTTATATTAATCCTTAAGGAATTGTGTGATAGTAAATATTGCACTAGTGTTCAAATATATTGTGTAACAAAGGGATGAATAGAAGACTTCTCTAAGGTGAACTGACGTCATTAGATTCGGTCGTAGAAATGTAAGGGTGTAACGTTTTATTTATATTAATCCTTAAGGAATTGTGTGATATTAAATATTGCATCAGTGTTCAAATATATTGTGTAACAAAGGGATGAATAGAAGACTTCTCTAAGGTGAACTGACGTCATTAGATTCGTTCGTAGAAATGTAAGTGTGTAACGTTATATTTATATTAATCCTTAAGGAATTGTGTGATAATAAATATTGCATCAGTGTTCAAATATATTGTGTAACAAAGGGATGAATAGAAGACTTCTCTAAGGTGAACTGACGTCATTAGATTCGTTCGTAGAAATGTAAGGGTGTAACTTTTTATTTATATTAATCCTTAAGGAATTGTGTGATATTAAATATTGCACTAGTGTTTAAATATATTGTGTAACAAAGGGATGAATAGAAGACTTCTCTAAGGTGAACTGACGTCATTCGATTCGTTCGTAGAAATGTAATGGTGTAACGTTTTATTTATATTAATCCTTAAGGAATTGTGTGATATTAAATATTGCACTAGTATTCAAATATATTGTGTAACAAAGGGATGAATAGAAGACTTCTCTAAGGTGAACTGACGTCATTAGATTCGTTCGTAGAAATGTAAGGGTGTAACGTTTTATTTATATTAATCCTTAAGGAATTGTGTGATATTAAATATTGCACTAGTGTTCAAATATATTGTGTAACAAAGGGATGAATAGAAGACTTCTCTAAGGTGAACTGACGTCATTAGATTCGTTCGTAGAAATGTAAGGGTGTAACGTTTTATTTATATTAATTCTTAAGGAATTGTGTGATATTAAATATTGCACTAGTGTTCAAATATATTGTGTAACAAAGGGATGAATAGAAGACTTCTCTAAGGTGAACTGACGTCATTAGATTCGTTCGTAGAAATGTAAGGGTGTAACGTTTTATTTATATTAATCCTTAAGGAATTGTGTGATATTAAATATTGCAGTAGTTTTGATACACAATTGATTATTTGACCTGCAATGTCAAGCGTTTAATTGATAATAATAATGATGTGTTCAATAAATAATTTAAACGAAAAATATTCATTTTAATAACTCAAATTTTACTGCACAAAAAATATGAAATACATAACCAAATTACATTTGAAATGTTTATGCTACTTTATGTTTTTACATTGTTTTATTTAATTAATTTATGAGAACTTTATATGGTTAAAAAAATCTGTGGCATGGCACATGACATCCATTTGAGTTTGCTTTACGTTATTTAAAATACATTTCAATTTCTCTATTTGACAATAAAAATTTTGTTATTACATTACACAAATGAATTTACACTTCCCATATTTAAAAAAATTAAAACTAGACTTATTATGCCGTGATCGATTAAAGTTTAAAAGTTAAATTTTTCCTTTTTCATCATTTTATGTCTTAAAATTGTGACTTAGGTGTGTTGTAACAAAAGGTGTAGAAAAACATAGTTCCGAATCAGATCTCGCCATTCTGCATGTTATATTGGCATTGCTCTGGATTTGGATTCTCGCCCGGTGTTTTATATTAACGTAGCAACATTTCTTCTAAAAAAAAAAAAAAAATTTTAAATAAACTTTTTGCATAGTTTACATTTTAAAATAAAAGCTTTCCTTGCTCTTCGTATGTTTATACGTCTGTCTTGCTTCACATTTCGCCAAGGAAGAGAACTGCTTGAAGCGACCACGCGAGTATTTTAACTTCCGCGAGCCGTTGCTGCGCACCTAGCAAATTCAGGTTTTTTAATATGGATATCTGTCTCAGCCAGGACCTTTATTTTATAATTTACAATTTTTTTAAATTTTAATTTACATTTTAAAATTATTATCTCGTCTGTTTTCTGAAGTTGTTTTCTAATATGCAACATTACGTAAAATAATGTACAAGAGAATCATAGTGAAAAATATAAAGTGTCATGCCAAGCAGCCGGCGTTATGGTCTTTGTGATGATGAACAGGATACAGAAGCCTGGAGAATTTTGACCATTTGGAAAGATATGAACGGGAGGGAAGAAAGAAAAGATTCAAAAATGAATAGAAAGAAAATTATGAAAGAAAGAAGGAGATGAAATCTAATATTTCGTTTTTTAAGATACAAAGACAAATAGTCTGTAATTAACCTTCAGCGCGCTGAATATGAAATGGATAATTTTTTTGGAGTGTAAGGATTGATTATAAATAAATTTTATATTTGTTTATAGCTTTATTTGAGTTTACATCTTACATGTGTGTATCGATAAAAAAAAACATATTTATATATATTTTCAGAATAAAAAGTTTGAAAGATTTGTTTTGGCTGTCATAAATTTGGAAGCAAACCAAACGTGTAACAACAGCGTAACAAATATACACATTCAACACGTAATGGAACCCACAGAATAAAAAACAAAATTATAGCACCCTCGGCCGATATCGAGTGTTTTATGGTACCGAGAGTTCCCGCCAAATCTGTATATACAGGCGTTCGTTGCTCTCATAACGCACTGCTACGAATAGCAGGTGGCCGGATACGGTAAAAGCAGTGTATATGTTATTTTAAACCACAAAATGACTTTGTCCATGTATATTTTACTTTAATTCAGCTGAGATACTATTTAATTTTTTGTTTAACTTCAGTGCGCTATATATTTCGAAACTTGTAAATAAGAGACATGCTGTAAAGTTCGTTTGACGAAAATCTGGTTCATTGAGACATCACCTAATACATGTGATAAAGGTTATTATTATTAATCTAAAAAGCTTGCGGTGGAATAATAATGTACTGTTAACCAAATTTACTAGTTTCAAACATTGTTTTCAGCAGTTCCTTTGGGGGTATTCGTCTCCTTTAAATGTCTAGAGATATTTAGAAACACCGAGCTTCTGAAATTATTTCATTCCATAACCAACATGTTAAATGGGATCTAGGTTATGCACTCTGACATTGCTCAGTCTGTGCTGTCCTGGCAAATTTAGGGCACAAGTTACCGTACGTTCGTAACAAATGTCGTAACTTCAGGGAAAAACATTCACTTGAAGTAGCTAGTTTGTTGTTTGAATGTTTGGCAGAGATTTTAACTCCTTCTGAATGAGCAAATTTATTGCCACCGATGGGATTTATTTTGAAGGTTTACAAATAGGTTATTGTGTTACAAACTTAGTATTGATTGAGCTGACACATAATATTAACACTTTATAAAGGTGTTAATGTAAGTAAACTTATTATAAACTGACATATTTAGAAGGACGTATTTCAAATAAATTTAGGAATAGTTAAACTCGAATTTCACTATATTATAATGCAAAGACAAGTTATAAATAGCTCCGCAAATAAAATATA
Source organism: Prosapia bicincta (assembly GCA_036971475.1). Lineage (NCBI taxonomy): Eukaryota > Metazoa > Arthropoda > Insecta > Hemiptera > Cercopidae > Prosapia > Prosapia bicincta. The sequence goes on from JBAIZL010000009.1 coordinate 9,976,875, forward strand.
CAATTTCAATAAGAAACGAAACCCAGCGCTGGATCTTATCAAAAGCGCTTTCAAATTGCGGCGTCGTACTCAATGAAGTCAACAGTGAATCGCATATTTATATTAAAATGGTTTTTCGAATTTAAAATCGATTGTACTGTCATTATTTTGATTGTTTGTGGATATCTTTAGGTCATGACAAGTTGCGAATTGTTTTTTTTTTATATAATAATACCTACTCGGGGAAATGTACAATTTCGTTTCTACAAGAATGAGTAAAATAGAAATCGCTTGAGGCGCCTTTAGTCACAACTGCAAGGGAATTTTACTCCGGGAAGTAATCAGATCCAACCTGACAGTGTCACACCTGCATACCTATTAGGCGAATTGATGATTTTCTCTCTGTTTCAGACGTGCTTTCCGTACAACAATTATAGATATTTACAATTTAGACATTATATCTGATTCTAGCTTTCATCGAGATCTAACTATATACTTTATTATTTACATAATAATAAATTAAAAAACTAGAGACATTTTTTTTTGAAAATAACCCTTACAAACCTTGTATTTGTTATTTATTATTAATAAAACCTTTTCACTAAATACTATGTAGCAATTTCTTTTTCAAACTTAGATAATAAAGATCATTCACGGATTCCCCAACCTGGATTAGATGTTTCTTTTCCCCTTGCAGTTTGTTTGTTGTTTTAAAACGACATTATATTATTAAATTAATTATTAATTTCAACAATAGCCAATCACTAATGAAGGTGATATCGTCGTCGAAACCAGTGTGTTTGTTTTAATAAACTAGTGTGTAGCAATATTTAGAGTAAACTGTTTTGAATGTTTACCGCTCTGTTTTATAATATATAATATATACATATATATATATATATATATATATATATATATATATATATATATATATATATATATATATAATTACCTACGATGGTTAAAAAAGGATTGTGGCCAAGTGTAAGGATAGGTAGAGATATAAGAGAAACTTTCTGGTATATTATATGCCAAGTGGAGTTCATTGCATGATGTGTCCAGGATGGGTATATAATCTAACCTAACCGAACTTAACTGACTTGACCTAACCTGACTTGATCTAACCTAACCTAACCTCTGGAAGTCCTAAAGAGGTGGCATTCTGTTACTTCCCGTGTAAAAAGAAGGAACAAGATAGATGAAATGCCGTAGGATTAGTTAAAGGACATGTCAATCCTGTATTGCTGGGATTAGGAAGAAATTATTTCATCGTATGGGAAGGTCGCTTCCCTTTCGCACTCACTACACAACCCTCTTTTCCGATTCCCTACCATAATATATCTACAACTCGACATGTAAACCCTATTACGGGATGCAAGTCTTCTGATAGTTTCAATTTATTAATAAAACGTTTTATAAACAAAAAGTATTTAAAGTCAATTCCTACTGAGCTCAACAAAGAAAAAAACTTTTATTATTTACTTTTTATGAAACAATTACAATGTATTATAAAGAGAGTAACATAACCTATGCTTAAAAACAGCTGTTCTTCCACGTAACCTATAACATTAAGTCGAATGTTTTATGAAATCATATGTTATGACTTATAATGGAACGAAAAAACTATAATACATACCTTGCTTCTTTTGTAAAACGTTTTTCTTTTTTATATATAACTAAAATTAATTAACTAGTAGAAATAGTTAATTATCTATTAATTTTAAAAAACTGTATTAACATCAAGTATCATCCACTACAATTTTTAAAATATTCTGTTAGAACATGAGTAGATGAATTAAAAGTATTTAATTAAAATTTGAAATTCTGAGCAAGATATATCTAACAATAGTATGAACTAATAAATGAATTGAATAAAAAATACATATTCAAAAACTTATTGACATTTTTATATTTAAACATTAAATATGAATATATGATATGAAAATAATATATATAATAAAATATAAATAAAACTGGCTCTTTGACAAAGACTAAAAACTTTTTTGATACTTCGTACACTGGAATGTATGCAAGCATCCTAATATTTGTTTTTCCCAGTATTTTTCGAAGCCATGATTACATTTTAACGAATCACTGAAAAAGAACTGTTTATTTATATTTTTAACCATAAAAAATAAAAGTATCTAAATTATTTTCTGTGTAATTTATCGTTTCAGCTGGAAAATTGTTTTAAATGAAAATAGTAGCTTTGACAAAAACCAGTATTTTTGACCTCATTGCATCTTTATCTATTTTTATTTCTAAATATGTTTTCGCAGTACTTAATTTTTAATAGAATGATAATACAACATTTTTTACGTTATACAGTTTTATATTACTTCTAATTAGCAAAGAGAGATAGAAACTCCACCTTAATAATTCTAATGAACTAAGCACAGATACATTCATCTGTGACTGTTTAGAGTGAGTAGTTGCTACGGAGTCCTGGTGTAATACAAATATTATTCATATTAGTTTGGAGTTCATTTCGTTTCATAAGTGTGCAAAGCAAATAATGGAAGTAAATTAGAACGTTCAACATTTTCGCGAAAAAAAACGCCCCTTTATGTTTCTCAACGGATTCATTTGCTTCGAAATACTATCTCGCTGAACAGTTTTTGTTTCTATTATTGATAATATATTTGTATTCACGTTTCGCTATACACAAATTCCTTACTCAGTTCTTTTTAAAACGAATAATACAAATAGAATTTATTAAATGAAAGGTTTGGTAAACTTTAATTAAGTAATTTTATAAAACACTTACTGAACTAAACGTCGTCATGGTGAGATCTGTGGACTGACATAAATTTACCTAAAATACGTTCAGTCAGTCGTTACTTAATGAAGTTCTGACTTGAAAGTTTCACTGATTGATATAATACAGATCATGAAATTATTTACAAAATGGATATTGGGAATCTATTTATATGTATTTTTAAATTTAAAATCCCCCCCGATAAATTCCTCTCATATGACGAAACTTACAATCTTTACCTAGCAGAACGTTATTCTATATTACTCATTATGAAAATGAAAATTTCTTCTTGGTATATTTTAAGAAGAACACAAAAATGTCTATAAACTCTACTGTAGTTACTAAATGTGAAGAGGTGACAGATTATTTAGGTAATCATCTTTATATGATCTGTCCTATTTCTGATAATACATGTTTTAAGGGTGTTTGAAGTGTGCATTCACCTTGTAGCATACATTCCGTTAATGCATAAATACCCCATATATAAAGGATACCTTCTTACGTTAATTATTAACTAAATGTTTTATTGTTTCTAGGAGATGCAACGTCCACAGTTGCACGAGGTTCGCTGCTTCTGCTCGAGTTAGAGTAAGTGATAATGTTATATAATTCTTCCTAATTCTATTTAGCTTTGGTTGTAATAATGTTACACACTAACGTAAGCAGCCGGAGGGTAGATGTGTGTCTACCTCTCTTCACTCCGGTTGGGAAAGAACTTACCTCGGGTAGCTGATGCCATAATGCTTCCGAATCGTTTTATCACGGGTCCTATATGCCCGTTTCTTAGGGTTACCTAATTCGCTTACAAGGGTACACACGTCATTATGCTCCATTAGAAAGTAGGTGACTATGAAGCACGTGATACTGCACACGGATGTCATGAATCCCCTCCGTATTTCTATCAAATTTTACGTCCTTAGCCTAATCCTACTTGTGTCTGCAGACCTTACCTTTGTTGGTCGTAATAGTAATAATGGTTGAGGAAAACATCTTGTCATTGTGTTTTGCAATATGTATATTTTGTTTTTTCCATTTTTTAAAAGAAGTAATATAATTAGAAATAATAATCAATAACACTTAATCACAACACTTTTTTTTTATCCTTCTATACATCTCAGTTACCAAGTCCCCACCCACATAGGGATAGCATAATCCTTCTAAGAAAGGAGTCTTTGTATGTTATCTCTCTGAGGATTGTTCCTTGGTAACTGAAATGTACGTAAGGGTAAAATAACAAAGTATTGTGGTTAGGAGGTTTTTGTGTATTTATTATTAATATATAACCACAGTGTATTCATAACTAACAGTATAAATATACATCGGCTCAGGAGACTAAGAGTCGTGGTACATCGTCAGATCTTCACGTTTCGTTCAAACTTTACGCCAGCTGTAACTCTTTAACGAATGCTTTCCAGAACTACGTTTATATGGACTTTGTGTATTAGTTCCCACTGAGAGTAAGCCGTAAATTATTCCCCGTTCTTTCCTGGCTGTATAACGTATAAAAAGAGTTTTATTTTTTGATTTGGGAGTATTGATGTAAAATTAATTAGAATTATCTTGCACAAAGGCAGAATCAACCCCTTTAATGGAACGAATCTATATAAAGCACCCCTTTCAAATATTCTTTAATTACTACATTACTTTAAATGTTGCATATTTTTTAGAATTTAAAGCATCGGAAATATACAGTGAAGCAAGCCAACAGTATTAATGTACTCTGTAGTATAGTTGAAAAGAAATATTTGGGTATTTATTCGATTGGGTAGGAAGGGATGTTGTTTCTTACTTACACAAAGATATTATGCCTTCGTCTGCAATTAGGCAGAATATTGTACATTCAAGTCCCAGTTATATTCCGATCTACCTTTAATAAAGTGTGTACTTGTGACTCGGGCCCAATGAGGCGCAACACTATATTTTCATTTAATCTAATCAGATTTTTTAGATCGGATTTTTACTTTTGTTAAAACTTTATAGGTTATGTTTATTATCTTTTTAATTATTTTGTGTATCTTCACTGAGGAAGACGACAAATTAGTCGATGAAACGCGTATGAAATAAAAACTTTTATATTTGTGAGTTGTACCATATTTTTATTCTTTAATTACTATATTTTTTATACAGCTAAACTATCCCAGGGTAATGACCCAATCATAAATAAGTTTATCCTATATTACAATATTAGTTATATATATATATATATATATATATATATATATTAGAAAAACATAAACTCCACGAATACTACACATAAACACCATAAACTATATGTTGCTGGTTTGGATGGCATCAGGAAAAAGCTTTGTTTCAAAGCGGGCTTACGGAATCAAGGAGTCCCAAAAGTTTAGTCCTTCGAAGGAAAACAATGGTTGCAGGAACTAGAAAGGTGATCGGATGAATATAACAAGGGTCCTCAAAAGGAATAAAATAGGCAGCGAACGACAACAGTGCGTTCTAGAGTTAAAGGCTTTGCGAAAGCGATTTATTGTTTTATAAAAGTTACTTTCCCTTCTGTTACTGAGGAGAGATTATATCTCAAAAGGGGTTGAATATAAAAACAGAGATTACACCGTAAAAGCTGGCTAACAGAATGGCAGTAGGAGGACTCGGTGTGTAATCTATTTCTGAAATAGGATTTAAGCTTCTTATAATGGGACATGAGTAAAATATTGAAGCACGCAGTTGGACAAGTGTTAGGAAAATATTGTTTGCGTTTTTAAACTTTATAGTTCAACATTTATACAAACATGTATAGAACGGAATAAGTAACCTTGCACTTGGCCTTGAGAGATCGCTGTAGGCGAGACGGTTTATAGTATAAATACTTTCCTACAAATATAATAAGGATTGTCAAAACACTGACTTGCTTGAGGCGGTCGATATTACATAAATTCGATGATAAATTAGATTCAGTTTGATATAACAAGCAATCTTGAAATATATGTGGAAGCTGTTGATCTATAAAGCTACACCACTAGTACCCATTACATTTGAACTTGGAAGGAAAACGATGGCAGCTGAAATATAAGAAATTGGATATAGCTATTGAAAACACAATAAAGAAATATAAAGAAAATGATGACATAAGGCTTGTTTCTGTGCTCTCTCCTACATACAAAACTCGGATTTAGTTGACGATCATAAAAACGAGAAACATACAAACATATTAAAATAAATATAAACTTTTGTAAATATAAAAATACAATATTATAAAACACTATAAAACGTTACACAAAATTATAAAACCTAAATATAAAGAAATCATTGACGAAGCTTTCTTAAGGGTGATTTTAAACTCGAATAAATGATAGCGTTTATTTATTATCATTTAACCAGTCCAAAACGTGGTTCAAGAGGTGATGGTAATCAGAAATCAATATAAAAGAACAATTTAAACTCTCTTACGAAGAGTGAGGAATAGCCGGAGCAGATATAATTCTGTGATGGTAGATTATTTCACTTGTCGCTCATTTCACTGAGGATTAAGACTCTAAACACAGGTAGAAAAACCGTAATGGCCGCTTATTTCTAGGGTCGCTGTTTTCGCTACACCTTAGGAAGTTGTAGCTTTACATGTGTGAACATGATTAAAGTTCAAACCCATGCTTGATAGCGTCTGCGTAAAGCTGTAAATGTCGTGATATTCTGTACCAGTTTTCATTACTCATTGCTTTATCTCTAATTGTTGTTAGAGATAAAATCTCTTCCAAAGAATCGGACCCGTTTCATTGTTGCTACCTAAATACTGGACGCTTTAGTAAAGCCATGTAAATTGGATCCGGTGTATAATAGTATAGCTGGTTATATTTATATGTGTTGTAGAATATCGCGTGTACAATTATAGTAACGAGGCTAATTTGTTGCAGTAGACATATTGTATTAACGCTTTCTGTTAATCTGGTAACGTAACTCTACACGTAATTCGGCGATGAGCATTCATTGGGCGGAGGGAACTATGAGTAGCTACATTGGCGTATTTGATAGTTGAAACTGCGGTTCGAATTATCTTTACGTTAAACAGGAAAATTTTATTTAGTACCCTTTAATAGCTACTAATAATAGCCTTTAATTTAAACCAAATTTTCATCTTAAAACATTTCAGACAAGAACGTTCAAAGGGCAAATGCTCTATGGTGACAAATAAATTTAAAATGGTGACAATTTGATGAGGTTTCCATAGCCCTATAAAAGCTTTAATAGATTTGTTTTTCAAAATGTTCATTTTATGTTCTAATGTGCATTATTAAAGAAATAAATGTAAACCACTCAGAACTACAGCCAAACGTATTATATATATTATCAAATTTTCCATCTATTCAATATTTAAGCTGTACGATTCATCATTTTAAAATTTTCTCATACATTCAATAAACAGGCACTGATAAATAATTTAATTCATAAATATTTAGTTTAGATCGTAAAAAAGTTAGTGTATTAGAAAAACGTATTTACGGTTAAATCAAATGTTCGATATATATATATATATATATATATATATATATATATATATATATTTATATATATATATATATATATATATATATATATATATATATATAAGTACAACATTATTTATGCATAACCTCCTAATAATATCTAAACGAAAGTACTTGTTGGCAATAAAAGTCTAACAGCTTTCGGAAATCATCGGGATAGTTCGTTCGTCTTTCTAAAATCGGTAGTTTTCTATGACGTCATATGCTTTTTACCTTTACTACCATCGTGAAGAGTTGTGCGCCGCGTGAACAGGATCACGCTTCAAAACATCAAGCCCTAGTTGTTTTACAGTTTATGGAATTTTGCGAATGTCTTTTTCTGGAAAAGTATAGGAACCAAATTTTAGAACCGTGAATAAAAATCTGATTTTATTCAAATCGCTTTACAACTTAGTATTTTTTCAGAAAATAGAACTAAGCTTTAAAACTAATTTTGCACTTTGTTACATGTTTAATTAAAGGTTCTTAGTGTGTAATAGGATTTGGTTTCTACAACACAATGAGCGCCCTCGTTTCGTAACGGTTGTATTTCCTGATAGGATCGCGCTAAGTCTTCTGTAAAAGGTGATACTAAATAGGAACAACGTAACTTTATAACGCTTTGAATAAACTATAGAGCACCGCTAGAAATATTAGGTTTCTACAACACAATGAGCGCCCTCGTTTCGTAACGGTTGTATTTCCTGATAGGATCGCGCTAAGTCTTCTGTAAAAGGTGATACTAAATAGGAACAACGTAACTTTATAACGCTTTGAATAAACTATAGAGCACCGCTAGAAATATTAGGTTTCTACAACACAATGAGCGCCCTCGTTTCGTAACGGTTGTATTTCCTGATAGGATCGCGCTAAGTCTTCTGTAAAAGGTGATACTAAATAGGAACAACGTAACTTTATAACGCTTTGAATAAATTATAGAGCACCGCTAGAAATATTAGGTTTCTACAACACAATGAGCGCCCTCGTTTCGTAACGGTTGTATTTCCTGATAGGATCGCGCTAAGTCTTCTGTAAAAGGTGATACTAAATAGGAACAACGTAACTTTATAACGCTTTGAATAAATTATAGAGCACCGCTAGAAATATTAGGTTTCTACAACACAATGAGCGCCCTCGTTTCGTAACGGTTGTATTTCCTGATAGGATCGCGCTAAGTCTTCTGTAAAAGGTGATACTAAATAGGAACAACGTAACTTTATAACGCTTTGAATAAATTATAGAGCACCGCTAGAAATATTAGGTTTCTACAACACAATGAGCGCCCTCGTTTCGTAACGGTTGTATTTCCTGATAGGATCGCGCTAAGTCTTCTGTAAAAGGTGATACTAAATAGGAACAACGTAACTTTATAACGCTTTGAATAAACTATAGAGCACCGCTAGAAATATTAGGTTTCTACAACACAATGAGCGCCCTCGTTTCGTAACGGTTGTATTTCCTGATAGGATCGCGCTAAGTCTTCTGTAAAAGGTGATACTAAATAGGAACAACGTAACTTTATAACGCTTTGAATAAACTATAGAGCGCCGCTAGGAATATTAGGTTTCTACAACACAATGAGTGCCCTCGTTTCGTAACGGTTGTATTTCCTGATAGGATCGCGCTAAGTCTTCTGTAAAAGGTAATACTAAATAGGAACAACGTAACTTTATAACGCTTTGAATAAACTATAGAGCACCGCTAGAAATATTAGGTTTCTACAACACAATGAGCGCCCTCGTTTCGTAACGGTTGTATTTCCTGATAGGATCGCGCTAAGTCTGCTGTAAAAGGTGATACTAAATAGGAACAACGTAACTTTATAACGTTTTGAATAAACTATAGAGCAACGCTAGAAATATTAGGTTTCTACAACACAATGAGCGCCCTCGTTTCGTAACGGTTGTATTTCCTGATAGGATCGCGCTAAGTCTTCTGTAAAAGGTGATACTAAATAGGAACAACGTAACTTTATAACGTTTTGAATAAACTATAGAGCAACGCTAGAAATATTAGGTTTCTACAACACAATGAGCGCCCTCGTTTCGTAACGGTTGTATTTCCTGATAGGATCGCGCTAAGTCTGCTGTAAAAGGTGATACTAAATAGGAACAACGTAACTTTATAACGTTTTGAATAAACTATAGAGCAACGCTAGAAATATTAGGTTTCTACAACACAATGAGCGCCCTCGTTTCGTAACGGTTGTATTTCCTGATAGGATCGCGCTAAGTCTGCTGTAAAAGGTGATACTAAATAGGAACAACGTAACTTTATAACGTTTTGAATAAACTATAGAGCAACGCTAGAAATATTAGGTTTCTACAACACAATGAGCGCCCTCGTTTCGTAACGGTTGTATTTCCTGATAGGATCGCGCTAAGTCTTCTGTAAAAGGTGATACTAAATAGGAACAACGTAACTTTATAACGTTTTGAATAAACTATAGAGCAACGCTAGAAATATTAGGTTTCTACAACACAATGAGCGCCCTCGTTTCGTAACGGTTGTATTTCCTGATAGGATCGCGCTAAGTCTGCTGTAAAAGGTGATACTAAATAGGAACAACGTAACTTTATAACGTTTTGAATAAACTATAGAGCAACGCTAGAAATATTAGGTTTCTACAACACAATGAGCGCCCTCGTTTCGTAACGGTTGTATTTCCTGATAGGATCGCGCTAAGTCTGCTGTAAAAGGTAATACTAAATAGGAACAACGTAACTTTATAACGTTTTGAATAAACTATAGAGCAACGCTAGAAATATTAGGTTTCTACAACACAATGAGCGCCCTCGTTTCGTAACGGTTGTATTTCCTGATAGGATCGCGCTAAGTCTGCTGTAAAAGGTGATACTAAATAGGAACAACGTAACTTTATAACGCTTTGAATAAACTATAGAGCACCGCTAGAAATATTAGGTTTCTACAACACAATGAGCGCCCTCGTTTCGTAACGGTTGTATTTCCTGATAGGATCGCGCTAAGTCTTCTGTAAAAGGTGATACTAAATAGGAACAACGTAACTTTATAACGCTTTGAATAAACTATAGAGCACCGCTAGAAATATTAGGTTTCTACAACACAATGAGTGCCCTCGTTTCGTAACGGTTGTATTTCCTGATAGGATCGCGCTAAGTCTGCTGCAAAAGGTGATACTAAATAGGAACAACGTAACTTTATATCGCTTTGAATAAACTATAGAGCACCGCTAGAAATATTAGGTTTCTACAACACAATGAGTGCCCTCGTTTCGTAACGGTTGTATTTCCTGATAGGATCGCGCTAAGTCTTCTGTAAAAGGTGATACTAAATAGGAACAACGTAACTTTATATCGCTTTGAATAAACTATAGAGCACCGCTAGAAATATTAGGTTTCTACAACACAATGAGCGCTCTCGTTTCGTAACGGTTGTATTTCCTGATAGGATCGCGCTAAGTCTGCTGTAAAAGGTGATACTAAATAGGAACAACGTAACTTTATAACGCTTTGAATAAACTATAGAGCACCGCTAGAAATATTAGGTTTCTACAACACAATGAGCGCCCTCGTTTCGTAACGGTTGTATTTCCTGATAGGATCGCGCTAAGTCTTCTGTAAAAGGTGATACTAAATAGGAACAACGTAACTTTATAACGCTTTGAATAAACTATAGAGCACCGCTAGAAATATTAGGTTTCTACAACACAATGAGTGCCCTCGTTTCGTAACGGTTGTATTTCCTGATAGGATCGCGCTAAGTCTGCTGTAAAAGGTGATACTAAATAGGAACAACGTAACTTTATATCGCTTTGAATAAACTATAGAGCACCGCTAGAAATATTAGGTTTCTACAACACAATGAGTGCCCTCGTTTCGTAACGGTTGTATTTCCTGATAGGATCGCGCTAAGTCTGCTGTAAAAGGTGATACTAAATAGGAACAACGTAACTTTATATCGCTTTGAATAAACTATAGAGCACCGCTAGAAATATTAGGTTTCTACAACACAATGAGCGCTCTCGTTTCGTAACGGTTGTATTTCCTGATAGGATCGCGCTAAGTCTGCTGTAAAAGGTGATACTAAATAGGAACAACGTAACTTTATAACGCTTTGAATAAACTATAGAGCACCGCTAGAAATATTAGGTTTCTACAACACAATGAGCGCCCTCGTTTCGTAACGGTTGTATTTCCTGATAGGATCGCGCTAAGTCTTCTGTAAAAGGTGATACTAAATAGGAACAACGTAACTTTATAACGCTTTGAATAAACTATAGAGCACCGCTAGAAATATTAGGTTTCTACAACACAATGAGTGCCCTCGTTTCGTAACGGTTGTATTTCCTGATAGGATCGCGCTAAGTCTGCTGTAAAAGGTGATACTAAATAGGAACAACGTAACTTTATATCGCTTTGAATAAACTATAGAGCACCGCTAGAAATATTAGGTTTCTACAACACAATGAGTGCCCTCGTTTCGTAACGGTTGTATTTCCTGATAGGATCGCGCTAAGTCTGCTGTAAAAGGTGATACTAAATAGGAACAACGTAACTTTATATCGCTTTGAATAAACTATAGAGCACCGCTAGAAATATTAGGTTTCTACAACACAATGAGTGCCCTCGTTTCGTAACGGTTGTATTTCCTGATAGGATCGCGCTAAGTCTGCTGTAAAAGGTGATACTAAATAGGAACAACGTAACTTTATAACGCTTTGAATAAACTATAGAGCACCGCTAGAAATATTAGGTTTCTACAACACAATGAGCGCCCTCGTTTCGTAACGGTTGTATTTCCTGATAGGATCGCGCTAAGTCTTCTGTAAAAGGTGATACTAAATAGGAACAACGTAAATTTATAACGCTTTGAATAAACTATAGAGCACCGCTAGAAATATTAGGTTTCTACAACACAATGAGCGCCCTCGTTTCGTAACGGTTGTATTTCCTGATAGGATCGCGCTAAGTCTTCTGTAAAAGGTGATACTAAATAGGAACAACGTAACTTTATAACGCTTTGAATAAACTATAGAGCACCGCTAGAAATATTAGGTTTCTACAACACAATGAGCGCCCTCGTTTCGTAACGGTTGTATTTCCTGATAGGATTGCGCTAAGTCTTCTGTAAAAGGTGATACTAAATAGGAACAACGTAACTTTATAACGCTTTGAATAAACTATAGAGCACCGCTAGAAATATTAGGTTTCTACAACACAATGAGCGCCCTCGTTTCGTAACGGTTGTATTTCCTGATAGGATCGCGCTAAGTCTTCTGTAAAAGGTGATACTAAATAGGAACAACGTAACTTTATAACGCTTTGAATAAACTATAGAGCACCGCTAGAAATATTAGGTTTCTACAACACAATGAGCGCCCTCGTTTCGTAACGGTTGTATTTCCTGATAGGATCGCGCTAAGTCTTCTGTAAAAGGTGATACTAAATAGGAACAACGTAACTTTATAACGCTTTGAATAAACTATAGAGCACCGCTAGAAATATTAGGTTTCTACAACACAATGAGCGCCCTCGTTTCGTAACGGTTGTATTTCCTGATAGGATCGCGCTAAGTTTTCTGTAAAAGGTGATACTAAATAGGAACAACGTAACTTTATAACGCTTTGAATAAACTATAGAGCACCGCTAGAAATATTAGGTTTCTACAACACAATGAGCGCCCTCGTTTCGTAACGGTTGTATTTCCTGATAGGATTGCGCTACGTCTTCTGTAAAAGGTGATACTAAATAGGAACAACGTAACTTTATAACGCTTTGAATAAACTATAGAGCACCGCTAGAAATATTAGGTTTCTACAACACAATGAGCGCCCTCGTTTCGTAACGGTTGTATTTCCTGATAGGATCGCGCTAAGTCTTCTGTAAAAGGTGATACTAAATAGGAACAACGTAACTTTATAACGCTTTGAATAAATTATAGAGCACCGCTAGAAATATTAGGTTTCTACAACACAATGAGCGCCCTCGTTTCGTAACGGTTGTATTTCCTGATAGGATTGCGCTAAGTCTTCTGTAAAAGGTGACACTAAATAGGAACAACGTAACTTTATAACGCTTTGAATAAACTATAGAGCACCGCTAGAAATATTAGGTTTCTACAACACAATGAGCGCCCTCGTTTCGTAACGGTTGTATTTCCTGATAGGATCGCGCTAAGTCTTCTGTAAAAGGTGATACTAAATAGGAACAACGTAACTTTATAACGCTTTGAATAAACTATAGAGCACCGCTAGAAATATTAGGTTTCTACAACACAATGAGCGCCCTCGTTTCGTAACGGTTGTATTTCCTGATAGGATTGCGCTAAGTCTTCTGTAAAAGGTGATACTAAATAGGAACAACGTAACTTTATAACGCTTTGAATAAACTATAGAGCACCGCTAGAAATATTAGGTTTCTACAACACAATGAGCGCCCTCGTTTCGTAACGGTTGTATTTCCTGATAGGATCGCGCTAAGTCTGCTGTAAAAGGTGATACTAAATAGGAACAACGTAACTTTATAACGCTTTGCATAAACTATAGAGCACCGCTAGAAATATTAGGTTTCTACAACACATTGAGCGCCCTCGTTTCCTAACGGTTGTATTTCCTGATAGGATCGCGCTAAGTCTTCTGTAAAAGGTGATACTAAATAGGAACAACGTAACTTTATAACGCTTTGAATAAACTATAGAGCACCGCTAGAAATATTGGGTTTCTACAACACAATGAGCGCCCTCGTTTCGTAACGGTTGTATTTCCTGATAGGATTGCGCTAAGTCTTCTGTAAAAGGTGATACTAAATAGGAACAACGTAACTTTATAACGCTTTGAATAAACTATAGAGCACCGCTAGAAATATTAGGTTTCTACAACACAATGAGCGCCCTCGTTTCGTAACGGTTGTATTTCCTGATAGGATCGCGCTAAGTCTTCTGTAAAAGGTGATACTAAATAGGAACAACGTAACTTTATAACGCTTTGAATAAACTATAGAGCACCGCTAGAAATATTAGGTTTCTACAACACAATGAGCGCCCTCGTTTCGTAACGGTTGTATTTCCTGATAGGATCGCGCTAAGTCTTCTGTAAAAGGTGATACTAAATAGGAACAACGTAACTTTATAACGCTTTGAATAAACTATAGAGCACCGCTAGAAATATTAGGTTTCTACAACACAATGAGCGCCCTCGTTTCGTAACGGTTGTATTTCCTGATAGGATCGCGCTAAGTCTTCTGTAAAAGGTGATACTAAATAGGAACAACGTAACTTTATAACGCTTTGAATAAACTATAGAGCACCGCTAGAAATATTAGGTTTCTACAACACAATGAGCGCCCTCGTTTCGTAACGGTTGTATTTCCTGATAGGATTGCGCTAAGTCTTCTGTAAAAGGTGATACTAAATAGGAACAACGTAACTTTATAACGCTTTGAATAAACTATAGAGCACCGCTAGAAATATTAGGTTTCTACAACACAATGAGCGCCCTCGTTTCGTAACGGTTGTATTTCCTGATAGGATCGCGCTAAGTCTGCTGTAAAAGGTGATACTAAATAGGAACAACGTAACTTTATAACGCTTTGAATAAACTATAGAGCACCGCTAGAAATATTAGGTTTCTACAACACAATGAGCGCCCTCGTTTCGTAACGGTTGTATTTCCTGATAGGATCGCGCTAAGTCTTCTGTAAAAGGTGATACTAAATAGGAACAACGTAACTTTATAACGCTTTGAATAAACTATAGAGCACCGCTAGAAATATTAGGTTTCTACAACACAATGAGCGCCCTCGTTTCGTAACGGTTGTATTTCCTGATAGGATCGCGCTAAGTCTTCTGTAAAAGGTGATACTAAATAGGAACAACGTAACTTTATAACGCTTTGAATAAATTATAGAGCACCGCTAGAAATATTAGGTTTCTACAACACAATGAGCGCCCTCGTTTCGTAACGGTTGTATTTCCTGATAGGATCGCGCTAAGTCTTCTGTAAAAGGTGATACTAAATAGGAACAACGTAACTTTATAACGCTTTGAATAAACTATAGAGCACCGCTAGAAATATTAGGTTTCTACAACACAATGAGCGCCCTCGTTTCGTAACGGTTGTATTTCCTGATAGGATCGCGCTAAGTCTGCTGTAAAAGGTGATACTAAATAGGAACAACGTAACTTTATAACGCTTTGCATAAACTATAGAGCACCGCTAGAAATATTAGGTTTCTACAACACATTGAGCGCCCTCGTTTCCTAACGGTTGTATTTCCTGATAGGATCGCGCTAAGTCTTCTGTAAAAGGTGATACTAAATAGGAACAACGTAACTTTATAACGCTTTGAATAAACTATAGAGCACCGCTAGAAATATTGGGTTTCTACAACACAATGAGCGCCCTCGTTTCGTAACGGTTGTATTTCCTGATAGGATTGCGCTAAGTCTTCTGTAAAAGGTGATACTAAATAGGAACAACGTAACTTTATAACGCTTTGAATAAACTATAGAGCACCGCTAGAAATATTAGGTTTCTACAACACAATGAGCGCCCTCGTTTCGTAACGGTTGTATTTCCTGATAGGATCGCGCTAAGTCTTCTGTAAAAGGTGATACTAAATAGGAACAACGTAACTTTATAACGCTTTGAATAAACTATAGAGCACCGCTAGATATATTAGGTTTCTACAACACAATGAGCGCCCTCGTTTCGTAACGGTTGTATTTCCTGATAGGATCGCGCTAAGTCTTCTGTAAAAGGTGATACTAAATAGGAACAACGTAACTTTATAACGCTTTGAATAAACTATAGAGCACCGCTAGAAATATTAGGTTTCTACAACACAATGAGCGCCCTCGTTTCGTAACGGTTGTATTTCCTGATAGGATCGCGCTAAGTCTTCTGTAAAAGGTGATACTAAATAGGAACAACGTAACTTTATAACGCTTTGAATAAACTATAGAGCACCGCTAGAAATATTAGGTTTCTACAACACAATGAGCGCCCTCGTTTCGTAACGGTTGTATTTCCTGATAGGATTGCGCTAAGTCTTCTGTAAAAGGTGATACTAAATAGGAACAACGTAACTTTATAACGCTTTGAATAAACTATAGAGCACCGCTAGAAATATTAGGTTTCTACAACACAATGAGCGCCCTCGTTTCGTAACGGTTGTATTTCCTGATAGGATCGCGCTAAGTCTGCTGTAAAAGGTGATACTAAATAGGAACAACGTAACTTTATAACGCTTTGAATAAACTATAGAGCACCGCTAGAAATATTAGGTTTCTACAACACAATGAGCGCCCTCGTTTCGTAACGGTTGTATTTCCTGATAGGATCGCGCTAAGTCTTCTGTAAAAGGTGATACTAAATAGGAACAACGTAACTTTATAACGCTTTGAATAAACTATAGAGCACCGCTAGAAATATTAGGTTTCTACAACACAATGAGCGCCCTCGTTTCGTAACGGTTGTATTTCCTGATAGGATCGCGCTAAGTCTTCTGTAAAAGGTGATACTAAATAGGAACAACGTAACTTTATAACGCTTTGAATAAATTATAGAGCACCGCTAGAAATATTAGGTTTCTACAACACAATGAGCGCCCTCGTTTCGTAACGGTTGTATTTCCTGATAGGATCGCGCTAAGTCTTCTGTAAAAGGTGATACTAAATAGGAACAACGTAACTTTATAACGCTTTGAATAAACTATAGAGCACCGCTAGAAATATTAGGTTTCTACAACACAATGAGCGCCCTCGTTTCGTAACGGTTGTATTTCCTGATAGGATCGCGCTAAGTCTTCTGTAAAAGGTGATACTAAATAGGAACAACGTAACTTTATAACGCTTTGAATAAACTATAGAGCACCGCTAGAAATATTAGGTTTCTACAACACAATGAGTGCCCTCGTTTCGTAACGGTTGTATTTCCTGATAGGATCGCGCTAAGTCTTCTGTAAAAGGTGATACTAAATAGGAACAACGTAACTTTATAACGCTTTGAATAAATTATAGAGCACCGCTAGAAATATTAGGTTTCTACAACACAATGAGCGCCCTCGTTTCGTAACGGTTGTATTTCCTGATAGGATTGCGCTAAGTCTTCTGTAAAAGGTGACACTAAATAGGAACAACGTAACTTTATAACGCTTTGAATAAACTATAGAGCACCGCTAGAAATATTAGGTTTCTACAACACAATGAGCGCCCTCGTTTCGTAACGGTTGTATTTCCTGATAGGATCGCGCTAAGTCTTCTGTAAAAGGTGATACTAAATAGGAACAACGTAACTTTATAACGCTTTGAATAAACTATAGAGCACCGCTAGAAATATTAGGTTTCTACAACACAATGAGCGCCCTCGTTTCGTAACGGTTGTATTTCCTGATAGGATTGCGCTAAGTCTTCTGTAAAAGGTGATACTAAATAGGAACAACGTAACTTTATAACGCTTTGAATAAACTATAGAGCACCGCTAGGAATATTAGGTTTCTACAACACAATGAGCGCCCTCGTTTCGTAACGGTTGTATTTCCTGATAGGATCGCGCTAAGTCTGCTGTAAAAGGTGATACTAAATAGGAACAACGTAACTTTATAACGCTTTGAATAAACTATAGAGCACCGCTAGAAATATTAGGTTTCTACAACACAATGTGCGCCCTCGTTTCGTAACGGTTGTATTTCCTGATAGGATCGCGCTAAGTCTTCTGTAAAAGGTGATACTAAATAGGAACAACGTAACTTTATAACGCTTTGAATAAACTATAGAGCACCGCTAGAAATATTAGGTTTCTACAACACAATGAGCGCCCTCGTTTCGTAACGGTTGTATTTCCTGATAGGATTGCGCTAAGTCTTCTGTAAAAGGTGATACTAAATAGGAACAACGTAACTTTATAACGCTTTGAATAAACTATAGAGCACCGCTAGAAATATTAGGTTTCTACAACACAATGAGCGCCCTCGTTTCGTAACGGTTGTATTTCCTGATAGGATAGCGCTAAGTCTTCTGTAAAAGGTGATACTAAATAGGAACAACGTAACTTTATAACGCTTTGAATAAACTATAGAGCACCGCTAGAAATATTAGGTTTCTACAACACAATGAGCGCCCTCGTTTCGTAACGGTTGTATTTCCTGATAGGATCGCGCTAAGTCTTCTGTAAAAGGTGATACTAAATAGGAACAACGTAACTTTATAACGCTTTGAATAAACTATAGAGCACCGCTAGAAATATTAGGTTTCTACAACACAATGAGCGCCCTCGTTTCGTAACGGTTGTATTTCCTGATAGGATCGCGCTAAGTCTTCTGTAAAAGGTGATACTAAATAGGAACAACGTAACTTTATAACGCTTTGAATAAACTATAGAGCACCGCTAGAAATATTAGGTTTCTACAACACAATGAGCGCCCTCGTTTCGTAACGGTTGTATTTCCTGATAGGATTGCGCTAAGTCTTCTGTAAAAGGTGATACTAAATAGGAACAACGTAACTTTATAACGCTTTGAATAAACTATAGAGCACCGCTAGAAATATTAGGTTTCTACAACACAATGAGCGCCCTCGTTTCGTAACGGTTGTATTTCCTGATAGGATCGCGCTAAGTCTGCTGTAAAAGGTGATACTAAATAGGAACAACGTAACTTTATAACGCTTTGAATAAACTATAGAGCACCGCTAGAAATATTAGGTTTCTACAACACAATGAGCGCCCTCGTTTCGTAACGGTTGTATTTCCTGATAGGATCGCGCTAAGTCTTCTGTAAAAGGTGATACTAAATAGGAACAACGTAACTTTATAACGCTTTGAATAAACTATAGAGCACCGCTAGAAATATTAGGTTTCTACAACACAATGAGCGCCCTCGTTTCGTAACGGTTGTATTTCCTGATAGGATCGCGCTAAGTCTTCTGTAAAAGGTGATACTAAATAGGAACAACGTAACTTTATAACGCTTTGAATAAACTATAGAGCACCGCTAGAAATATTAGGTTTCTACAACACAATGAGTGCCCTCGTTTCGTAACTGTTGTATTTCCTGATAGGATCGCGCTAAGTCTGCTGTAAAAGGTGATACTAAATAGGAACAACGTAACTTTATAACGCTTTGAATAAACTATAGAGCACCGCTAGAAATATTAGGTTTCTACAACACAATGAGCGCCCTCGTTTCGTAACGGTTGTATTTCCTGATTGGATCGCGCTAAGTCTTCTGTAAAAGGTGATACTAAATAGGAACAACGTAACTTTATAACGCTTTGAATAAACTATAGAGCACCGCTAGAAATATTAGGTTTCTACAACACAATGAGCGCCCTCGTTTCGTAACGGTTGTATTTCCTGATAGGATCGCGCTAAGTCTGCTGTAAAAGGTGATACTAAATAGGAACAACGTAACTTTATAACGCTTTGAATAAACTATAGAGCACCGCTAGAAATATTAGGTTTCTACAACACAATGAGCGCCCTCGCTTCGTAACGGTTTTATTTCCTGATAGGATCGCGCTAAGTCTGCTGTAAAAGGTGATACTAAATAGGAACAACGTAACTTTATAACGCTTTGAATAAACTATAGAGCACCGCTAGAAATATTAGGTTTCTACAACACAATGAGTGCCCTCGTTTCGTAACGGTTGTATTTCCTGATAGGATCGCGCTAAGTCTTCTGTAAAAGGTGATACTAAATAGGAACAACGTAACTTTATAACGCTTTGAATAAACTATAGAGCACCGCTAGAAATATTAGGTTTCTACAACACAATGAGCGCCCTCGTTTCGTAACGGTTGTATTTCCTGATAGGATCGCGCTAAGTCTTCTGTAAAAGGTGATACTAAATAGGAACAACGTAACTTTATAACGCTTTGAATAAACTATAGAGCACCGCTAGAAATATTAGGTTTCTACAACACAATGAGCGCCCTCGTTTCGTAACGGTTTTATTTCCTGATAGGATCGCGCTAAGTCTTCTGTAAAAGGTAATACTAAATAGGAACAACGTAACTTTATAACGCTTTGAATAAACTATAGACCACCGCTAGAAATATTAGGTTTTACAACACAATGAGCGCCCTCGTTTCGTAACGGTTGTATTTCCTGATAGGATCGCGCTAAGTCTTCTGTAAAAGGTGATACTAAATAGGAACAACGTAACTTTATAACGCTTTGAATAAACTATAGAGCACCGCTAGAAATATTAGGTTTCTACAACACAATGAGCGCCCACGCTTCGTAACGGTTTTATTTCCTGATAGGATCGCGCTAAGTCTGCTGTAAAAGGTGATACTAAATAGGAACAACGTAACTTTATAACGCTTTGAATAAACTATAGAGCACCGCTAGAAATATTAGGTTTCTACAACACAATGAGCGCCCTCGTTTCGTAACGGTTGTATTTCCTGATAGGATCGCGCTAAGTCTGCTGTAAAAGGTGATACTAAATAGGAACAACGTAACTTTATAACGCTTTGAATAAACTATAGAGCACCGCTAGAAATATTAGGTTTCTACAACACAATGAGCGCCCTCGCTTCGTAACGGTTTTATTTCCTGATAGGATCGCGCTAAGTCTGCTGTAAAAGGTGATACTAAATAGGAACAACGTAACTTTATAACGCTTTGAATAAACTATAGAGCACCGCTAGAAATATTAGGTTTCTACAACACAATGAGTGCCCTCGTTTCGTAACGGTTGTATTTCCTGATAGGATCGCGGTAAGTCTTCTGTAAAAGGTGATACTAAATAGGAACAACGTAGCTTCATAACGCTTTGAATAAACTATAGAGCACCGCTAGAAATATTAGGTTTCTACAACACAATGAGCGCCCTCGTTTCGTAACGGTTGTATTTCCTGATAGGATCGCGCTAAGTCTTCTGTAAAAGGTGATACTAAATAGGAACAACGTAACTTTATAACGCTTTGAATAAACTATAGAGCACCGCTAGAAATATTAGGTTTCTACAACACAATGAGCGCCCTCGTTTCGTAACGGTTTTATTTCCTGATAGGATCGCGCTAAGTCTTCTGTAAAAGGTAATACTAAATAGGAACAACGTAACTTTATAACGCTTTGAATAAACTATAGACCACCGCTAGAAATATTAGGTTTCTACAACACAATGAGCGCCCTCGTTTCGTAACGGTTGTATTTCCTGATAGGATCGCGCTAAGTCTTCTGTAAAAGGTGATACTAAATAGGAACAACGTAACTTTATAACGCTTTGAATAAACTATAGAGCACCGCTAGAAATATTAGGTTTCTACAACACAATGAGCGCCCTCGTTTCGTAACGGTTGTATTTCCTGATAGGATCGCGCTAAGTCTGCTGTAAAAGGTGATACTAAATAGGAACAACGTAACTTTATAACGCTTTGAATAAACTATAGAGCACCGCTAGAAATATTAGGTTTCTACAACACAATGAGCGCCCTCGTTTCGTAACGGTTGTATTTCCTGATAGGATCGCGCTAAGTCTACTGTAAAAGGTGATACTAAATAGGAACAACGTAACTTTATAACGCTTTGAATAAACTATAGAGCACCGCTAGAAATATTAGGTTTCTACAACACAAAGAGCGCCCTCGTTTCGTAACGGTTGTATTTCCTGATAGGATCGCGCTAAGTCTTCTGTAAAAGGTGATACTAAATAGGAACAACGTAACTTTATAACGCTTTGAATAAACTATAGAGCACCGCTAGAAATATTAGGTTTCTACAACACAATGAGCGCCCTCGTTTCGTAACGGTTTTATTTCCTGATAGGATCGCGCTAAGTCTTCTGTAAAAGGTAATACTAAATAGGAACAACGTAACTTTATAACGCTTTGAATAAACTATAGAGCACCGCTAGAAATATTAGGTTTCTACAACACAAAGAGCGCCCTCGTTTTGTAACGGTTGTATTTCCTGATAGGATCGCGCTAAGTCTGCTGTAAAAGGTGATACTAAATAGGAACAACGTAACTTTATATCGCTTTGAATAAATTATAGAGCACCGCTAGAAATATTAGGTTTCTACAACACAATGAGCGCCCTCGTTTCGTAACGGTTGTATTTCCTGATAGGATCGCGCTAAGTCTTCTGTAAAAGGTGATACTAAATAGGAACAACGTAACTTTATAACGCTTTGAATAAACTATAGAGCACCGCTAGAAATATTAGGTTTCTACAACACAATGAGTGCCCTCGTTTCGTAACGGTTGTATTTCCTGATAGGATCGCGCTAAGTCTGCTGTAAAAGGTGATACTAAATAGGAACAACGTAACTTTATAACGCTTTGAATAAACTATAGAGCACCGCTAGAAATATTAGGTTTCTACAACACAATGAGTGCCCTCGTTTCGTAACGGTTGTATTTCCTGATAGGATCGCGCTAAGTCTGCTGTAAAAGGTGATACTAAATAGGAACAACGTAACTTTATAACGCTTTGAATAAACTATAGAGCACCGCTAGAAATATTAGGTTTCTACAACACAATGAGTGCCCTCGTTTCGTAACGGTTGTATTTCCTGATAGGATCGCGCTAAGTCTGCTGTAAAAGGTGATACTAAATAGGAACAACGTAACTTTATAACGCTTTGAATAAACTATAGAGCACCGCTAGAAATATTAGGTTTCTACAACACAATGAGCGCCCTCGTTTCGTAACGGTTGTATTTCCTGATAGGATCGCGCTAAGTCTTCTGTAAAAGGTGATACTAAATAGGAACAACGTAACTTTATAACGCTTTGAATAAACTATAGAGCACCGCTAGAAATATTAGGTTTCTACAACACAATGAGCGCCCTCGTTTCGTAACGGTTGTATTTCCTGATAGGATCGCGCTAAGTCTTCTGTAAAAGGTGATACTAAATAGGAACAACGTAACTTTATAACGCTTTGAATAAACTATAGAGCACCGCTAGAAATATTAGGTTTCTACAACACAATGAGCGCCCTCGTTTCGTAACGGTTTTATTTCCTGATAGGATCGCGCTAAGTCTTCTGTAAAAGGTAATACTAAATAGGAACAACGTAACTTTATAACGCTTTGAATAAACTATAGAGCACCGCTAGAAATATTAGGTTTCTACAACACAAAGAGCGCCCTCGTTTCGTAACGGTTGTATTTCCTGATAGGATCGCGCTAAGTCTGCTGTAAAAGGTGATACTAAATAGGAACAACGTAACTTTATATCGCTTTGAATAAATTATAGGGCACCGCTAGAAATATTAGGTTTCTACAACACAATGAGCGCCCTCGTTTCGTAACGGTTGTATTTCCTGATAGGATCGCGCTAAGTCTTCTGTAAAAGGTGATACTAAATAGGAACAACGTAACTTTATAACGCTTTGAATAAACTATAGAGCACCGCTAGAAATATTAGGTTTCTACAACACAATGAGTGCCCTCGTTTCGTAACGGTTGTATTTCCTGATAGGATCGCGCTAAGTCTTCTGTAAAAGGTAATACTAAATAGGAACAACGTAACTTTATAACGCTTTGAATAAACTATAGAGCACCGCTAGAAATATTAGGTTTCTACAACACAATGAGCGCCCTCGTTTCGTAACGGTTGTATTTCCTGATAGGATCGCGCTAAGTCTTCTGTAAAAGGTGATACTAAATAGGAACAACGTAACTTTATAACGCTTTGAATAAACTATAGAGCACCGCTAGATATATTAGGTTTCTACAACACAATGAGCGCCCTCGTTTCGTAACGGTTGTATTTCCTGATAGGATCGCGCTAAGTCTTCTGTAAAAGGTGATACTAAATAGGAACAACGTAACTTTATAACGCTTTGAATAAACTATAGAGCACCGCTAGAAATATTAGGTTTCTACAACACAATGAGTGCCCTCGTTTCGTAACGGTTGTATTTCCTGATAGGATCGCGCTAAGCCTGCTGTAAAAGGTGATACTAAATAGGAACAACGTAACTTTATAACGCTTTGAATAAACTATAGAGCACCGCTAGAAATATTAGGTTTCTACAACACAATGAGTGCCCTCGTTTCGTAACGGTTGTATTTCCTGATAGGATCGCGCTAAGTCTGCTGTAAAAGGTGATACTAAATAGGAACAACGTAACTTTATAACGCTTTGAATAAACTATAGAGCACCGCTAGAAATATTAGGTTTCTACAACACAATGAGTGCCCTCGTTTCGTAACGGTTTTATTTCCTGATAGGATCGCGCTAAGTCTTCTGTAAAAGGTAATACTAAATAGGAACAACGTAACTTTATAACGCTTTGAATAAACTATAGAGCACCGCTAGAAATATTAGGTTTCTACAACACAATGAGCGCCCTCGTTTCGTAACGGTTTTATTTCCTGATAGGATCGCGCTAAGTCTTCTGTAAAAGGTAATACTAAATAGGAACAACGTAACTTTATAACGCTTTGAATAAACTATAGAGCACCGCTAGAAATATTAGGTTTCTACAACACAAAGAGCGCCCTCGTTTCGTAACGGTTGTATTTCCTGATAGGATCGCGCTAAGTCTGCTGTAAAAGGTGATACTAAATAGGAACAACGTAACTTTATATCGCTTTGAATAAATTATAGAGCACCGCTAGAAATATTAGGTTTCTACAACACAATGAGCGCCCTCGTTTCGTAACGGTTGTATTTCCTGATAGGATCGCGCTAAGTCTTCTGTAAAAGGTGATACTAAATAGGAACAACGTAACTTTATAACGCTTTGAATAAACTATAGAGCACCGCTAGAAATATTAGGTTTCTACAACACAATGAGTGCCCTCGTTTCGTAACGGTTGTATTTCCTGATAGGATCGCGCTAAGTCTGCTGTAAAAGGTGATACTAAATAGGAACAACGTAACTTTATAACGCTTTGAATAAACTATAGAGCACCGCTAGAAATATTAGGTTTCTACAACACAATGAGTGCCCTCGTTTCGTAACGGTTGTATTTCCTGATAGGATCGCGCTAAGTCTGCTGTAAAAGGTGATACTAAATAGGAACAACGTAACTTTATAACGCTTTGAATAAACTATAGAGCACCGCTAGAAATATTAGGTTTCTACAACACAATGAGTGCCCTCGTTTCGTAACGGTTGTATTTCCTGATAGGATCGCGCTAAGTCTGCTGTAAAAGGTGATACTAAATAGGAACAACGTAACTTTATAACGCTTTGAATAAACTATAGAGCACCGCTAGAAATATTAGGTTTCT
Organism: Prosapia bicincta; assembly: GCA_036971475.1. Lineage (NCBI taxonomy): Eukaryota > Metazoa > Arthropoda > Insecta > Hemiptera > Cercopidae > Prosapia > Prosapia bicincta. The sequence goes on from JBAIZL010000009.1 coordinate 10,002,268, forward strand.
ACAACACAATGAGCGCCCTCGTTTCGTAACGGTTGTATTTCCTGATAGGATCGCGCTAAGTCTTCTGTAAAAGGTGATACTAAATAGGAACAACGTAACTTTATAACGCTTTGAATAAACTATAGAGCACCGCTAGAAATATTAGGTTTCTACAACACAATGAGTGCCCTCGTTTCGTAACGGTTGTATTTCCTGATAGGATCGCGCTAAGTCTTCTGTAAAAGGTAATACTAAATAGGAACAACGTAACTTTATAACGCTTTGAATAAACTATAGAGCACCGCTAGAAATATTAGGTTTCTACAACACAATGAGCGCCCTCGTTTCGTAACGGTTGTATTTCCTGATAGGATCGCGCTAAGTTTTCTGTAAAAGGTGATACTAAATAGGAACAACGTAACTTTATAACGCTTTGAATAAACTATAGAGCACCGCTAGAAATATTAGGTTTATACAACACAATGAGCGCCCTCGTTTCGTAACGGTTGTATTTCCTGATAGGATCGCGCTAAGTCTTCTGTAAAAGGTGATACTAAATAGGAACAACGTAACTTTATAACGCTTTGAATAAACTATAGAGCACCGCTAGAAATATTAGGTTTCTACAACACAATGAGTGCCCTCGTTTCGTAACGGTTGTATTTCCTGATAGGATCGCGCTAAGCCTGCTGTAAAAGGTGATACTAAATAGGAACAACGTAACTTTATAACGCTTTGAATAAACTATAGAGCACCGCTAGAAATATTAGGTTTCTACAACACAATGAGTGCCCTCGTTTCGTAACGGTTGTATTTCCTGATAGGATCGCGCTAAGTCTGCTGTAAAAGGTGATACTAAATAGGAACAACGTAACTTTATAACGCTTTGAATAAACTATAGAGCACCGCTAGAAATATTAGGTTTCTACAACACAATGAGTGCCCTCGTTTCGTAACGGTTGTATTTCCTGATAGGATCGCGCTAAGTCTTCTGTAAAAGGTGATACTAAATAGGAACAACGTAACTTTATAACGCTTTGAATAAACTATAGAGCACCGCTAGAAATATTAGGTTTCTACAACACAATGAGCGCCCTCGTTTCGTAACGGTTGTATTTCCTGATAGGATCGCGCTAAGTCTTCTGTAAAAGGTGATACTAAATAGGAACAACGTAACTTTATAACGCTTTGAATAAACTATAGAGCACCGCTAGAAATATTAGGTTTCTACAACACAATGAGCGCCCTCGTTTCGTAACGGTTGTATTTCCTGATAGGATCGCGCTAAGTCTTCTGTAAAAGGTGATACTAAATAGGAACAACGTAACTTTATAACGCTTTGAATAAACTATAGAGCACCGCTAGAAATATTAGGTTTCTACAACACAATGAGTGCCCTCGTTTCGTAACGGTTGTATTTCCTGATAGGATCGCGCTAAGCCTGCTGTAAAAGGTGATACTAAATAGGAACAACGTAACTTTATAACGCTTTGAATAAACTATAGAGCACCGCTAGAAATATTAGGTTTCTACAACACAATGAGTGCCCTCGTTTCGTAACGGTTGTATTTCCTGATAGGATCGCGCTAAGTCTGCTGTAAAAGGTGATACTAAATAGGAACAACGTAACTTTATAACGCTTTGAATAAACTATAGAGCACCGCTAGAAATATTAGGTTTCTACAACACAATGAGTGCCCTCGTTTCGTAACGGTTGTATTTCCTGATAGGATCGCGCTAAGTCTTCTGTAAAAGGTGATACTAAATAGGAACAACGTAACTTTATAACGCTTTGAATAAACTATAGAGCACCGCTAGAAATATTAGGTTTCTACAACACAATGAGCGCCCTCGTTTCGTAACGGTTGTATTTCCTGATAGGATCGCGCTAAGTCTTCTGTAAAAGGTGATACTAAATAGGAACAACGTAACTTTATAACGCTTTGAATAAACTATAGAGCACCGCTAGAAATATTAGGTTTCTACAACACAATGAGCGCCCTCGTTTCGTAACGGTTGTATTTCCTGATAGGATCGCGCTAAGTCTTCTGTAAAAGGTGATACTAAATAGGAACAACGTAACTTTATAACGCTTTGAATAAACTATAGAGCACCGCTAGAAATATTAGGTTTCTACAACACAATGAGCGCCCTCGTTTCGTAACGGTTTTATTTCCTGATAGGATCGCGCTAAGTCTTCTGTAAAAGGTAATACTAAATAGGAACAACGTAACTTTATAACGCTTTGAATAAACTATAGAGCACCGCTAGAAATATTAGGTTTCTACAACACAATGAGCGCCCTCGCTTCGTAACGGTTGTATTTCCTGATAGGATCGCGCTAAGTCTTCTGTAAAAGGTGATACTAAATAGGAACAACGTAACTTTATAACGCTTTGAATAAACTATAGACCACCGCTAGAAATATTAGGTTTCTACAACACAATGAGCGCCCTCGTTTCGTAACGGTTGTATTTCCTGATAGGATTGCGCTAAGTCTTCTGTAAAAGGTGATACTAAATAGGAACAACGTAACTTTATAACGCTTTGAATAAACTATAGAGCACCGCTAAAAATATTAGGTTTCTACAACACAATGAGCGCCCTCGCTTCGTAACGGTTTTATTTCCTGATAGGATCGCGCTAAGTCTTCTGTAAAAGGTAATACTAAATAGGAACAACGTAACTTTATAACGCTTTGAATAAACTATAGAGCACCGCTAGAAATATTAGGTTTCTACAACACAATGAGCGCCCTCGTTTCGTAACGGTTGTATTTCCTGATAGGATCGCGCTAAGTCTTCTGTAAAAGGTGATACTAAATAGGAACAACGTAACTTTATAACGCTTTGAATAAACTATAGAGCACCGCTAGAAATATTAGGTTTCTACAACACAATGAGCGCCCTCGTTTCGTAACGGTTTTATTTCCTGATAGGATCGCGCTAAGTCTGCTGTAAAAGGTGATACTAAATGGGAACAACGTAACTTTATAACGCTTTGAATAAACTATAGAGCACCGCTAGAAATATTAGGTTTCTACAACACAATGAGCGCCCTCGTTTCGTAACGGTTTTATTTCCTGATAGGATCGCGCTAAGTCTTCTGTAAAAGGTGATACTAAATAGGAACAACGTAACTTTATAACGCTTTGAATAAACTATAGAGCACCGCTAGAAATATTAGGTTTCTACAACACAATGAGCGCCCTCGTTTCGTAACGGTTGTATTTCCTGATAGGATCGCGCTAAGTCTTCTGTAAAAGGTAATACTAAATAGGAACAACGTAACTTTATAACGCTTTGAATAAACTATAGACCACCGCTATAAATATTAGGTTTCTACAACACAATGAGCGCCCTCGTTTCGTAACGGTTGTATTTCCTGATAGGATCGCGCTAAGTCTTCTGTAAAAGGTGATACTAAATAGGAACAACGTAACTTTATAACGCTTTGAATAAACTATAGAGCACCGCTAGAAATATTAGGTTTCTACAACACAATGAGCGCCCTCGTTTCGTAACGGTTTTATTTCCTGATAGGATCGCGCTAAGTCTTCTGTAAAAGGTAATACTAAATAGGAACAACGTAACTTTATAACGCTTTGAATAAACTATAGACCACCGCTAGAAATATTAGGTTTCTACAACACAATGAGCGCCCTCGTTTCGTAACGGTTGTATTTCCTGATAGGATCGCGCTAAGTCTTCTGTAAAAGGTGATACTAAATAGGAACAACGTAACTTTATAACGCTTTGAATAAACTATAGAGCACCGCTAGACATATTAGGTTTCTACAACACAATGAGCGCCCTCGTTTCGTAACGGTTGTATTTCCTGATAGGATCGCGCTAAGTCTGCTGTAAAAGGTGATACTAAATAGGAACAACGTAACTTTATAACGCTTTGAATAAACTATAGAGCACCGCTAGAAATATTAGGTTTCTACAACACAATGAGCGCCCTCGTTTCGTAACGGTTGTATTTCCTGATAGGATCGCGCTAGGTCTGCTGTAAAAGGTGATACTAAATAGGATCAACGTAACTTTATAACGCTTTGAATAAACTATAGAGCACCGCTAGAAATATTAGGTTTCTACAACACAAAGAGCGCCCTCGTTTCGTAACGGTTGTATTTCCTGATAGGATCGCGCTAAGTCTTCTGTAAAAGGTGATACTAAATAGGAACAACGTAACTTTATAACGCTTTGAATAAACTATAGAGCACCGCTAGAAATATTAGGTTTCTACAACACAATGAGCGCCCTCGTTTCGTAACGGTTTTATTTCCTGATAGGATCGCGCTAAGTCTTCTGTAAAAGGTAATACTAAATAGGAACAACGTAACTTTATAACGCTTTGAATAAACTATAGAGCACCGCTAGAAATATTAGGTTTCTACAACACAAAGAGCGCCCTCGTTTCGTAACGGTTGTATTTCCTGATAGGATCGCGCTAAGTCTGCTGTAAAAGGTGATACTAAATAGGAACAACGTAACTTTATATCGCTTTGAATAAATTATAGAGCACCGCTAGAAATATTAGGTTTCTACAACACAATGAGCGCCCTCGTTTCGTAACGGTTGTATTTCCTGATAGGATCGCGCTAAGTCTTCTGTAAAAGGTGATACTAAATAGGAACAACGTAACTTTATAACGCTTTGAATAAACTATAGAGCACCGCTTTAAATATTAGGTTTCTACAACACAATGAGTGCCCTCGTTTCGTAACGGTTGTATTTCCTGATAGGAACGCGCTAAGTCTGCTGTAAAAGGTGATACTAAATAGGAACAACGTAACTTTATAACGCTTTGAATAAACTATAGAGCACCGCTAGAAATATTAGGTTTCTACAACACAATGAGTGCCCTCGTTTCGTAACGGTTGTATTTCCTGATAGGATCGCGCTAAGTCTGCTGTAAAAGGTGATACTAAATAGGAACAACGTAACTTTATAACGCTTTGAATAAACTATAGAGCACCGCTAGAAATATTAGGTTTCTACAACACAATGAGTGCCCTCGTTTCGTAACGGTTGTATTTCCTGATAGGATCGCGCTAAGTCTTCTGTAAAAGGTGATACTAAATAGGAACAACGTAACTTTATAACGCTTTGAATAAAGTATAGAGCACCGCTAGAAATATTAGGTTTCTACAACACAATGAGCGCCCTCGTTTCGTAACGGTTGTATTTCCTGATAGGATCGCGCTAAGTCTTCTGTAAAAGGTGATACTAAATAGGAACAACGTAACTTTATAACGCTTTGAATAAACTATAGAGCACCGCTAGAAATATTAGGTTTCTACAACACAATGAGCGCTCTCGTTTCGTAACGGTTGTATTTCCTGATAGGATCGCGCTAAGTCTTCTGTAAAAGGTGATACTAAATAGGAACAACGTAACTTTATAACGCTTTGAATAAACTATAGAGCACCGCTAGAAATATTAGGTTTCTACAACACAATGAGTGCCCTCGTTTCGTAACGGTTGTATTTCCTAATAGGATCGCGCTAAGTCTGCTGTAAAAGGTGATACTAAATAGGAACAACGTAACTTTATAACGCTTTGAATAAACTATAGAGCACCGCTAGAAATATTATGTTTCTACAACACAATGAGTGCCCTCGTTTCGTAACGGTTGTATTTCCTGATAGGATCGCGCTAAGTCTGCTGTAAAAGGTGATACTAAATAGGAACAACGTAACTTTATAACGCTTTGAATAAACTATAGAGCACCGCTAGAAATATTAGGTTTCTACAACACAATGAGTGCCCTCGTTTCGTAACGGTTGTATTTCCTGATAGGATCGCGCTAAGTCTTCTGTAAAAGGTGATACTAAATAGGAACAACGTAACTTTATAACGCTTTGAATAAACTATAGAGCACCGCTAGAAATATTAGGTTTCTACAACACAATGAGCGCCCTCGTTTCGTAACGGTTGTATTTCCTGATAGGATCGCGCTAAGTCTTCTGTAAAAGGTGATACTAAATAGGAACAACGTAACTTTATAACGCTTTGAATAAACTATAGAGCACCGCTAGAAATATTAGGTTTCTACAACACAATGAGCGCCCTCGTTTCGTAACGGTTGTATTTCCTGATAGGATCGCGCTAAGTCTTCTGTAAAAGGTGATACTAAATAGGAACAACGTAACTTTATAACGCTTTGAATAAACTATAGAGCACCGCTAGAAATATTAGGTTTCTACAACACAATGAGCGCCCTCGTTTCGTAACGGTTTTATTTCCTGATAGGATCGCGCTAAGTCTTCTGTAAAAGGTAATACTAAATAGGAACAACGTAACTTTATAACGCTTTGAATAAACTATAGAGCACCGCTAGAAATATTAGGTTTCTACAACACAAAGAGCGCCCTCGTTTCGTAACGGTTGTATTTCCTGATAGGATCGCACTAAGTCTGCTGTAAAAGGTGATACTAAATAGGAACAACGTAACTTTATATCGCTTTGAATAAATTATAGAGCACCGCTAGAAATATTAGGTTTCTACAACACAATGAGCGCCCTCGTTTCGTAACGGTTGTATTTCCTGATAGGATCGCGCTAAGTCTTCTGTAAAAGGTGATACTAAATAGGAACAACGTAACTTTATAACGCTTTGAATAAACTATAGAGCACCGCTAGAAATATTAGGTTTCTACAACACAATGAGTGCCCTCGTTTCGTAACGGTTGTATTTCCTGATAGGATCGCGCTAAGTCTTCTGTAAAAGGTGATACTAAATAGGAACAACGTAACTTTATAACGCTTTGAATAAACTATAGAGCACCGCTAGAAATATTAGGTTTCTACAACACAATGAGTGCCCTCGTTTCGTAACGGTTGTATTTCCTGATAGGATCGCGCTAAGTCTGCTGTAAAAGGTGATACTAAATAGGAACAACGTAACTTTATAACGCTTTGAATAAACTATAGAGCACCGCTAGAAATATTAGGTTTCTACAACACAATGAGTGCCCTCGTTTCGTAACGGTTGTATTTCCTGATAGGATCGCGCTAAGTCTTCTGTAAAAGGTGATACTAAATAGGAACAACGTAACTTTATAACGCTTTGAATAAACTATAGAGCACCGCTAGAAATATTAGGTTTCTACAACACAATGAGCGCCCTCGTTTCGTAACGGTTGTATTTCCTGATAGGATCGCGCTAAGTCTTCTGTAAAAGGTGATACTAAATAGGAACAACGTAACTTTATAACGCTTTGAATAAACTATAGAGCACCGCTAGAAATATTAGGTTTCTACAACACAATGTGCGCCCTCGTTTCGTAACGGTTGTATTTCCTGATAGGATCGCGCTAAGTCTTCTGTAAAAGGTGATACTAAATAGGAACAACGTAACTTTATAACGCTTTGAATAAACTATAGAGCACCGCTAGAAATATTAGGTTTCTACAACACAATGAGCGCCCTCGTTTCGTAACGGTTTTATTTCCTGATAGGATCGCGCTAAGTCTTCTGTAAAAGGTAATACTAAATAGGAACAACGTAACTTTATAACGCTTTGAATAAACTATAGAGCACCGCTAGAAATATTAGGTTTCTACAACACAAAGAGCGCCCTCGTTTCGTAACGGTTGTATTTCCTGATAGGATCGCGCTAAGTCTGCTGTAAAAGGTGATACTAAATAGGAACAACGTAACTTTATATCGCTTTGAATAAATTATAGAGCACCGCTAGAAATATTAGGTTTCTACAACACAATGAGCGCCCTCGTTTCGTAACGGTTGTATTTCCTGATAGGATCGCGCTAAGTCTTCTGTAAAAGGTGATACTAAATAGGAACAACGTAACTTTATAACGCTTTGAATAAACTATAGAGCACCGCTAGAAATATTAGGTTTCTACAACACAATGAGTGCCCTCGTTTCGTAACGGTTGTATTTCCTGATAGGATCGCGCTAAGTCTGCTGTAAAAGGTGATACTAAATAGGAACAACGTAACTTTATAACGCTTTGAATAAACTATAGAGCACCGCTAGAAATATTAGGTTTCTACAACACAATGAGTGCCCTCGTTTCGTAACGGTTGTATTTCCTGATAGGATCGCGCTAAGTCTTCTGTAAAAGGTGATACTAAATAGGAACAACGTAACTTTATAACGCTTTGAATAAACTATAGAGCACCGCTAGAAATATTAGGTTTCTACAACACAATGTGCGCCCTCGTTTCGTAACGGTTGTATTTCCTGATAGGATCGCGCTAAGTCTTCTGTAAAAGGTGATACTAAATAGGAACAACGTAACTTTATAACGCTTTGAATAAACTATAGAGCACCGCTAGAAATATTAGGTTTCTACAACACAATGAGCGCCCTCGTTTCGTAACGGTTGTATTTCCTGATAGGATCGCGCTAAGTCTTCTGTAAAAGGTGATACTAAATAGGAACAACGTAACTTTATAACGCTTTGAATAAACTATAGAGCACCGCTAGAAATATTAGGTTTCTACAACACAATGAGCGCCCTCGTTTCGTAACGGTTTTATTTCCTGATAGGATCGCGCTAAGTCTTCTGTAAAAGGTAATACTAAATAGGAACAACGTAACTTTATAACGCTTTGAATAAACTATAGAGCACCGCTAGAAATATTAGGTTTCTACAACACAATGAGCGCCCTCGCTTCGTAACGGTTGTATTTCCTGATAGGATCGCGCTAAGTCTTCTGTAAAAGGTGATACTAAATAGGAACAACGTAACTTTATAACGCTTTGAATAAACTATAGACCACCGCTAGAAATATTAGGTTTCTACAACACAATGAGCGCCCTCGTTTCGTAACGGTTGTATTTCCTGATAGGATTGCGCTAAGTCTTCTGTAAAAGGTGATACTAAATAGGAACAACGTAACTTTATAACGCTTTGAATAAACTATAGAGCACCGCTAAAAATATTAGGTTTCTACAACACAATGAGCGCCTTCGCTTCGTAACGGTTTTATTTCCTGATAGGATCGCGCTAAGTCTTCTGTAAAAGGTAATACTAAATAGGAACAACGTAACTTTATAACGCTTTGAATAAACTATAGAGCACCGCTAGAAATATTAGGTTTCTACAACACAATGAGCGCCCTCGTTTCGTAACGGTTGTATTTCCTGATAGGATCGCGCTAAGTCTTCTGTAAAAGGTGATACTAAATAGGAACAACGTAACTTTATAACGCTTTGAATAAACTATAGAGCACCGCTAGAAATATTAGGTTTCTACAACACAATGAGCGCCCTCGTTTCGTAACGGTTGTATTTCCTGATAGGATCGCGCTAAGTCTGCTGTAAAAGGTGATACTAAATAGGAACAACGTAACTTTATAACGCTTTGAATAAACTATAGAGCACCGCTAGAAATATTAGGTTTCTACAACACAATGAGCGCCCTCGTTTCGTAACGGTTTTATTTCCTGATAGGATCGCGCTAAGTCTGCTGTAAAAGGTGATACTAAATAGGAACAACGTAACTTTATAACGCTTTGAATAAACTATAGAGCACCGCTAGAAATATTAGGTTTCTACAACACAATGAGCGCCCTCGTTTCGTAACGGTTTTATTTCCTGATAGGATCGCGCTAAGTCTGCTGTAAAAGGTGATACTAAATAGGAACAACGTAACTTTATAACGCTTTGAATAAACTATAGAGCACCGCTAGAAATATTAGGTTTCTACAACTCAATGAGCGCCCTCGTTTCGTAACGGTTTTATTTCCTGATAGGATCGCGCTAAGTCTGCTGTAAAAGGTGATACTAAATAGGAACAACGTAACTTTATAACGCTTTGAATAAACTATAGAGCACCGCTAGAAATATTAGGTTTCTACAACTCAATGAGCGCCCTCGTTTCGTAACGGTTTTATTTCCTGATAGGATCGCGCTAAGTCTGCTGTAAAAGGTGATACTAAATAGGAACAACGTAACTTTATAACGCTTTGAATAAATTATAGAGCACCGCTAGAAATATTAGGTTTCTACAACACAATGAGCGCCCTCGTTTCGTAACGGTTTTATTTCCTGATAGGATCGCGCTAAGTCTGCTGTAAAAGGTGATACTAAATAGGAACAACGTAACTTTATAACGCTTTGAATAAATTATAGAGCACCGCTAGAAATATTAGGTTTCTACAACACAATGAGCGCCCTCGTTTCGTAACGGTTGTATTTCCTGATAGGATTGCGCTAAGTCTTCTGTAAAAGGTAATAATAAATAGGAACAACGTAACTTTATAACGCTTTGAATAAACTATAGAGCACCGCTAGAAATATTAGGTTTCTACAACACAATGAGCGCCCTCGTTTCGTAACGGTTGTATTTCCTGATAGGATCGCGCTATGTCTTCTGTAAAAGGTAATACTAAATAGGAACAACGTAACTTTATAACGCTTTGAATAAATTATAGAGCACCGCTAGAAATATTAGGTTTCTACAACACAATGAGTGCCCTCGTTTCGTAACGGTTGTATTTCCTGATAGGATCGCGCTAAGTCTGCTGTAAAAGGTGATACTAAATAGGAACAACGTAACTTTATAACGCTTTGAATAAAGTATAGAGCACCGCTAGAAATATTAGGTTTCTACAACACAATGAGCGCCCTCGCTTCGTAACGGTTTTATTTCCTGATAGGATCGCGCTAAGTCTTCTGTAAAAGGTGATACTAAATAGGAACAACGTAACTTTATAACGCTTTGAATAAACTATAGAGCACCGCTAGAAATATTAGGTTTCTACAACACAATGAGCGCCCTCGTTTCGTAACGGTTGTATTTCCTGATAGGATCGCGCTAAGTCTTCTGTAAAAGGTGATACTAAATAGGAACAACGTAACTTTATAACGCTTTGAATAAACTATAGAGCACCGCTAGAAATATTAGGTTTCTACAACACAATGAGCGCCCTCGTTTCGTAACGGTTTTATTTCCTGATAGTATCGCGCTAAGTCTGCTGTAAAAGGTGATACTAAATAGGAACAACGTAACTTTATAACGCTTTGAATAAATTATAGAGCACCGCTAGAAATATTAGGTTTCTACAACACAATGAGCGCCCTCGTTTCGTAACGGTTGTATTTCCTGATAGGATTGCGCTAAGTCTTCTGTAAAAGGTAATACTAAATAGGAACAACGTAACTTTATAACGCTTTGAATAAACTATAGAGCACCGCTAGAAATATTAGGTTTCTACAACACAATGAGTGCCCTCGTTTCGTAACGGTTGTATTTCCTGATAGGATCGCGCTAAGTCTGCTGTAAAAGGTGATACTAAATAGGAACAACGTAACTTTATAACGCTTTGAATAAACTATAGAGCACCGCTAGAAATATTAGGTTTCTACAACACAATGAGTGCCCTCGTTTCGTAACGGTTGTATTTCCTGATAGGATCGCGCTAAGTCTTCTGTAAAAGGTGATACTATATAGGAACAACGTAACTTTATAACGCTTTGAATAAACTATAGAGCACCGCTAGAAATATTAGGTTTCTACAACACAATGAGCGCCCTCGTTTCGTAACGGTTGTATTTCCTGATAGGATCGCGCTAAGTCTTCTGTAAAAGGTGATACTAAATAGGAACAACGTAACTTTATAACGCTTTGAATAAACTATAGAGCACCGCTAGAAATATTAGGTTTCTACAACACAATGTGCGCCCTCGTTTCGTAACGGTTGTATTTCCTGATAGGATCGCGCTAAGTCTTCTGTAAAAGGTGATACTAAATAGGAACAACGTAACTTTATAACGCTTTGAATAAACTATAGAGCACCGCTAGAAATATTAGGTTTCTACAACACAATGAGCGCCCTCGTTTCGTAACGGTTTTATTTCCTGATAGGATCGCGCTAAGTCTTCTGTAAAAGGTAATACTAAATAGGAACAACGTAACTTTATAACGCTTTGAATAAACTATAGAGCACCGCTAGAAATATTAGGTTTCTACAACACAAAGAGCGCCCTCGTTTCGTAACGGTTGTATTTCCTGATAGGATCGCGCTAAGTCTGCTGTAAAAGGTGATACTAAATAGGAACAACGTAACTTTATATCGCTTTGAATAAATTATAGAGCACCGCTAGAAATATTAGGTTTCTACAACACAATGAGCGCCCTCGTTTCGTAACGGTTGTATTTCCTGATAGGATCGCGCTAAGTCTTCTGTAAAAGGTGATACTAAATAGGAACAACGTAACTTTATAACGCTTTGAATAAACTATAGAGCACCGCTAGAAATATTAGGTTTCTACAACACAATGAGTGCCCTCGTTTCGTAACGGTTGTATTTCCTGATAGGATCGCGCTAAGTCTGCTGTAAAAGGTGATACTAAATAGGAACAACGTAACTTTATAACGCTTTGAATAAACTATAGAGCACCGCTAGAAATATTAGGTTTCTACAACACAATGAGTGCCCTCGTTTCGTAACGGTTGTATTTCCTGATAGGATCGCGCTAAGTCTTCTGTAAAAGGTGATACTAAATAGGAACAACGTAACTTTATAACGCTTTGAATAAACTATAGAGCACCGCTAGAAATATTAGGTTTCTACAACACAATGTGCGCCCTCGTTTCGTAACGGTTGTATTTCCTGATAGGATCGCGCTAAGTCTTCTGTAAAAGGTGATACTAAATAGGAACAACGTAACTTTATAACGCTTTGAATAAACTATAGAGCACCGCTAGAAATATTAGGTTTCTACAACACAATGAGCGCCCTCGTTTCGTAACGGTTGTATTTCCTGATAGGATCGCGCTAAGTCTTCTGTAAAAGGTGATACTAAATAGGAACAACGTAACTTTATAACGCTTTGAATAAACTATAGAGCACCGCTAGAAATATTAGGTTTCTACAACACAATGAGCGCCCTCGTTTCGTAACGGTTTTATTTCCTGATAGGATCGCGCTAAGTCTTCTGTAAAAGGTAATACTAAATAGGAACAACGTAACTTTATAACGCTTTGAATAAACTATAGAGCACCGCTAGAAATATTAGGTTTCTACAACACAATGAGCGCCCTCGCTTCGTAACGGTTGTATTTCCTGATAGGATCGCGCTAAGTCTTCTGTAAAAGGTGATACTAAATAGGAACAACGTAACTTTATAACGCTTTGAATAAACTATAGACCACCGCTAGAAATATTAGGTTTCTACAACACAATGAGCGCCCTCGTTTCGTAACGGTTGTATTTCCTGATAGGATTGCGCTAAGTCTTCTGTAAAAGGTGATACTAAATAGGAACAACGTAACTTTATAACGCTTTGAATAAACTATAGAGCACCGCTAAAAATATTAGGTTTCTACAACACAATGAGCGCCTTCGCTTCGTAACGGTTTTATTTCCTGATAGGATCGCGCTAAGTCTTCTGTAAAAGGTAATACTAAATAGGAACAACGTAACTTTATAACGCTTTGAATAAACTATAGAGCACCGCTAGAAATATTAGGTTTCTACAACACAATGAGCGCCCTCGTTTCGTAACGGTTGTATTTCCTGATAGGATCGCGCTAAGTCTTCTGTAAAAGGTGATACTAAATAGGAACAACGTAACTTTATAACGCTTTGAATAAACTATAGAGCACCGCTAGAAATATTAGGTTTCTACAACACAATGAGCGCCCTCGTTTCGTAACGGTTGTATTTCCTGATAGGATCGCGCTAAGTCTGCTGTAAAAGGTGATACTAAATAGGAACAACGTAACTTTATAACGCTTTGAATAAACTATAGAGCACCGCTAGAAATATTAGGTTTCTACAACACAATGAGCGCCCTCGTTTCGTAACGGTTTTATTTCCTGATAGGATCGCGCTAAGTCTGCTGTAAAAGGTGATACTAAATAGGAACAACGTAACTTTATAACGCTTTGAATAAACTATAGAGCACCGCTAGAAATATTAGGTTTCTACAACACAATGAGCGCCCTCGTTTCGTAACGGTTTTATTTCCTGATAGGATCGCGCTAAGTCTGCTGTAAAAGGTGATACTAAATAGGAACAACGTAACTTTATAACGCTTTGAATAAACTATAGAGCACCGCTAGAAATATTAGGTTTCTACAACTCAATGAGCGCCCTCGTTTCGTAACGGTTTTATTTCCTGATAGGATCGCGCTAAGTCTGCTGTAAAAGGTGATACTAAATAGGAACAACGTAACTTTATAACGCTTTGAATAAATTATAGAGCACCGCTAGAAATATTAGGTTTCTACAACACAATGAGCGCCCTCGTTTCGTAACGGTTTTATTTCCTGATAGGATCGCGCTAAGTCTGCTGTAAAAGGTGATACTAAATAGGAACAACGTAACTTTATAACGCTTTGAATAAATTATAGAGCACCGCTAGAAATATTAGGTTTCTACAACACAATGAGCGCCCTCGTTTCGTAACGGTTGTATTTCCTGATAGGATTGCGCTAAGTCTTCTGTAAAAGGTAATAATAAATAGGAACAACGTAACTTTATAACGCTTTGAATAAACTATAGAGCACCGCTAGAAATATTAGGTTTCTACAACACAATGAGCGCCCTCGTTTCGTAACGGTTGTATTTCCTGATAGGATTGCGCTAAGTCTTCTGTAAAAGGTGATACTAAATAGGAACAACGTAACTTTATAACGCTTTGAATAAACTATAGAGCACCGCTAAAAATATTAGGTTTCTACAACACAATGAGCGCCCTCGCTTCGTAACGGTTTTATTTCCTGATAGGATCGCGCTAAGTCTTCTGTAAAAGGTAATACTAAATAGGAACAACGTAACTTTATAACGCTTTGAATAAACTATAGAGCACCGCTAGAAATATTAGGTTTCTACAACACAATGAGCGCCCTCGTTTCGTAACGGTTGTATTTCCTGATAGGATCGCGCTAAGTCTTCTGTAAAAGGTGATACTAAATAGGAACAACGTAACTTTATAACGCTTTGAATAAACTATAGAGCACCGCTAGAAATATTAGGTTTCTACAACACAATGAGCGCCCTCGTTTCGTAACGGTTGTATTTCCTGATAGGATCGCGCTAAGTCTGCTGTAAAAGGTGATACTAAATAGGAACAACGTAACTTTATAACGCTTTGAATAAACTATAGAGCACCGCTAGAAATATTAGGTTTCTACAACACAATGAGCGCCCTCGTTTCGTAACGGTTTTATTTCCTGATAGGATCGCGCTAAGTCTGCTGTAAAAGGTGATACTAAATAGGAACAACGTAACTTTATAACGCTTTGAATAAACTATAGAGCACCGCTAGAAATATTAGGTTTCTACAACACAATGAGCGCCCTCGTTTCGTAACGGTTTTATTTCCTGATAGGATCGCGCTAAGTCTGCTGTAAAAGGTGATACTAAATAGGAACAACGTAACTTTATAACGCTTTGAATAAACTATAGAGCACCGCTAGAAATATTAGGTTTCTACAACTCAATGAGCGCCCTCGTTTCGTAACGGTTTTATTTCCTGATAGGATCGCGCTAAGTCTGCTGTAAAAGGTGATACTAAATAGGAACAACGTAACTTTATAACGCTTTGAATAAATTATAGAGCACCGCTAGAAATATTAGGTTTCTACAACACAATGAGCGCCCTCGTTTCGTAACGGTTTTATTTCCTGATAGTATCGCGCTAAGTCTGCTGTAAAAGGTGATACTAAATAGGAACAACGTAACTTTATAACGCTTTGAATAAATTATAGAGCACCGCTAGAAATATTAGGTTTCTACAACACAATGAGCGCCCTCGTTTCGTAACGGTTTTATTTCCTGATAGTATCGCGCTAAGTCTGCTGTAAAAGGTGATACTAAATAGGAACAACGTAACTTTATAACGCTTTGAATAAATTATAGAGCACCGCTAGAAATATTAGGTTTCTACAACACAATGAGCGCCCTCGTTTCGTAACGGTTGTATTTCCTGATAGGATTGCGCTAAGTCTTCTGTAAAAGGTAATACTAAATAGGAACAACGTAACTTTATAACGCTTTGAATAAACTATAGAGCACCGCTAGAAATATTAGGTTTCTACAACACAATGAGTGCCCTCGTTTCGTAACGGTTGTATTTCCTGATAGGATCGCGCTAAGTCTGCTGTAAAAGGTGATACTAAATAGGAACAACGTAACTTTATAACGCTTTGAATAAACTATAGAGCACCGCTAGAAATATTAGGTTTCTACAACACAATGAGTGCCCTCGTTTCGTAACGGTTGTATTTCCTGATAGGATCGCGCTAAGTCTTCTGTAAAAGGTGATACTAAATAGGAACAACGTAACTTTATAACGCTTTGAATAAACTATAGAGCACCGCTAGAAATATTAGGTTTCTACAACACAATGAGCGCCCTCGTTTCGTAACGGTTGTATTTCCTGATAGGATCGCGCTAAGTCTTCTGTAAAAGGTGATACTAAATAGGAACAACGTAACTTTATAACGCTTTGAATAAACTATAGAGCACCGCTAGAAATATTAGGTTTCTACAACACAATGTGCGCCCTCGTTTCGTAACGGTTGTATTTCCTGATAGGATCGCGCTAAGTCTTCTGTAAAAGGTGATACTAAATAGGAACAACGTAACTTTATAACGCTTTGAATAAACTATAGAGCACCGCTAGAAATATTAGGTTTCTACAACACAATGAGCGCCCTCGTTTCGTAACGGTTTTATTTCCTGATAGGATCGCGCTAAGTCTTCTGTAAAAGGTAATACTAAATAGGAACAACGTAACTTTATAACGCTTTGAATAAACTATAGAGCACCGCTAGAAATATTAGGTTTCTACAACACAAAGAGCGCCCTCGTTTCGTAACGGTTGTATTTCCTGATAGGATCGCGCTAAGTCTGCTGTAAAAGGTGATACTAAATAGGAACAACGTAACTTTATATCGCTTTGAATAAATTATAGAGCACCGCTAGAAATATTAGGTTTCTACAACACAATGAGCGCCCTCGTTTCGTAACGGTTGTATTTCCTGATAGGATCGCGCTAAGTCTTCTGTAAAAGGTGATACTAAATAGGAACAACGTAACTTTATAACGCTTTGAATAACCTATAGAGCACCGCTAGAAATATTAGGTTTCTACAACACAATGAGTGCCCTCGTTTCGTAACGGTTGTATTTCCTGATAGGATCGCGCTAAGTCTGCTGTAAAAGGTGATACTAAATAGGAACAACGTAACTTTATAACGCTTTGAATAAACTATAGAGCACCGCTAGAAATATTAGGTTTCTACAACACAATGAGTGCCCTCGTTTCGTAACGGTTGTATTTCCTGATAGGATCGCGCTAAGTCTTCTGTAAAAGGTGATACTAAATAGGAACAACGTAACTTTATAACGCTTTGAATAAACTATAGAGCACCGCTAGAAATATTAGGTTTCTACAACACAATGTGCGCCCTCGTTTCGTAACGGTTGTATTTCCTGATAGGATCGCGCTAAGTCTTCTGTAAAAGGTGATACTAAATAGGAACAACGTAACTTTATAACGCTTTGAATAAACTATAGAGCACCGCTAGAAATATTAGGTTTCTACAACACAATGAGCGCCCTCGTTTCGTAACGGTTGTATTTCCTGATAGGATCGCGCTAAGTCTTCTGTAAAAGGTGATACTAAATAGGAACAACGTAACTTTATAACGCTTTGAATAAACTATAGAGCACCGCTAGAAATATTAGGTTTCTACAACACAATGAGCGCCCTCGTTTCGTAACGGTTTTATTTCCTGATAGGATCGCGCTAAGTCTTCTGTAAAAGGTAATACTAAATAGGAACAACGTAACTTTATAACGCTTTGAATAAACTATAGAGCACCGCTAGAAATATTAGGTTTCTACAACACAATGAGCGCCCTCGCTTCGTAACGGTTGTATTTCCTGATAGGATCGCGCTAAGTCTTCTGTAAAAGGTGATACTAAATAGGAACAACGTAACTTTATAACGCTTTGAATAAACTATAGACCACCGCTAGAAATATTAGGTTTCTACAACACAATGAGCGCCCTCGTTTCGTAACGGTTGTATTTCCTGATAGGATTGCGCTAAGTCTTCTGTAAAAGGTGATACTAAATAGGAACAACGTAACTTTATAACGCTTTGAATAAACTATAGAGCACCGCTAAAAATATTAGGTTTCTACAACACAATGAGCGCCTTCGCTTCGTAACGGTTTTATTTCCTGATAGGATCGCGCTAAGTCTTCTGTAAAAGGTAATACTAAATAGGAACAACGTAACTTTATAACGCTTTGAATAAACTATAGAGCACCGCTAGAAATATTAGGTTTCTACAACACAATGAGCGCCCTCGTTTCGTAACGGTTGTATTTCCTGATAGGATCGCGCTAAGTCTTCTGTAAAAGGTGATACTAAATAGGAACAACGTAACTTTATAACGCTTTGAATAAACTATAGAGCACCGCTAGAAATATTAGGTTTCTACAACACAATGAGCGCCCTCGTTTCGTAACGGTTGTATTTCCTGATAGGATCGCGCTAAGTCTGCTGTAAAAGGTGATACTAAATAGGTACAACGTAACTTTATAACGCTTTGAATAAACTATAGAGCACCGCTAGAAATATTAGGTTTCTACAACACAATGAGCGCCCTCGTTTCGTAACGGTTTTATTTCCTGATAGGATCGCGCTAAGTCTGCTGTAAAAGGTGATACTAAATAGGAACAACGTAACTTTATAACGCTTTGAATAAACTATAGAGCACCGCTAGAAATATTAGGTTTCTACAACACAATGAGCGCCCTCGTTTCGTAACGGTTTTATTTCCTGATAGGATCGCGCTAAGTCTGCTGTAAAAGGTGATACTAAATAGGAACAACGTAACTTTATAACGCTTTGAATAAACTATAGAGCACCGCTAGAAATATTAGGTTTCTACAACTCAATGAGCGCCCTCGTTTCGTAACGGTTTTATTTCCTGATAGGATCGCGCTAAGTCTGCTGTAAAAGGTGATACTAAATAGGAACAACGTAACTTTATAACGCTTTGAATAAATTATAGAGCACCGCTAGAAATATTAGGTTTCTACAACACAATGAGCGCCCTCGTTTCGTAACGGTTTTATTTCCTGATAGGATCGCGCTAAGTCTGCTGTAAAAGGTGATACTAAATAGGAACAACGTAACTTTATAACGCTTTGAATAAATTATAGAGCACCGCTAGAAATATTAGGTTTCTACAACACAATGAGCGCCCTCGTTTCGTAACGGTTGTATTTCCTGATAGGATTGCGCTAAGTCTTCTGTAAAAGGTAATAATAAATAGGAACAACGTAACTTTATAACGCTTTGAATAAACTATAGAGCACCGCTAGAAATATTAGGTTTCTACAACACAATGAGCGCCCTCGTTTCGTAACGGTTGTATTTCCTGATAGGATCGCGCTATGTCTTCTGTAAAAGGTAATACTAAATAGGAACAACGTAACTTTATAACGCTTTGAATAAATTATAGAGCACCGCTAGAAATATTAGGTTTCTACAACACAATGAGTGCCCTCGTTTCGTAACGGTTGTATTTCCTGATAGGATCGCGCTAAGTCTGCTGTAAAAGGTGATACTAAATAGGAACAACGTAACTTTATAACGCTTTGAATAAAGTATAGAGCACCGCTAGAAATATTAGGTTTCTACAACACAATGAGCGCCCTCGCTTCGTAACGGTTTTATTTCCTGATAGGATCGCGCTAAGTCTTCTGTAAAAGGTGATACTAAATAGGAACAAAGTAACTTTATAACGCTTTGAATAAACTATAGAGCACCGCTAGAAATATTAGGTTTCTACAACACAATGAGCGCCCTCGTTTCGTAACGGTTGTATTTCCTGATAGGATCGCGCTAAGTCTTCTGTAAAAGGTGATACTAAATAGGAACAACGTAACTTTATAACGCTTTGAATAAACTATAGAGCACCGCTAGAAATATTAGGTTTCTACAACACAATGAGCGCCCTCGTTTCGTAACGGTTGAATTTCCTGATAGGATCGCGCTAAGTCTTCTGTAAAAGGTGATACTAAATAGGAACAACGTAACTTTATAACGCTTTGAATAAACTATAGAGCACCGCTAGAAATATTAGGTTTCTACAACACAATGAGTGCCCTCGTTTCGTAACGGTTGTATTTCCTGATAGGATCGCGCTAAGTCTGCTGTAAAAGGTGATACTAAATAGGAACAACGTAACTTTATAACGCTTTGAATAAACTATAGAGCACCGCTAGAAATATTAGGTTTCTACAACACAATGAGTGCCCTCGTTTCGTAACGGTTGTATTTCCTGATAGGATCGCGCTAAGTCTGCTGTAAAAGGTGATACTAAATAGGAACAACGTAACTTTATAACGCTTTGAATAAACTATAGAGCACCGCTAGAAATATTAGGTTTCTACAACACAATGAGTGCCCTCGTTTCGTAACGGTTGTATTTCCTGATAGGATCGCGCTAAGTCTTCTGTAAAAGGTGATACTAAATAGGAACAACGTAACTTTATAACGCTTTGAATAAACTATAGAGCACCGCTAGAAATATTAGGTTTCTACAACACAATGAGCGCCCTCGTTTCGTAACGGTTGTATTTCCTGATAGGATTGCGCTAAGTCTTCTGTAAAAGGTGATACTAAATAGGAACAACGTAACTTTATAACGCTTTGAATAAACTATAGAGCACCGCTAAAAATATTAGGTTTCTACAACACAATGAGCGCCCTCGCTTCGTAACGGTTTTATTTCCTGATAGGATCGCGCTAAGTCTTCTGTAAAAGGTAATACTAAATAGGAACAACGTAACTTTATAACGCTTTGAATAAACTATAGAGCACCGCTAGAAATATTAGGTTTCTACAACACAATGAGCGCCCTCGTTTCGTAACGGTTGTATTTCCTGATAGGATCGCGCTAAGTCTTCTGTAAAAGGTGATACTAAATAGGAACAACGTAACTTTATAACGCTTTGAATAAACTATAGAGCACCGCTAGAAATATTAGGTTTCTACAACACAATGAGCGCCCTCGTTTCGTAACGGTTGTATTTCCTGATAGGATCGCGCTAAGTCTGCTGTAAAAGGTGATACTAAATAGGAACAACGTAACTTTATAACGCTTTGAATAAACTATAGAGCACCGCTAGAAATATTAGGTTTCTACAACACAATGAGCGCCCTCGTTTCGTAACGGTTTTATTTCCTGATAGGATCGCGCTAAGTCTGCTGTAAAAGGTGATACTAAATAGGAACAACGTAACTTTATAACGCTTTGAATAAACTATAGAGCACCGCTAGAAATATTAGGTTTCTACAACTCAATGAGCGCCCTCGTTTCGTAACGGTTTTATTTCCTGATAGGATCGCGCTAAGTCTGCTGTAAAAGGTGATACTAAATAGGAACAACGTAACTTTATAACGCTTTGAATAAATTATAGAGCACCGCTAGAAATATTAGGTTTCTACAACACAATGAGCGCCCTCGTTTCGTAACGGTTTTATTTCCTGATAGTATCGCGCTAAGTCTGCTGTAAAAGGTGATACTAAATAGGAACAACGTAACTTTATAACGCTTTGAATAAATTATAGAGCACCGCTAGAAATATTAGGTTTCTACAACACAATGAGCGCCCTCGTTTCGTAACGGTTGTATTTCCTGATAGGATTGCGCTAAGTCTTCTGTAAAAGGTAATACTAAATAGGAACAACGTAACTTTATAACGCTTTGAATAAACTATAGAGCACCGCTAAAAATATTAGATTTCTACAACACAATGAGCGCCCTCGTTTCGTAACGGTTGTATTTCCTGATAGGATCGCGCTATGTCTTCTGTAAAAGGTAATACTAAATAGGAACAACGTAACTTTATAACGCTTTGAATAAATTATAGAGCACCGCTAGAAATATTAGGTTTCTACAACACAATGAGTGCCCTCGTTTCGTAACTGTTGTATTTCCTGATAGGATCGCGCTAAGTCTGCTGTAAAAGGTGATACTAAATAGGAACAACGTAACTTTATAACGCTTTGAATAAACTATAGAGCACCGCTAGAAATATTAGGTTTCTACAACACAATGAGCGCCCTCGCTTCGTAACGGTTTTATTTCCTGATAGGATCGCGCTAAGTCTTCTGTAAAAGGTGATACTAAATAGGAACAACGTAACTTTATAACGCTTTGAATAAACTATAGAGCACCGCTAGAAATATTAGGTTTCTACAACACAATGAGCGCCCTCGTTTCGTAACGGTTGTATTTCCTGATAGGATCGCGCTAAGTCTTCTGTAAAAGGTAATACTAAATAGGAACAACGTAACTTTATAACGCTTTGAATAAACTATAGACCACCGCTAGAAATATTAGGTTTCAACAACACAATGAGCGCCCTCGTTTCGTAACGGTTGTATTTCCTGATAGGATCGCGCTAAGTCTTCTGTAAAAGGTGATACTAAATAGGAACAACGTAACTTTATAACGCTTTGAATAAACTATAGAGCACCGCTAGAAATATTAGATTTCTACAACACAATGAGCGCCCTCGCTTCGTAACGGTTTTATTTCCTGATAGGATCGCGCTAAGTCTTCTGTAAAAGGTAATACTAAATAGGAACAACGTAACTTTATAACGCTTTGAATAAACTATAGAGCACCGCTAAAAATATTAGGTTTCTACAACACAATGAGCGCCCTCGCTTCGTAACGGTTTTATTTCCTGATAGGATCGCGCTAAGTCTTCTGTAAAAGGTGATACTAAATAGGAACAACGTAGCTTCATAACGCTTTGAATAAACTATAGAGCACCGCTAGAAATATTAGGTTTCTACAACACAATGAGCGCCCTCGTTTCGTAACGGTTGTATTTCCTGATAGGATCGCGCTAAGTCTGCTGTAAAAGATGATACTAAATAGGAACAACGTAACTTTATAACGCTTTGAATAAACTATAGAGCACCGCTAGAAATATTAGGTTTCTACAACACAATGAGCGCCCTCGTTTCGTAACGGTTGTATTTCCTGATAGGATCGCGCTAAGTCTGCTGTAAAAGATGAAACTAAATAGGAACAACGTAACTTTATAACGTTTTGAATAAACTATAGAGCACCGCTAGAAATATTAGGTTTCTACAACACAATGAGCGCCCTCGTTTCGTAACGGTTGTATTTCCTGATATAATCGCGCTAAGTCTTCTGCAAAAGGTGATACTAAATAGGAACAACGTAACTTCATAACGCTTTGAATAAACTATAGAGCACCGCTAGAAATATTAGGTTTCTACAACACAATGAGCGCCCTCGTTTCGTAACGGTTGTATTTCCTGATAGGATCGCGCTAAGTCTTCTGTAAAAGGTGATACTAAATAGGAACAACGTAACTTTATAACGCTTTGAATAAACTATAGAGCACCGCTAGAAATATTAGGTTTCTACAACACAATGAGCGCCCTCGTTTCGTAACGGTTGTATTTCCTGATAGGATCGCGCTAAGTCTGCTGTAAAAGGTGATACTAAATAGGAACAACGTAACTTTATAACGCTTTGAATAAACTATAGAGCACCGCTAGAAATATTAGGTTTCTACAACACAATGAGCGCCCTCGTTTCGTAACGGTTGTATTTCCTGATAGGATCGCGCTAAGTTTTCTGTAAAAGGTGATACTAAATAGGAACAACGTAGCTTCATAACGCTTTGAATAAACTATAGAGCACCGCTAGAAATATTAGGTTTCTACAACACAATGAGCGCCCTCGTTTCGTAACGGTTGTATTTCCTGATAGGATCGCGCTAAGTCTTCTGTAAAAGGTGATACTAAATAGGAACAACGTAGCTTCATAACGCTTTGAATAAACTATAGAGCACCGCTAGAAATATTAGGTTTCTACAACACAATGAGCGCCCTCGTTTCGTAACGGTTGTATTTCCTGATAGGATCGCGCTAAGTCTGCTGTAAAAGGTGATACTAAATAGGAACAACGTAACTTTATAACGCTTTGAATAAACTATAGAGCACCGCTAGAAATATTAGGTTTCTACAACACAATGAGCGCCCTCGTTTCGTAACGGTTGTATTTCCTGATAGGATCGCGCTAAGTCTGCTGTAAAAGGTGATACTAAATAGGAACAACGTAACTTTATAACGCTTTGAATAAACTATAGAGCACCGCTAGAAATATTAGGTTTCTACAACACAATGAGCGCCCTCGCTTCGTAACGGTTTTATTTCCTGATAGGATCGCGCTAAGTCTTCTGTAAAAGGTGATACTAAATAGGAACAACGTAACTTTATAACGCTTTGAATAAACTATAGAGCACCGCTAGAAATATTAGGTTTCTACAACACAATGAGCGCCCTCGTTTCGTAACGGTTGTATTTCCTGATAGGATCGCGCTAAGTCTTCTGTAAAAGGTGATACTAAATAGGAACAACGTAACTTTATAACGCTTTGAATAAACTATAGAGCACCGCTAGAAATATTAGGTTTCTACAACACAATGAGCGCCCTCGCTTCGTAACGGTTTTATTTCCTGATAGGATCGCGCTAAGTCTTCTGTAAAAGGTAATACTAAATAGGAACAACGTAACTTTATAACGCTTTGAATAAACTATAGAGCACCGCTAAAAATATTAGGTTTCTACAACACAATGAGAGCCCTCGCTTCGTAACGGTTTTATTTCCTGATAGGATCGCGCTAAGTCTTCTGTAAAAGGTGATACTAAATAGGAACAACGTAACTTTATAACGCTTTGAATAAACTATAGACCACCGCTAGAAATATTAGGTTTCTACAACACAATGAGCGCCCTCGCTTCGTAACGGTTTTATTTCCTGATAGGATCGCGCTAAGTCTTCTGTAAAAGGTAATACTAAATAGGAACAACGTAACTTTATAACGCTTTGAATAAACTATAGAGCACCGCTAGAAATATTAGGTTTCTACAACACAATGAGCGCCCTCGTTTCGTAACGGTTGTATTTCCTGATAGGATCGCGCTAAGTCTTCTGTAAAGGTGATACTAAATAGGAACAACGTAACTTTATAACGCTTTGAATAAATTATAGAGCACCGCTAAAAATATTAGGTTTCTACAACACAATGAGCGCCCTCGTTTCGTAACGGTTGTATTTCCTGATAGGATCGCGCTAAGTCTGCTGTAAAAGGTGATACTAAACAGGAACAACGTAACTTTATAACGCTTTGAATAAACTATAGAGCACCGCTAGAAATATTAGGTTTCTACAACACAATGAGCGCCCTCGCTTCGTAACGGTTTTATTTCCTGATAGGAACGCGCTAAGTCTGCTGTAAAAGGTGATACTAAATAGGAACAACGTAACTTTATAACGCTTTGAATAAACTATAGAGCACCGCTAGAAATATTAGGTTTCTACAACACAATGAGCGCCCTCGTTTCGTAACGGTTGTATTTCCTGATAGGATCGCGCTAAGTCTTCTGTAAAAGGTGATACTAAATAGGAACAACGTAGCTTCATAACGCTTTGAATAAACTATAGAGCACCGCTAGAAATATTAGGTTTCTACAACACAATGAGCGCCCTCGTTTCGTAACGGTTGTATTTCCTGATAGGATCGCGCTAAGTCTGCTGTAAAAGATGATACTAAATAGGAACAACGTAACTTTATAACGCTTTGAATAAACTATAGAGCACCGCTAGAAATATTATGTTTCTACAACACAATGAGCGCCCTCGTTTCGTAACGGTTGTATTTCCTGATAGGATCGCGCTAAGTCTGCTGTAAAAGATGATACTAAATAGGAACAACGTAACTTTATAACGCTTTGAATAAACTATAGAGCACCGCTAGAAATATTAGGTTTCTACAACACAATGAGCGCCCTCGTTTCGTAACGGTTGTATTTCCTGATATAATCGCGCTAAGTCTTCTGCAAAAGGTGATACTAAATAGGAACAACGTAACTTCATAACGCTTTGAATAAACTATAGAGCACCGCTAGAAATATTAGGTTTCTACAACACAATGAGCGCCCTCGTTTCGTAACGGTTGTATTTCCTGATAGGATCGCGCTAAGTCTTCTGTAAAAGGTGATACTAAATAGGAACAACGTAACTTTATAACGCTTTGAATAAACTATAGAGCACCGCTAGAAATATTAGGTTTCTACAACACAATGAGCGCCCTCGTTTCGTAACGGTTGTATTTCCTGATAGGATCGCGCTAAGTCTGCTGTAAAAGGTGATACTAAATAGGAACAACGTAACTTTATAACGCTTTGAATAAACTATAGAGCACCGCTAGAAATATTAGGTTTCTACAACACAATGAGCGCCCTCGTTTCGTAACGGTTGTATTTCCTGATAGGATCGCGCTAAGTCTTCTGTAAAAGGTGATACTAAATAGGAACAACGTAGCTTCATAACGCTTTGAATAAACTATAGAGCACCGCTAGAAATATTAGGTTTCTACAACACAATGAGCGCCCTCGTTTCGTAACGGTTGTATTTCCTGATAGGATTGCGCTAAGTCTTCTGTAAAAGGTGATACTAAATAGGAACAACGTAGCTTCATAACGCTTTGAATAAACTATAGAGCACCGCTAGAAATATTAGGTTTCTACAACACAATGAGCGCCCTCGTTTCGTAACGGTTGTATTTCCTGATAGGATCGCGCTAAGTCTTCTGTAAAAGGTGATACTAAATAGGAACAACGTAGCTTCATAACGCTTTGAATAAACTATAGAGCACCGCTAGAAATATTAGGTTTCTACAACACAATGAGCGCCCTCGTTTCGTAACGGTTGTATTTCCTGATAGGATCGCGCTAAGTCTGCAGTAAAAGGTGATACTAAATAGGAACAACGTAACTTTATAACGCTTTGAATAAACTATAGAGCACCGCTAGAAATATTAGGTTTCTACAACACAATGAGCGCCCTCGTTTCGTAACGGTTGTATTTCCTGATAGGATCGCGCTAAGTCTGCTGTAAAAGGTGATACTAAATAGGAACAACGTAACTTTATAACGCTTTGAATAAACTATAGAGCACCGCTAGAAATATTAGGTTTCTACAACACAATGAGCGCCCTCGTTTCGTAACGGTTGTATTTCCTGATAGGATCGCGCTAAGTCTGCTGTAAAAGGTGATACTAAATAGGAACAACGTAACTTTATAACGCTTTGAATAAACTATAGAGCGCCGCTAGGAATATTATGTTTCTACAACACAATGAGCGCCTTCGTTTCGTAACGGTTGTATTTCCTGATAGGATCGCGCTAAGTCTGCTGTAAAAGGTGATACTAAATAGGAACAACGTAACTTTATAACGCTTTGAATAAACTATAGAGCGCCGCTAGGAATATTAGGTTTCTACAACACAATGAGCGCCCTCGCTTCGTAACGGTTGTATTTCCTGATAGGATCGCGCTAAGTCTTCTGTAAAAGGTAATACTAAATAGGAACAACGTAGCTTCATAACGCTTTGAATAAACTATAGAGCACCGCTAGGAATATTAGGTTTCTACAACACAATGAGCGCCCTCGTTTCGTAACGGTTGTATTTCCTGATAGGATCGCGCTAAGTCTTCTGTAAAAGGTGATACTAAATAGGAACAACGTAGCTTCATAACGCTTTGAATAAATTATAGAGCACCCCTAGAAATATTAGGTTTTTACAACACAATGAGCGCCCTCGTTTCGTAACGGTTTTATTTCCTGATAGGATTGCGCTAAGTCTTCTGTAAAAGGTGATACTAAATAGGAACAACGTAACTTTATAACGCTTTGAATAAACTATAGAGCACCGCTAAAAATATTAGGTTTCTACAACACAATGAGCGCCCTCGCTTCGTAACGGTTTTATTTCCTGATAGGATCGCGCTAAGTCTTCTGTAAAAGGTGATACTAAATAGGAACAACGTAACTTTATAACGCTTTGAATAAACTATAGACCACCGCTAGAAATATTAGGTTTCTACAACACAATGAGCGCCCTCGCTTCGTAACGGTTTTATTTCCTGATAGGATCGCGCTAAGTCTTCTGTAAAAGGTAATACTAAATAGGAACAACGTAACTTTATAACGCTTTGAATAAACTATAGAGCACCGCTAGAAATATTAGGTTTCTACAACACAATGAGCGCCCTCGTTTCGTAACAATTGTATTTCCTGATAGGATCGCGCTAAGTCTTCTGTAAAAGGTGATACTAAATAGGAACAACGTAACTTTATAACGCTTTGAATAAATTATAGAGCACCGCTAGAAATATTAGGTTTCTACAACACAATGAGCGCCCTCGTTTCGTAACGGTTGTATTTCCTGATAGGATCGCGCTAAGTCTGCTGTAAAAGGTGATACTAAATAGGAACAACGTAACTTTATAACGCTTTGAATAAACTATAGAGCACCGCTAGAAATATTAGGTTTCTACAACACAATGAGCGCCCTCGCTTCGTAACGGTTTTATTTCCTGATAGGATCGCGCTAAGTCTGCTGTAAAAGGTGATACTAAATAGGAACAACGTAACTTTATAACGCTTTGAATAAACTATAGAGCACCGCTAGAAATATTAGGTTTCTACAACACAATGAGCGCCCTCGTTTCGTAACGGTTGTATTTCCTGATAGGATCGCGCTAAGTCTTCTGTAAAAGGTGATACTAAATAGGAACAACGTAGCTTCATAACGCTTTGAATAAACTATAGAGCACCGCTAGAAATATTAGGTTTCTACAACACAATGAGCGCCCTCGTTTCGTAACGGTTGTATTTCCTGATAGGATAGCGCTAAGTCTGCTGTAAAAGATGATACTAAATAGGAACAACGTAACTTTATAACGCTTTGAATAAACTATAGAGCACCGCTAGAAATATTAGGTTTCTACAACACAATGAGCGCCCTCGTTTCGTAACGGTTGTATTTCCTGATATAATCGCGCTAAGTCTTCTGCAAAAGGTGATACTAAATAGGAACAACGTAACTTCATAACGCTTTGAATAAACTATAGAGCACCGCTAGTAGTAAGGGGTTTGCTGGGCCTACCGGGCGTACGCAGCCGGTTCTGCCGGGTGTACGTAAATTACGTCATCACGTTGCCCCTTCCTTGGCGGGGAGCTCCAGCTCTCCCCCCTCTCATTTCTCTGGTTCAGACAACAATTGCACCAGGAAATGTTGCGGTTTCTATTGGTCGCTCATGATCGCCCCCCTCATTTCTCCCACCGTTTCATTTACTTATCCGCTTTCCGATTGGCCGCCCCCCTCGTTTCTCATATGTTTTCCTTCTTGGGGAGCCCCTCGGCCCCCCGTCCGAAGAGCATTTCAGGGGTACCCAGTTCTCCGATTCAGAGAAGTCTATCGCGTTGTGCAACAGATAAATTGCGTCATCACCTTGGTCAGTAGTATTGTTTGTGCAACAAATAATATACATATAAATGAGTCAAGAGAGAAATTTTGTTATTTTTTGTCAGTTCGTTGAACGACTGTAATTTGGTTATCACGATTTGTTTGTTTGTAAATAAATTGACTATAAGCTCAACTCCACCACTACAGATAATTTTATTCTCACAGTCTCTTAGCAAAAGAGAAAGATAAAAACGTTTTAATTTTTTAGCAGGTATAAGCAATTAAAATGATGTTTGTAATAATTGTGCTGGGTGTGATTGTAAATAAAATATTTATTGCCTTGTGTAATAGATAAATTGCATCAGGACCTTGGACTTTAGTATTGTTTGCGCAACGCCGCTAATATGTTATCCGCAGCAGAACGTGTGTTTGCATTATCGTCACATCCAAACCTTTGTGCATGCGGAAAAACCATGGCCCATTATTACATAAGCAAGGCCAACGCCTATGTAGAGAATTATGGTTTGGAAGACTATGATATGGCTAGTAACCACTACAAAAGCTGCGCATGGTCCTGTCAGTCGTTTACAGGAGACGGCCCAGACATTTGTGTTTGTGTGTTATTTGAGGAAGCTTTGAGAAAAGCTCTAGACGTTTTGGAAGGCAGCTTTGAAAGCGTGTTACAAGAATCGTTTGTATAAAATAAATGTTTAAATCTAAGTTGTATTGGCCAACATTATGTAGAGTGTAAGTTGTCCATTTTTGATATAGAGAAGAAAATGCGAGATACGTTCGCAAATTGGCCAAAACCATATCCAAATGTCGACGACATGGTACAATCTGGGTTTTATTATAATTCAATTGGAGATCATGCTGTTTGTATTTGTTGTAATATACAAATTCATAGTTGGCAGGAAAAAGACGTTCCAGCTATTGAACATCGTATTTATTCACCAAAATGTAAATTAGTTTGTATAAAATAAATGTTTCAATTTATGTGTTAAATAATTTATTTATTCACCTTTACATTGTCTATAATAATTTCTGTTGCTGATTTTGGACGTAAACACACATGTCACAGCAACTCCTATTGTCTTAACATTGATTTTGGACGATGACCCCACCTTAATAATTTTCTGTATTGTGGATAGTTCATTAGCATGAAATCATCACTCAATAAACTCTCTTTGGAATACACTCTTAAAAATTCGTATACTTCATTATCGGGTATATTTATAGTCATAATATCTTTTAATAATGAATAATTGTATCCATCAGTATTGCGTTTGATTAACACCTCCTTATAAGATTCGTGCAGACACTTAATAATCGTAGTGGGTAATTCAAGGCTATCCAAATAATACACAATTGAAATAACGATTTATTCATTTTAGGCTAGTCAGAACAACATTACAGGAGACGGCCCAGACACCTGTGCGTGTGCGTTATTTGAGGAAGTTTTGGAAGGCAGCTTTGAGAGTGTGTTACAAGAAAAATGGAGTTTGTAGTTGATTTTCAAGGTTTTCGAGGTTTAAATAATGACTTTATAATAAAAGAATTGGCGATTGTTAGAAAAGGTGACGGTGCCGGTGACGGTGAAGAAGCAGAGTGCCAGACATTCCTATTTGAGCCGCCGAGCGACTTTAGCGATTTAAGCAAGAATTTGCAGAAGCAAGCGATTTGGCTGGAACGACATTTACACGGCTTAGCTTGGGATCAGGGTTTTATATCTTATCACAAGGTAAAGGACATTTTTATTGATTTAAAAATTAATGGTAAAATTTTTGTTAAAGGTGTAGAGAAGCAAACATTTTTACAAAATTTTTTAAAAGATATTAATGTTACAGTGATAAATATAGAGGACCATAATTGTCCAACATTAAGTATTTTAAAAAAACTTTTTCATAACAATTTTATTAAAAAGTGTAAATTTAATCATTCAATTGATAATTGTGCTTACATAAATGTGTTCGTTATTAATCAATGGTTGAAATGTGAGACACTAATTAAAGATAGATTAAACGCTGTAGACTTAAGTATAAACGAATGTTTTAATAAAGGGTATACTAATGTACAAGACTGTTTAGTTAATTATATACCTAAAAGTTTTATTATTAACCATTCAGAAAATGTAGAACACATTTATGATAGATTGCCAGAACATTTAAAAACGGATTTAGAAATATTAGATAATTTACCTTGTGATAGGCATAAAGTACAAGTTTTACATAATTTTTATTTTGTAAAAAAAAAATATTGCACATTTTGTAATCACCGAGTTTGAATAGATTGTAAGAGTTATAATTTTTATTGTACATTTGTAACTTTCACCGAATGGATTTTGTTTAATAAAGTTATCAAATATTGTGTGCAGAATTTATTACACTTAAAAATGACGTCTTCTTTTATTGATACTGATGAAAATTCGTGTATTGATGGTTTTGTAAAAAAACATTACTGCGGTTTGGAGGGTTTTATTGAAAATAGTAATAAAAACGAAAAAATATGTTGTAAAGATGTAAATGACTGTATGAGAAAACAAATTCATAGTTGGCAGGAAAAAGACGTTCCAGCTATTGAACATCGTATTTATTCACCAAAATGTAAATTAGTTAATAAGTAAACAGGAAAAGATGTAAATTAGTTTGTATAAAATAAATGTTTCAATAGTTGACAGGAAAAAGACGTTCCAGCTATTGAACATCGTATTTATTCACCAAAATGTAAATTAGTTAATAAGTAAACAGGAAAAGATGTAAATTAGTTTGTATAAAATAAATGTTTCAATTTATGTGTTAAATAATTTATTTATTCACCTTTACATTGAGAAAAGATAATTGTCTATAATAATTTCTGTTACTGATTTTGAACGTAAACACACATGTCACAACAGCTCCTATTGTCCTAACATTGAAAACAGGTAATTGTCCATCATACCTGCTATTACTGATTTTGGACGATGACCCCACCTTAATAATTTTCTGTATTGTTCGGCGCTGAGTATTGTAAACAACGGTGCGAAAATACACATGTCACACCAACTGCTAGGGTCCCAAAAAATGTTTTGCAAAATTGACCAATTATCTTCTCTTTTATATCTGTAAGTTATTATCACTCTGGTAAAATCATCAAATAAGAAATCTCCACTTCTGTAAAGCAGTTTTGTGATACAGCCCCTGCACAAATTGTTATATCGATTATCATAGGAGAAATGTTCAAATAGAATAAAATTATCAACGTAAACAAATTCAACATAATCGTTTTTCGGATGGTTCATTAACATTATGAAATCATTACTCAATAAACTCTCTTTGGAATACACTCTTAAATATTCGTATACTTCATTATCGGGTATATATATAGTCATAATATTTTTTAATAATGAATAATTGTATCCATCAGTATTGCGTTTGATTAAAGTCATAAACACTTCCTTATAAGATTCGTGCAGACACTTAATAATCGTAGTGGGTAATTCAAGGCTATCCAAATAATCCTTTCTTATTATACGCGAACACACTTCAATAATACACAATTGAAATAACGATTTAATCATTTTAGGCTAGTCAGAACAACAACAATGACAATGTCAACTGCAACAGTGAGGAGAGGCATTGCAAGAGAGATTTATAAACAGGCTCGTAGGAATTCTCCCACTCGTCATGTTGAGGTGAAATGATTGTATGATCTTTACCAAGCCGACTTTGTGGAAATGCTGTCATTCGCTAGAGCGAATAAAGGTTATAAATTGTTTTAGTAAATATGCGTTGACGGTGCTGATGAAATGGAAAAGTCATTACAACCGATTTTAGATACATATTCTATGCGTCACTTACAGTATTGTACTCCTGAGGATGTTGGTAATGTAAACCAACGAAGGGCTTTGAGTTTATTATTCAATAAATTGAATATTCCTGTATTTGTGTGACCAGAGGTGCCGATTTCATGACATGTGTGGACTTTACAGGGATTCCGGGACAAATTAACCAGGTCTCATGGTTTGACATATTTCATGATATAATTTTTAAAATAAATGACTGTACTTTTTGAATGGCATAGCATATGGCGGTATAAAAAACAAAGGCTTATTAAATAAATTTTAAAAAATTCTGTAAATGGCTGTATAAAAACAAGCAATATAACAAAAACGTTTTTGTAAGTAAATTTCTACTGAGGTCAACAAAGACAAAAATTATTTTAGTTACTTTTTATTATATATTTACAATTATAAATATGTACAAAACATTTGGCTGAAGTATCTTTGATGAGGGCTTCTAAGGCAGACCTGTAGTTGCCGAATCGGTGTAATTTTTTTATTATAAATAAATAAAACAGTTTTAATCACAATGTACTTTTTTATTGTAAAGGAATCGTCATCAGAGGATATGACTACAAGAATGAGACTTGTGGTTAGGAGGTTTTATTTATTTTATAGTTTTAAAAAACTTAAATTTTATTGAAATAAAAATATATGAATGTAAAAAGATATTTGTAGAGCAAATACTATGTAGATGTCTTTGTTACCATTGTAGCTGTATATAATGGTAAAAAGTATATAAGTAGTAATCATTAATATGAGAAAATAAAAAGTTGTACACAAAAATAGTGTATTTTATTTATAAGACCCACTTTCTGTTACCAAAATTTATAGGATATAGACAATGGATAATTCATAAAATGCTATTTTGTTTTATCTTTATTAATTTACAAACATTAACATAACATAATTTTGTGTTTCCAAAAATTTGTAGGATATAGGATTAAATAACTTTTCACAAAATGCTATTGCTGTTTTTTCTTTATTAATCTACAAACATTAACACAGGAGAATTATTTATCTTTTAACATAACATGGCCATATGCTAACGTATGTACACCA
Source organism: Prosapia bicincta (assembly GCA_036971475.1). Taxonomy (NCBI): domain Eukaryota; kingdom Metazoa; phylum Arthropoda; class Insecta; order Hemiptera; family Cercopidae; genus Prosapia; species Prosapia bicincta. The sequence continues at coordinate 10,036,447 of JBAIZL010000009.1, forward strand.
TCTTTACATATATATCTTTTATCGTCATCGGGGCTGAGAGCCAATTTATCAACAGTGACGGTTTGAACTATATGTTTTTTCGATGTAAATGAAATGATTTCTCGCCTGCTTTTAATAAATGATTCTAAACACTTTCTGTAGTCGTCAAAATTTACAGTCTTAAGCGCTGTTTTAGTGATGCCTTTAGCTTTTTTTTCAATTTTATTTACCGTTCTAAAACTGTATAATTTAGCTCTCAGTCCGATGAATTCAGACAAACCAACGCCTTTGCATTCGTCTTTGAAACAGCCCAATTTCTTAGCATTATCTCTGAAATAACCTTCATGATCTTGAGGAAGATCGGACATATCAAAATGATTTCTCAAATCATCATTCACCTTAATATCTTTATAGAAATTATCAGTAAAGATTTTATAAAATAATCCATCTGTGTCTAAATACAAAAGATTAATTTTTGATTTATAGAAATCTTTCAAAACATCGTAGTGTATTTCGTACATACGTGTTTTACTTATTTCTAAAACCGTAAAACCAATATATATTGGCTTGTTAAAATAAATCGATTCATTTTCCAATTCAATAGCGCACAAAGATTCATCGTAGATTATGCGATTCAAAAAGGTGGGTTTCCTAATCAACGCATTCAATTTTCTCTCCGAGCTAATTAATTTTAAATTTTTTCTCTTCCTAATATTTTCAATTGTTTTGCCAAACATTGCGTTTATGACAAATTTATAGAAGTCTTTTTCAAAATCGTTTTTAGCGTTTTGTCTTTTTTTCGTATTAAAGAGAACATACGATGACAACCAGGCGCTTTGTTTAAACTGCATAATCCTATGAATCTTTGTAATTACCAGTCCGTGACGCAACGCTTGTTTCAAATTAACATAATGACAAATGTAATTCTTTTTTACTTCTAAAGTTGTCAATAATTTAGATTGTTTACTGCCTGGCGGACATTTAGTTTCCGGTAGAAATGGTAATTGATTATGATCATCATGCAAGTAGCTAGGATATGCAATATCCACTTCTAAAATATATCCTATGGGAGAGTCATCCGCTATAGCCAAAACATCAAACGTATTTATTTCTTTAGACCTTTTCCATTCAAAAGAGGCGTACGGCATGGGTTTTGTCATACTCCATCCGTACAAATTTGTTGCATCAATATACATTATATATGACAGAGGTTCGGCTATTTCAAAATCGTCTCCCAATAGGGGGTTATTGGCTTTGCCATATCTAGTAATACAAGAAGTTATCCCGCCTCTAATACCTTGTTCTATAAATAAAAATTTATCATAATCTGTAAATAAATCTAATTGAATTTGAGTGAATTTGAGCATTGCGTCAAACGTTAAACCTGGTAATGTAAAATAATAGGCACAATCTAAATCATAATTTGTTAAAGATAAATCTCTAAAATTTTCAAACACATCACACAACAACAATACGTCAGTTAAAAGATACAAATCGCTATATTCGCCCAAAGTTTTACACTTAAAATGTTGCCACACGTTTTGTGCGTGTTTGTATTCATCATCAGAGATATGGCTGGCTTCTAGCATATTATAAAAATCATTTTTTGTCGGCAATTCGGTTTCTTGCAATTTTTCCCAAGAATCTGTATAATTGTACGGATATACACCTTTTCTAATCACAAAAGGTATATCGTGTACAGAAAAATGTTTTTTCGTATATTTAAATTTTTCATTTGGCAAATTATTAACTAATTTACTCAGATTTGTGCTCATAAATTTATATGTATCAATAAATCGTAATGCAATACCATTTTTAGTATTTTTCGAAAATGTAATATACTTCTCGTTTGTGTGTGGTATCACACGAATGTCATTTGTATCGCAACCCAATTGTCGGACAATGAAATGACTGTCATAACTAGAGCTGCCGTGTATAAATATAGGCAAGAATTTTTGTTGTTGCCTCAACAAATTGCACTTACTACATAAAACAGATCTGAATTTACCAGTAATATGACAATGATCTTTAACAGGACTATTAAATAGAGTAAACTGTTGGTTACAAGATTCACATTTATTGGCTGTTTCAAATCTATACTTTTCATCTTCACTTAATTTTCTCATTGATTTATTAGTTTTACATATTTCACCAATATTATTAGCAAGTTCAATAAGATACGACATAAATTGTTCTGCCGCTCCTAAACCTCTATACACATACGGTTTTTTAGGTAATTTGTCTAAAATTTCGTTCGGCAAAACCAAATCAACATCAATAACTAAATATACTGCAAATGACATTGGTTCGTGGATGTCGTTTAATTTGACACACTTGCTAATTTTTTTGTTTACCGGTTTCAACAGACACTCAAAATCTGCATAAACAACAAAAGGCACTCTGTATTTATAGTGATAATGTTTAAATTTCAAGATACTATCATCATGCGAAGGCATTTTTACCTTTACAGGTTTTGTTTTTTCACACACACTCAAATGATTGTTCAAATTTACATCTTTATTTTTTCCACTATAATGTACTAAACATCTTTTACAAAAAACCAATTTTTTTGTATGTTTATTGATTTGACTATTCATTAATCTTGAAAAATGTTTAATATAACAATAATGACTATTTCCCGACTGATTAGTTAACAATAATAAATCATAATGATTTTTCTTAATACTCTTACTGATTCTTAACGGATAAATATTGTTATTACCATCTTGACTTATTGCATAAACGTTTACACTGGTATTTACATTATGTTTTTCAAATTTTGAAATCTGACGCAAAGGCGTTGGAAAATCAATACCCTTAAGATTAAATATATTAGACAATTTAAAATAACGATTATTTACTATGTTCAAATGTTTGATATCTGTTTTTATATACGGGACTAAAAGTGACCATAAAAAGCATTTATTATCATAAAAATTTTGAGGGTTTATAATGGCCTTTTTATTTTTTATTGAATTAGGTAAAGGCAGATATGAGCTGGGAGCTAGCGGATTAAATTTACTAAATCGAAGTATAATTCGGGTAACCCTATCCAACGACCAACCGCTTCCTTTATCTATATATTCTTGCTCCTCGACACATATCTTACGAAATGAATTGTTTAAAATATTGTATAAATTGGAAGTCACAAATACAGGCACATTTTTTGTTTTGAAATACCTTAATTGTCTTTCTTGCGTCAACAGTTTTATGTAAGAAACTTCAACCACTATATTGAATTTCAACATATTATAAGTCCTAATCATAATGTTAATTAAACGGATCATTTTCGCTCTAGTGAATATTAACAATAGACAGACATCGCGTATGCTAGAAGTGTTATTTAGTAGGAATGTTTTTAAGTTTCCTCGGAACGCATGATCAGTTTCTACGAAATCGTCGTCATCATCAACATCCATTGGTGCGACGTTCCCTTCATGGTCCATAATTATGATAATAAACGCCTTTTATGACAAACTGTAATAGAAACAAATCCTAATTAAAAAAAATTTCTTTTTTTATCTAACTTCACAATTTCGTTATTTACATGTTTAATTTTACTGATTCTTTCGGCAGCAGTACATATTGTCTCATCAATCTTCTTATACAATTCGTCGTCTGACGACTTGACCAGAAAATAAGCTTTCTTATATACCTTCGTCCAATACTGAGACTCGCTTACGCACTCTTTTAAATCGCGACAATCAGTTACTTCAACTTTTATAAGGAAACTGCCTTCCTCGCCTGGGGAAATTAATTTCCGTCTGCTACCATTTTTTTGATATTGCACATATTGTTTAATAACTGTCGGTGCTCTTTTAATTTTTTTAAAAATATTTTCCAATTTTTCTTCGCACTCAGATTCTGAAGCGGCCTCCGAATCTGAACCGATATCGTCAATATTTGACGAAGGCATATTTTTTTTCAAAATTTTCTTGTTAGATTTTCGTTTTCTATTTTCACTATCATTATTACTAAAGTTTAGGTTTGGTAGTAAACCGGAATTATTTCCTTTAACCTCTTCCAAAGCAGGTCGTATACAGGCAAGAGCCCTCTGCACAATTTGTATAGAAAACTTAACAGGTATTTGAGCTAGGCCAACATTTCCACCCAATATTTCAATAATCTCTTCAATTGTTAACTCTTTGTCTAAATATTTAGGTATTTTATACTGCGAATTTACGGTAGAGTGGAAATGTTCATTAAGATTTATATAAATTTGCTTTAAATGTAAATATAATGAGGTGAACTCATTCTCTACAATCTTATTTTTTTGTATGTTAATAAAAATAGCGGCTACTCCTATTTCCCATTTACTAACGGACGTTAATCCTGCGAGGAATAAAGTTTCAATTAATGCTAAAAATGTTACTACATTTTTGTCATGTTGACCACCATCTGCAAGTACTTGCTTCTCGTGGGCCACTATTTCCAAATCGACATTGTCTGCTTGCGACGACGACGGTTGTGACGACATAACTATTAGGAAAAAAAAAATATTAATTGAGGCCAGTTGATCCAAAACCCTTATCTCCCCTTTCCGTAGTTTCATCTAAATTAATTATTTCAATTAATTTGGGATAAGCACACATCTCACAAATTAGTTGGGCCACTTTATCACCCCGTTTTATAAAAACATCTTTATTTGAATGATTAAATAACAGAACTTTAAGACCACCCGTAAAATCTTTGTCAATTACCCCTGCACCCACATCTAAAAAATATGTCAATGCGAGCCCAGAACGAGGCGCTATGCGACCATAACATTGGGGGGGTATTTTAATGGCTACATCTGTGTTTACTAGACACTTTCCAAATTTAGGCACTACGTAATCATAAGCACTTCTGAGGTCAAAACCGGCTGCATTTACAGTTGCCTTTTCAGAAGCATAAGCATTTTCGGTCAATTTTGTGTACCCTAATTCCATACTGAAATGATATGAAACAAATTATAATTAATATTTAAAAGCAAATGTAGAAAAAACATTTTTTGACAACTTTTTAGAGAACAAATATTCAAATACTATTTATTAAAATTTTTTTTGACAATTATAACAATGTCAACGAATTACAAAAAGCTCTGATTAAATGAGACTTTATTTTAGAGTCAAATTTCTATACCCTAATTCCCTAATGAAATAATATTTACCTACAAAATGATATGAAACAAATTACAATTATTATTTAAAAGCAAATGTAGGAAAAACATTTTTTTTTGACAACAATGTTAACGAAATGACAATTATAGCTCTAATTAAATGAGACTTTATTTTACAGACAAATTTCTAAACCCTAATGAAATATTTAGAAAACACTACGAATTACAAAAAGCTCTGATTAAATGAGACTTTATTTTAGAGTCAAATTTCTATACCCTAATTCCCTAATGAAATAATATTTACCTACAAAATGATATGAAACAAATTACAATTATTATTTAAAAGCAAATGTAGGAAAAACATTTTTTTTGACAACAATGTTAACGAAATGACAATTATAGCTCTGATTAAATGAGACTTTATTTTAGAGTCAAATTTCTATACCCTAATTCCCTAATGAAATAATATTTACCTACAAAATGATATGAAACAAATTACAATTATTATTTAAAAGCAAATGTAGGAAAAACATTTTTAATACGATGTTCAATAGCTGGAACGTCTTTTTCCTGTCAACTATTGAAACATTTATTTTATACAAACTAATTTACATCTTTTCCTGTTTACTTATTAACTAATTTACATTTTGGTGAATAAATACGATGTTCAATAGCTGGAACGTCTTTTTCCTGCCAACTACAGGTCTGCCTTAGAAGCCCTCATCAAAGATACTTCAGCCAAATGTTTTGTACATATTTATAATTGTAATTATATAATAAAAAGTAACTAAAATAATTTTTGTCTTTGTTGACCTCAGTAGAAATTTACTTACAAAAACGTTTTTGTTATATTGCTTGTTTTTATACAGCCATTTACAGAATTTTTTAAAATTTATTTAATAAGCCTTTGTTTTTTATACCGCCATATGCTATGCCATTCAAAAAGTACAGTCATTTATTTTAAAAATTATATCATGAAATATGTCAAACCATGAGACCTGGTTAATTTGTCCCGGAATCCCTGTAAAGTCCACACATGTCATGAAATCGGCACCTCTGGTCACACAAATACAGGAATATTCAATTTATTGAATAATAAACTCAAAGCCCTTCGTTGGTTTACATTACCAACATCCTCAGGAGTACAATACTGTAAGTGACGCATAGAATATGTATCTAAAATCGGTTGTAATGACTTTTCCATTTCATCAGCACCGTCAACGCATATTTACTAAAACAATTTATAACCTTTATTCGCTCTAGCGAATGACAGCATTTCCACAAAGTCGGCTTGGTAAAGATCATACAATCATTTCACCTCAACATGACGAGTGGGAGAATTCCTACGAGCCTGTTTATAAATCTCTCTTGCAATGCCTCTCCTCACTGTTGCAGTTGACATTGTCATTGTTGTTGTTCTGACTAGCCTAAAATGATTAAATCGTTATTTCAATTGTGTATTATTGAAGTGTGTTCGCGTATAATAAGAAAGGATTATTTGGATAGCCTTGAATTACCCACTACGATTATTAAGTGTCTGCACGAATCTTATAAGGAAGTGTTTATGACTTTAATCAAACGCAATACTGATGGATACAATTATTCATTATTAAAAAATATTATGACTATATATATACCCGATAATGAAGTATACGAATATTTAAGAGTGTATTCCAAAGAGAGTTTATTGAGTAATGATTTCATAATGTTAATGAACCATCCGAAAAACGATTATGTTGAATTTGTTTACGTTGATAATTTTATTCTATTTGAACATTTCTCCTATGATAATCGATATAACAATTTGTGCAGGGGCTGTATCACAAAACTGCTTTACAGAAGTGGAGATTTCTTATTTGACGATTTTACCAGAGTGATTATAACTTACAGATATAAAAGAGAAGATAATTGGTCAATTTTGCAAAACATTTTTTGGGACCCTAGCAGTTGGTGTGACATGTGTATTTTCGCACCGTTGTTTACAATACTCAGCGCCGAACAATACAGAAAATTATTAAGGTGGGGTCATCGTCCAAAATCAGTAATAGCAGGTATGATGGACAATTACCTGTTTTCAATGTTAGGACAATAGGAGCTGTTGTGACATGTGTGTTTACGTTCAAAATCAGTAACAGAAATTATTATAGACAATTATCTTTTCTCAATGTAAAGGTGAATAAATAAATTATTTAACACATAAATTGAAACATTTATTTTATACAAACTAATTTACATCTTTTCCTGTTTACTTATTAACTAATTTACATTTTGGTGAATAAATACGATGTTCAATAGCTGGAACGTCTTTTTCCTGTCAACTATTGAAACATTTATTTTATACAAACTAATTTACATCTTTTCCTGTTTACTTATTAACTAATTTACATTTTGGTGAATAAATACGACACCCGGCAGAACCGGCTGCGTACGCCCGGTAGGCCCAGCAAACCCCTTACTACTACCGCTAGAAATATTAGGTTTCTACAACACAATGAGCGCCCTCGTTTCGTAACGGTTGTATTTCCTGATAGGATCGCGCTAAGTCTGCTGTAAAAGGTGATACTAAATAGGAACAACGTAACTTTATAACGCTTTGAATAAACTATAGAGCACCGCTAGAAATATTAGGTTTCTACAACACAATGAGCGCCCTCGTTTCGTAACGGTTGTATTTCCTGATAGGATCGCGCTAAGTCTGCTGTAAAAGGTGATACTAAATAGGAACAACGTAACTTTATAACGCTTTGAATAAACTATAGAGCACCGCTAGAAATATTAGGTTTCTACAACACAATGAGCGCCCTCGTTTCGTAACGGTTGTATTTCCTGATAGGATCGCGCTAAGTCTGCTGTAAAAGGTGATACTAAATAGGAACAACGTAACTTTATAACGCTTTGAATAAACTATAGAGCACCGCTAGAAATATTAGGTTTCTACAACACAATGAGCGCCCTCGTTTCGTAACGGTTGTATTTCCTGATAGGATCGCGCTAAGTCTGCTGTAAAAGGTGATACTAAATAGGAACAACGTAACTTTATAACGCTTTGAATAAACTATAGAGCACCGCTAGAAATATTAGGTTTCTACAACACAATGAGCGCCCTCGTTTCGTAACGGTTGTATTTCCTGATAGGATCGCGCTAAGTCTTCTGTAAAAGGTGATACTAAATAGGAACAACGTAGCTTCATAACGCTTTGAATAAACTATAGAGCACCGCTAGAAATATTAGGTTTCTACAACACAATGAGCGCCCTCGTTTCGTAACGGTTGTATTTCCTGATAGGATCGCGCTAAGTCTTCTGTAAAAGGTGATACTAAATAGGAACAACGTAACTTCATAACGCTTTGAATAAACTATAGAGCACCGCTAGAAATATTAGGTTTCTACAACACAATGAGCGCCCTCGTTTCGTAACGGTTGTATTTCCTGATAGGATCGAGCTAAGTCTTCTGTAAAAGGTGATACTAAATAGGAACAACGTAGCTTCATAACGCTTTGAATAAACTATAGAGCACCGCTAGAAATATTAGGTTTCTACAACACAATGAGCGCCCTCGTTTCGTAACGGTTGTATTTCCTGATAGGATCGCGCTAAGTCTGCTGTAAAAGGTGATACTAAATAGGAACAACGTAACTTTATAACGCTTTGAATAAATTATAGAGCACCGCTAGAAATATTAGGTTTCTACAACACAATGAGCGCCCTCGTTTCGTAACGGTTGTATTTCCTGATAGGATCGCGCTAAGTCTGCTGTAAAAGGTGATACTAAATAGGAACAACGTAACTTTATAACGCTTTGAATAAACTATAGAGCGCCGCTAGGAATATTAGGTTTCTACAACACAATGAGCGCCCTCGTTTCGTAACGGTTGTATTTCCTGATAGGATCGCGCTAAGTCTTCTGTAAAAGGTAATACTAAATAGGAACAACGTAGCTTCATAACGCTTTGAATAAACTATAGAGCACCGCTAGAAATATTAGGTTTCTACAACACAATGAGCGCCCTCGTTTCGTAACGGTTGTATTTCCTGATAGGATCGCGCTAAGTCTGCTGTAAAAGGTGATACTAAATAGGAACAACGTAACTTTATAACGCTTTGAATAAACTATAGAGCGCCGCTAGGAATATTAGGTTTCTACAACACAATGAGCGCCCTCGCTTCGTAACGGTTGTATTTCCTGATAGGATCGCGCTAAGTCTTCTGTAAAAGGTAATACTAAATAGGAACAACGTAGCTTCATAACGCTTTGAATAAACTATAGAGCACCGCTAAAAATATTAGGTTTCTACAACACAATGAGCGCCCTCGCTTCGTAACGGTTTTATTTCCTGATAGGATCGCGCTAAGTCTTCTGTAAAAGGTGATACTAAATAGGAACAACGTAACTTCATAACGCTTTGAATAAACTATAGAGCACCGCTAGAAATATTAGGTTTCTACAACACAATGAGCGCCCTCGTTTCGTAACGGTTGTATTTCCTGATAGGATAGCGCTAAGTCTGCTGTAAAAGATGATACTAAATAGGAACAACGTAACTTTATAACGCTTTGAATAAACTATAGAGCACCGCTAGAAATATTAGGTTTCTACAACACAATGAGCGCCCTCGTTTCGTAACGGTTGTATTTCCTGATATAATCGCGCTAAGTCTTCTGCAAAAGGTGATACTAAATAGGAACAACGTAACTTCATAACGCTTTGAATAAACTATAGAGCACCGCTAGAAATATTAGGTTTCTACAACACAATGAGCGCCCTCGTTTCGTAACGGTTGTATTTCCTGATAGGATCGCGCTAAGTCTGCTGTAAAAGGTGATACTAAATAGGAACAACGTAACTTTATAACGCTTTGAATAAACTATAGAGCACCGCTAGAAATATTAGGTTTCTACAACACAATGAGCGCCCTCGTTTCGTAACGGTTGTATTTCCTGATAGGATCGCGCTAAGTCTGCTGTAAAAGGTGATACTAAATAGGAACAACGTAACTTTATAACGCTTTGAATAAACTATAGAGCACCGCTAGAAATATTAGGTTTCTACAACACAATGAGCGCCCTCGTTTCGTAACGGTTGTATTTCCTGATAGGATCGCGCTAAGTCTGCTGTAAAAGGTGATACTAAATAGGAACAACGTAACTTTATAACGCTTTGAATAAACTATAGAGCACCGCTAGAAATATTAGGTTTCTACAACACAATGAGCGCCCTCGTTTCGTAACGGTTGTATTTCCTGATAGGATCGCGCTAAGTCTGCTGTAAAAGGTGATACTAAATAGGAACAACGTAACTTTATAACGCTTTGAATAAACTATAGAGCACCGCTAGAAATATTAGGTTTCTACAACACAATGAGCGCCCTCGTTTCGTAACGGTTGTATTTCCTGATAGGATCGCGCTAAGTCTTCTGTAAAAGGTGATACTAAATAGGAACAACGTAGCTTCATAACGCTTTGAATAAACTATAGAGCACCGCTAGAAATATTAGGTTTCTACAACACAATGAGCGCCCTCGTTTCGTAACGGTTGTATTTCCTGATAGGATCGCGCTAAGTCTTCTGTAAAAGGTGATACTAAATAGGAACAACGTAACTTCATAACGCTTTGAATAAACTATAGAGCACCGCTAGAAATATTAGGTTTCTACAACACAATGAGCGCCCTCGTTTCGTAACGGTTGTATTTCCTGATAGGATCGAGCTAAGTCTTCTGTAAAAGGTGATACTAAATAGGAACAACGTAGCTTCATAACGCTTTGAATAAACTATAGAGCACCGCTAGAAATATTAGGTTTCTACAACACAATGAGCGCCCTCGTTTCGTAACGGTTGTATTTCCTGATAGGATCGCGCTAAGTCTGCTGTAAAAGGTGATACTAAATAGGAACAACGTAACTTTATAACGCTTTGAATAAATTATAGAGCACCGCTAGAAATATTAGGTTTCTACAACACAATGAGCGCCCTCGTTTCGTAACGGTTGTATTTCCTGATAGGATCGCGCTAAGTCTGCTGTAAAAGGTGATACTAAATAGGAACAACGTAACTTTATAACGCTTTGAATAAACTATAGAGCGCCGCTAGGAATATTAGGTTTCTACAACACAATGAGCGCCCTCGCTTCGTAACGGTTGTATTTCCTGATAGGATCGCGCTAAGTCTTCTGTAAAAGGTAATACTAAATAGGAACAACGTAGCTTCATAACGCTTTGAATAAACTATAGAGCACCGCTAGAAATATTAGGTTTCTACAACACAATGAGCGCCCTCGTTTCGTAACGGTTGTATTTCCTGATAGGATCGCGCTAAGTCTGCTGTAAAAGGTGATACTAAATAGGAACAACGTAACTTTATAACGCTTTGAATAAACTATAGAGCGCCGCTAGGAATATTAGGTTTCTACAACACAATGAGCGCCCTCGCTTCGTAACGGTTGTATTTCCTGATAGGATCGCGCTAAGTCTTCTGTAAAAGGTAATACTAAATAGGAACAACGTAGCTTCATAACGCTTTGAATAAACTATAGAGCACCGCTAGAAATATTAGGTTTCTACAACACAATGAGCGCCCTCGTTTCGTAACGGTTGTATTTCCTGATAGGATCGCGCTAAGTCTGCTGTAAAAGGTGATACTAAATAGGAACAACGTAACTTTATAACGCTTTGAATAAACTATAGAGCACCGCTAGGAATATTAGGTTTCTACAACACAATGAGCGCCCTCGTTTCGTAACGGTTGTATTTCCTGATAGGATCGCGCTAAGTCTTCTGTAAAAGGTGATACTAAATAGGAACAACGTAGCTTCATAACGCTTTGAATAAATTATAGAGCACCCCTAGAAATATTAGGTTTCTACAACACAATGAGCGCCCTCGTTTCGTAACGGTTTTATTTCCTGATAGGATTGCGCTAAGTCTGCTGTAAAAGGTGATACTAAATAGGAACAACGTAACTTTATAACGCTTTGAATAAATTATAGAGCACCGCTAGAAATATTAGGTTTCTACAACACAATGAGCGCCCTCGTTTCGTAACGGTTTTATTTCCTGATAGGATTGCGCTAAGTCTGCTGTAAATGGTGATACTAAATAGGAACAACGTAACTTTATAACGCTTTGAATAAACTATAGAGCACCGCTAGAAATATTAGGTTTCTACAACACAATGAGCGCCCTCGTTTCGTAACGGTTGTATTTCCTGATAGGATCGCGCTAAGTCTGCTGTAAAAGGTGATACTAAATAGGAACAACGTAACTTTATAACGCTTTGAATAAACTATAGAGCACCGCTAGAAATATTAGGTTTCTACAACACAATGAGCGCCCTCGTTTCGTAACGGTTGTATTTCCTGATAGGATCGCGCTAAGTCTGCTGTAAAAGGTGATACTAAATAGGAACAACGTAACTTTATAACGCTTTGAATAAACTATAGAGCACCGCTAGAAATATTAGGTTTCTACAACACAATGAGCGCCCTCGTTTCGTAACGGTTGTATTTCCTGATAGGATCGCGCTAAGTCTGCTGTAAAAGGTGATACTAAATAGGAACAACGTAACTTTATAACGCTTTGAATAAACTATAGAGCACCGCTAGAAATATTAGGTTTCTACAACACAATGAGCGCCCTCGTTTCGTAACGTTTGTATTTCCTGATAGGATCGCGCTAAGTCTGCTGTAAAAGGTGATACTAAATAGGAACAACGTAACTTTATAACGCTTTGAATAAACTATAGAGCACCGCTAGAAATATTAGGTTTCTACAACACAATGAGCGCCCTCGTTTCGTAACGGTTGTATTTCCTGATAGGATCGCGCTAAGTCTGCTGTAAAAGGTGATACTAAATAGGAACAACGTAACTTTATAACGCTTTGAATAAACTATAGAGCACCGCTAGAAATATTAGGTTTCTACAACACAATGAGTGCCCTCGTTTCGTAACGGTTGTATTTCCTGATAGGATTGCGCTAAGTCTGCTGTAAAAGGTGATACTAAATAGGAACAACGTAACTTTATAACGCTTTGAATAAACTATAGAGCACCGCTAGAAATATTAGGTTTCTACAACACAATGAGTGCCCTCGTTTCGTAACGGTTGTATTTCCTGATAGGATTGCGCTAAGTCTGCTGTAAAAGTGATACTAAATAGGAACAACGTAACTTTATAACGCTTTGAATAAACTATAGAGCACCGCTAGAAATATTAGGTTTCTACAACACAATGAGCGCCCTCGTTTCGTAACGGTTGTATTTCCTGATAGGATCGCGCTAAGTCTTCTGTAAAAGGTGATACTAAATAGGAACAACGTAACTTTATAACGCTTTGAATAAACTATAGAGCACCGCTAGAAATATTAGGTTTCTACAACGCAATGAGCGCCCTCGTTTCGTAACGGTTGTATTTCCTGATAGGATCGCGCTAAGTCTGCTGTAAAAGGTGATACTAAATAGGAACAACGTAACTTTATAACGCTTTGAAAAAACTATAGAGCACCGCTAGAAATATTAGGTTTCTACAACACAATGAGCGCCCTCGTTTCGTAACGGTTGTATTTCCTGATAGGATCGCGCTAAGTCTGCTGTAAAAGGTGATACTAAATAGGAACAACGTAACTTTATAACGCTTTGAATAAACTATAGAGCACCGCTAGAAATATTAGGTTTCTACAACACAATGAGTGCCCTCGTTTCGTAACGGTTGTATTTCCTGATAGGATTGCGCTAAGTCTGCTGTAAAAGTGATACTAAATAGGAACAACGTAACTTTATAACGCTTTGAATAAACTATAGAGCACCGCTAGAAATATTAGGTTTCTACAACACAATGAGCGCCCTCGTTTCGTAACGGTTGTATTTCCTGATAGGATCGCGCAAAGTCTTCTGTAAAAGGTGATACTAAATAGGAACAACGTAACTTTATAACGCTTTGAATAAACTATAGAGCACCGCTAGAAATATTAGGTTTCTACAACACAATGAGCGCCCTCGTTTCGTAACGGTTGTATTTCCTGATAGGATCGCGCTAAGTCTGCTGTAAAAGGTGATACTAAATAGGAACAACGTAACTTTATAACGCTTTGAATAAACTATAGAGCACCGCTAGAAATATTAGGTTTCTACAACACAATGAGTGCCCTCGTTTCGTAACGGTTGTATTTCCTGATAGGATTGCGCTAAGTCTGCTGTAAAAGTGATACTAAATAGGAATAACGTAACTTTATAACGCTTTGAATAAACTATAGAGCACCGCTAGAAATATTAGGTTTCTACAACACAATGAGCGCCCTCGTTTCGTAACGGTTGTATTTCTAGATAGGATCGCGCTAAGTCTTCTGTAAAAGGTGATACTAAATAGGAACAACGTAACTTTATAACGCTTTGAATAAACTATAGAGCACCGCTAGAAATATTAGGTTTCTACAACACAATGAGCGCCCTCGTTTCGTAACGGTTGTATTTCCTGATAGGATCGCGCTAAGTCTGCTGTAAAAGGTGATACTAAATAGGAACAACGTAACTTTATAACGCTTTGAATAAACTATAGAGCACCGCTAGAAATATTAGGTTTCTACAACACAATGAGCGCCCTCGTTTCGTAACGGTTGTATTTCCTGATAGGATCGCGCTAAGTCTGCTGTAAAAGGTGATACTAAATAGGAACAACGTAACTTTATAACGCTTTGAATAAACTATAGAGCACCGCTAGAAATATTAGGTTTCTACAACACAATGAGCGCCCTCGTTTCGTAACGGTTGTATTTCCTGATAGGATCGCGCTAAGTCTGCTGTAAAAGGTGATACTAAATAGGAACAACGTAACTTTATAACGCTTTGAATAAACTATACAGCACCGCTAGAAATATTAGGTTTCTACAACACAATGAGCGCCCTCGTTTCGTAACGGTTGTATATCCTGATAGGATCGCGCTAAGTCTGCTGTAAAAGGTGATACTAAATAGGAACAACGTAACTTTATAACGCTTTGAATAAACTATAGAGCACCGCTAGAAATATTAGGTTTCTACAACACAATGAGTGCCCTCGTTTCGTAACGGTTGTATTTCCTGATAGGATTGCGCTAAGTCTGCTGTAACAGTGATACTAAATAGGAACAACGTAACTTCATAACGCTTTGAATAAACTATAGAGCACCGCTAGAAATATTAGGTTTCTACAACACAATGAGCGCCCTCGTTTCGTAACGGTTGTATTTCCTGATAGGATTGCGCTAAGTCTGCTGTAAACGTGATACTAAATAGGAACAACGTAGCTTCATAACGCTTTGAATAAACTTTAGAGCACCGCTAGAAATATTAGGTTTCTACAACACAATGAGTGCCCTCGTTTCGTAACGCTTGTATTTCCTGATAGGATCGCGCTAAGTCTTCTGTAAAAGGTAATACTAAATAGGAACAACGTAGCTTCATAACGCTTTGAATAAACTTTAGAGCACCGCTAGAAATATTAGGTTTCTACAACACAATGAGCGCCCTCGTTTCGTAACGGTTGTATTTCCTGATAGGATCGCGCTAAGTCTTCTGTAAAAGGTGATACTAAATAGGAACAACGTAGCTTCATAACGCTTTGAATAAACTTTAGAGCACCGCTAGAAATATTAGGTTTCTACAACACAATGAGTGCCCTCGTTTCGTAACGGTTGTATTTCCTGATAGGATTGCGCTAAGTCTGCTGTAAAAGTGATACTAAATAGGAACAACGTAACTTTATAACGCTTTGAATAAACTATAGAGCACCGCTAGAAATATTAGGTTTCTACAACACAATGAGCGCCCTCGTTTCGTAACGGTTGTATTTCCTGATAGGATTGCGCTAAGTCTGCTGTAAACGTGATACTAAATAGGAACAACGTAGCTTCATAACGCTTTGAATAAACTTTAGAGCACCGCTAGAAATATTAGGTTTCTACAACACAATGAGTGCCCTCGTTTCGTAACGGTTGTATTTCCTGATAGGATCGCGCTAAGTCTTCTGTAAAAGGTAATACTAAATAGGAACAACGTAGCTTCATAACGCTTTGAATAAACTTTAGAGCACCGCTAGAAATATTAGGTTTCTACAACACAATGAGCGCCCTCGTTTCGTAACGGTTGTATTTCCTGATAGGATCGCGCTAAGTCTTCTGTAAAAGGTGATACTAAATAGGAACAACGTAGCTTCATAACGCTTTGAATAAACTTTAGAGCACCGCTAGAAATATTAGGTTTCTACAACACAATGAGTGCCCTCGTTTCGTAACGGTTGTATTTCCTGATAGGATCGCGCTAAGTCTGCTGTAAAAGGTGATACTAAATAGGAACAACGTAACTTTATAACGCTTTGAATAAACTATAGAGCACCGCTAGAAATATTAGGTTTCTACAACACAATGAGCGCCCTCGTTTCGTAACGGTTGTATTTCCTGATAGGATCGCGCTAAGTCTTCTGTAAAAGGTGATACTAAATAGGAACAACGTAACTTTATAACGCTTTGAATAAATTATAGAGCACCGCTAGAAATATTAGGTTTCTACAACACAATGAGCGCCCTCGTTTCGTAACGGTTGTATTTCCTGATAGGATCGCGCTAAGTCTGCTGTAAAAGGTGATACTAAATAGGAACAACGTAACTTTATAACGCTTTGAATAAACTATAGAGCACCGCTAGAAATATTATGTTTCTACAACACAATGAGCGCCCTCGTTTCGTAACGGTTGTATTTCCTGATAGGATCGCGCTAAGTCTTCTGTAAAAGGTGATACTAAATAGGAACAACGTAACTTTATAACGCTTTGAATAAACTATAGAGCACCGCTAGAAATATTAGGTTTCTACAACACAATGAGCGCCCTCGTTTCGTAACGGTTGTATTTCCTGATAGGATCGCGCTAAGTCTGCTGTAAAAGGTGATACTAAATAGGAACAACGTAGCTTCATAACGCTTTGAATAAACTATAGAGCACCGCTAGAAATATTAGGTTTCTACAACACAATGAGCGCCCTCGTTTCGTAACGGTTGTATTTCCTGATAGGATTGCGCTAAGTCTTCTGTAAAAGGTGATACTAAATAGGAACAACGTAACTTTATAACGCTTTGAATAAACTATAGAGCACCGCTAGAAATATTAGGTTTCTACAACACAATGAGCGCCCTCGTTTCGTAACGGTTGTATTTCCTGATAGGATTGCGCTAAGTCTTCTGTAAAAGGTGATACTAAATAGGAACAACGTAACTTTATAACGCTTTGAATAAATTATAGAGCACCGCTAGAAATATTAGGTTTCTACAACACAATGAGTGCCCTCGTTTCGTAACGGTTGTATTTCCTGATAGGATCGCGCTAAGTCTGCTGTAAAAGGTGATACTAAATAGGAACAACGTAACTTTATAACGCTTTGAATAAACTATAGAGCACCGCTAGAAATATTAGGTTTCTACAACACAATGAGCGCCCTCGTTTCGTAACGGTTGTATTTCCTGATAGGATCGCGCTAAGTCTTCTGTAAAAGGTGATACTAAATAGGAACAACGTAACTTTATAACGCTTTGAATAAATTATAGAGCACCGCTAGAAATATTAGGTTTCTACAACACAATGAGCGCCCTCGTTTCGTAACGGTTGTATTTCCTGATAGGATCGCGCTAAGTCTGCTGTAAAAGGTGATACTAAATAGGAACAACGTAACTTTATAACGCTTTGAATAAACTATAGAGCACCGCTAGAAATATTAGGTTTCTACAACACAATGAGCGCCCTCGTTTCGTAACGGTTGTATTTCCTGATAGGATCGCGCTAAGTCTGCTGTAAAAGGTGATACTAAATAGGAACAACGTAACTTTATAACGCTTTGAATAAACTATAGACCACCGCTAGAAATATTAGGTTTCTACAACACAATGAGCGCCCTCGTTTCGTAACGGTTGTATTTCCTGTTAGGATCGCGCTAAGTCTTCTGTAAAAGGTGATACTAAATAGGAACAACGTAGCTTCATAACGCTTTGAATAAACTATAGAGCACCGCTAGAAATATTAGGTTTCTACAACACAATGAGCGCCCTCGTTTCGTAACGGTTGTATTTCCTGATAGGATTGCGCTAAGTCTTCTGTAAAAGGTGATACTAAATAGGAACAACGTAACTTTATAACGCTTTGAATAAACTATAGACCACCGCTAGAAATATTAGGTTTCTACAACACAATGAGCGCCCTCGCTTCGTAACGGTTGTATTTCCTGATAGGATCGCGCTAAGTCTGCTGTAAAAGGTGATACTAAATAGGAACAACGTAACTTTATAACGCTTTGAATAAACTATAGAGCACCGCTAGAAATATTAGGTTTCTACAACACAATGAGCGCCCTCGTTTCGTAACGGTTGTATTTCCTGATAGGATTGCGCTAAGTCTTCTGTAAAAGGTGATACTAAATAGGAACAACGTAACTTTATAACGCTTTGAATAAACTATAGAGCACCGCTAGAAATATTAGGTTTCTACAACACAATGAGCGCCCTCGCTTCGTAACGGTTTTATTTCCTGATAGGATCGCGCTAAGTCTGCTGTAAAAGGTAATACTAAATAGGAACAACGTAACTTTATAACGCTTTGAATAAACTATAGAGCACCGCTAGAAATATTAGGTTTCTACAACACAATGAGCGCCCTCGTTTCGTAACGGTTTTATTTCCTGATAGGATCGCGCTAAGTCTTCTGTAAAAGGTGATACTAAATAGGAACAACGTAACTTTATAACGCTTTGAATAAACTATAGAGCACCGCTAGAAATATTAGGTTTCTACAACACAATGAGCGCCCTCGTTTCGTAACGGTTGTATTTCCTGATAGGATCGCGCTAAGTCTGCTGTAAAAGGTGATACTAAATAGGAACAACGTAACTTTATAACGCTTTGAATAAACTATAGAGCACCGCTAGAAATATTAGGTTTCTACAACACAATGAGCGTCCTCGTTTCGTAACGGTTGTATTTCCTGATAGGATCGCGCTAAGTCTGCTGTAAAAGGTGATACTAAATAGGAACAACGTAACTTTATAACGCTTTGAATAAACTATAGAGCACCGCTAGAAATATTAGGTTTCTACAACACAATGAGCGCCCTCGTTTCGTAACGGTTGTATTTCCTGATAGGATTGCGCTAAGTCTGCTGTAAAAGGTGATACTAAATAGGAACAACGTAACTTTATAACGCTTTGAATAAACTATAGAGCACCGCTAGAAATATTAGGTTTCTACAACACAATGAGCGCCCTCGTTTCGTAACGGTTGTATTTCCTGATAGGATCGCGCTAAGTCTGCTGTAAAAGGTGATACTAAATAGTAACAACGTAACTTTATAACGCTTTGAATAAACTATAGAGCACCGCTAGAAATATTAGGTTTCTACAACACAATGAGCGCCCTCGTTTCGTAACGGTTGTATTTCCTGATAGGATTGCGCTAAGTCTGCTGTAAAAGGTGATACTAAATAGGAACAACGTAACTTTATAACGCTTTGAATAAACTATAGAGCACCGCTAGAAATATTAGGTTTCTACAACACAATGAGTGCCCTCGTTTCGTAACGGTTGTATTTCCTGATAGGATCGCGCTAAGTCTTCTGTAAAAGGTGATACTAAATAGGAACAACGTAACTTTATAACGCTTTGAATAAACTATAGAGCACCGCTAGAAATATTAGGTTTCTACAACACAATGAGTGCCCTCGTTTCGTAACGGTTGTATTTCCTGATAGGATCGCGCTAAGTCTTCTGTAAAAGGTGATACTAAATAGGAACAACGTAACTTTATAACGCTTTGAATAAACTATAGAGCACCGCTAGAAATATTAGGTTTCTACAACACAATGAGTGCCCTCGTTTCGTAACGGTTGTATTTCCTGATAGGATCGCGCTAAGTCTTCTGTAAAAGGTGATGCTAAATAGGAACAACGTAACTTTATAACGCTTTGAATAAACTATAGAGCACCGCTAGAAATATTAGGTTTCTACAACACAATGAGTGCCCTCGTTTCGTAACGGTTGTATTTCCTGATAGGATCGCGCTAAGTCTTCTGTAAAAGGTGATACTAAATAGGAACAACGTAACTTTATAACGCTTTGAATAAACTATAGAGCACCGCTAGAAATATTAGGTTTCTACAACACAATGAGCGCCCTCGTTTCGTAACGGTTGTATTTCCTGATAGGATCGCGCTAAGTCTGCTGTAAAAGGTGATACTAAATAGGAACAACGTAACTTTATAACGCTTTGAATAAACTATAGAGCACCGCTAGAAATATTAGGTTTCTACAACACAATGAGTGCCCTCGTTTCGTAACGGTTGTATTTCCTGATAGGATCGCGCTAAGTCTGCTGTAAAAGGTGATACTAAATAGGAACAACGTAACTTTATAACGCTTTGAATAAACTATAGAGCACCGCTAGAAATATTAGGTTTCTACAACACAATGAGCGCCCTCGTTTCGTAACGGTTGTATTTCCTGATAGGATCGCGCTAAGTCTTCTGTAAAAGGTGATACTAAATAGGAACAACGTAACTTTATAACGCTTTGAATAAACTATAGAGCACCGCTAGAAATATTAGGTTTCTACAACACAATGAGCGCCCTCGTTTCGTAACGGTTGTATTTCCTGATAGGATCGCGCTAAGTCTGCTGTAAAGGTGATACTAAATAGGAACAACGTAACTTTATAACGCTTTGAATAAACTAAAGAGCACCGCTAGAAATATTAGGTTTCTACAACACAATGAGTGCCCTCGTTTCGTAACGGTTGTATTTTCTGATAGGATCGCGCTAAGTCTGCTGTAAAAGGTGATACTAAATAGGAACAACGTAACTTTATAACGCTTTGAATAAACTATAGAGCACCGCTAGAAATATTAGGTTTCTACAACACAATGAGCGCCCTCGTTTCGTAACGGTTGTATTTCCTGATAGGATCGCGCTAAGTCTTCTGTAAAAGGTAATACTAAATAGGAACAACGTAACTTTATAACGCTTTGAATAAACTATAGAGCACCGCTAGAAATATTAGGTTTCTACAACACAATGAGCGCCCTCGTTTCGTAACGGTTTTATTTCCTGATAGGATCGCGCTAAGTCTTCTGTAAAAGGTAATACTAAATAGGAACAACGTAACTTTATAACGCTTTGAATAAACTATAGAGCACCGCTAGAAATATTAGGTTTCTACAACACAATGAGCGCCCTCGTTTCGTAACGGTTTTATTTCCTGATAGGATCGCGCTAAGTCTTCTGTAAAAGGTAATACTAAATAGGAACAACGTAACTTTATAACGCTTTGAATAAACTATAGAGCACCGCTAGAAATATTAGGTTTCTACAACACAATGAGCGCCCTCGTTTCGTAACGGTTTTATTTCCTGATAGGATCGCGCTAAGTCTTCTGTAAAAGGTAATACTAAATAGGAACAACGTAACTTTATAACGCTTTGAATAAACTATAGAGCACCGCTAGAAATATTAGGTTTCTACAACACAATGAGCGCCCTCAATTCGTAACGGTTTTATTTCCTGATAGGATCGCGCTAAGTCTTCTGTAAAAGGTAATACTAAATAGGAACAACGTAACTTTATAACGCTTTGAATATACTATAGAGCACCGCTAGAAATATTAGGTTTCTACAACCAATGAGCGCCCTCGTTTCGTAACGGTTGTATTTCCTGATAGGATCGCGCTAAGTCTTCTGTAAAAGGTAATACTAAATAGGAACAACGTAACTTTATAACGCTTTGAATAAATTATAGAGCACCGCTAGAAATATTAGGTTTCTACAACACAATAAGAGCCCCCGTTTCGTAACGGTTGTATTTCTTGATAGGATCGCGCTAAGTCTGCTGTAAAAGGTGATACTAAATAGGAACAACGTAACTTTATAACGCTTTGAATAAACTATAGAGCACCGCTAGAAATATTAGGTTTCTACAACACAATGAGCGCCCTCGTTTCGTAACGGTTGTATTTCCTGATAGGATCGCGCTAAGTCTTCTGTAAAAGGTAATACTAAATAGGAACAACGTAACTTTATAACGCTTTGAATAAACTATAGAGCACCGCTAGAAATATTAGGTTTCTACAACACAGTAAGAGCCCCCGTTTCGTAACGGTTGTATTTCCTGATAGGATCGCGCTAAGTCTGCTGTAAAAGGTGATACTAAATAGGAACAACGTAACTTTATAACGCTTTGAATAAACTATAGAGCACCGCTAGAAATATTAGGTTTCTACAACACAATGAGCGCCCTCGTTTCGTAACGGTTGTATTTCCTGATAGGATCGCGCTAAGTCTTCTGTAAAAGGTAATACTAAATAGGAACAACGTAACTTTATAACGCTTTGAATAAATTATAGAGCACCGCTAGAAATATTAGGTTTCTACAACACAATAAGAGCCCCCGTTTCGTAACGGTTGTATTTCCTGATAGGATCGCGCTAAGTCTGCTGTAAAAGGTGATACTAAATAGGAACAACGTAACTTTATAACGCTTTGAATAAACTATAGAGCACCGCTAGAAATATTAGGTTTCTACAACACAATGAGCGCCCTCGTTTCGTAACGGTTGTATTTCCTGATAGGATCGCGCTAAGTCTTCTGTAAAAGGTGATACTAAATAGGAACAACGTAACTTTATAACGCTTTGAATAAATTATAGAGCACCGCTAGAAATATTAGGTTTCTACAACACAATGAGCGCCCTCGTTTCGTAACGGTTGTATTTCCTGATAGGATCGCGCTAAGTCTTCTGTAAAAGGTGATACTAAATAGGAACAACGTAACTTTATAACGCTTTGAATAAACTATAGAGCACCGCTAGAAATATTAGGTTTCTACAACACAATGAGCGCCCTCGTTTCGTAACGGTTGTATTTCCTGATAGGATCGCGCTAAGTCTTCTGTAAAAGGTGATACTAAATAGGAACAACGTAACTTTATAACGCTTTGAATAAACTATAGAGCACCGCTAGAAATATTAGGTTTCTACAACACAATGAGCGCCCTCGTTTCGTAACGGTTGTATTTCCTGATAGGATCGCGCTAAGTCTTCTGTAAAAGGTAATACTAAATAGGAACAACGTAACTTTATAACGCTTTGAATAAATTATAGAGCACCGCTAGAAATATTAGGTTTCTACAACACAATAAGAGCCCCCGTTTCGTAACGGTTGTATTTCCTGATAGGATCGCGCTAAGTCTGCTGTAAAAGGTGATACTAAATAGGAACAACGTAACTTTATAACGCTTTGAATAAACTATAGAGCACCGCTAGAAATATTAGGTTTCTACAACACAATGAGCGCCCTCGTTTCGTAACGGTTGTATTTCCTGATAGGATCGCGCTAAGTCTTCTGTAAAAGGTGATACTAAATAGGAACAACGTAACTTTATAACGCTTTGAATAAATTATAGAGCACCGCTAGAAATATTAGG
Organism: Prosapia bicincta; assembly: GCA_036971475.1. Classification (NCBI taxonomy): domain Eukaryota; kingdom Metazoa; phylum Arthropoda; class Insecta; order Hemiptera; family Cercopidae; genus Prosapia; species Prosapia bicincta. The sequence continues at coordinate 10,059,999 of JBAIZL010000009.1, forward strand.
TTTCTACAACACAATAAGAGCCCCCGTTTCGTAACGGTTGTATTTCCTGATAGGATCGCGCTAAGTCTGCTGTAAAAGGTGATACTAAATAGGAACAACGTAACTTTATAACGCTTTGAATAAACTATAGAGCACCGCTAGAAATATTAGGTTTCAACAACACAATGAGCGCCCTCGTTTCGTAACGGTTGTATTTCCTGATAGGATCGCGCTAAGTCTTCTGTAAAAGGTAATACTAAATAGGAACAACGTAACTTTATAACGCTTTGAATAAACTATAGAGCACCGCTAGAAATATTAGGTTTCTACAACACAATGAGCGCCCTCGTTTCGTAACGGTTGTATTTCCTGATAGGATCGCGCTAAGTCTTCTGTAAAAGGTGATACTAAATAGGAACAACGTAACTTTATAACGTTTTGAATAAACTATAGAGCACCGCTAGAAATATTAGGTTTCTACAACACAATGAGCGCCCTCGTTTCGTAACGGTTGTATTTCCTGATAGGATCGCGCTAAGTCTGCTGTAAAAGGTGATACTAAATAGGAACAACGTAACTTTATAAAGCTTTGAATAAACTATAGAGCACCGCTAGAAATATTAGGTTTCTACAACACAATGAGCGCCCTCGTTTCGTAACGGTTGTATTTCCTGATAGGATCGCGCTAAGTCTTCTGTAAAAGGTAATACTAAATAGGAACAACGTAACTTTATAACGCTTTGAATAAACTATAGAGCACCGCTAGAAATATTAGGTTTCTACAACACAATGAGCGCCCTCGTTTCGTAACGGTTTTATTTCCTGATAGGATCGCGCTAAGTCTTCTGTAAAAGGTAATACTAAATAGGAACAACGTAACTTTATAACGCTTTGAATAAACTATAGAGCACCGCTAGAAATATTAGGTTTCTACAACACAATGAGCGCCCTCGTTTCGTAACGGTTTTATTTCCTGATAGGATCGCGCTAAGTCTTTTGTAAAAGGTAATACTAAATAGGAACAACGTAACTTTATAACGCTTTGAATAAACTATAGAGCACCGCTAGAAATATTAGGTTTCTACAACACAATGAGCGCCCTCGTTTCGTAACGGTTTTATTTCCTGATAGGATCGCGCTAAGTCTTCTGTAAAAGGTAATACTAAATAGGAACAACGTAACTTTATAACGCTTTGAATAAACTATAGAGCACCGCTAGAAATATTAGGTTTCTACAACACAATGAGCGCCCTCGTTTCGTAACGGTTGTATTTCCTGATAGGATCGCGCTAAGTCTGCTGTAAAAGGTGATACTAAATAGGAACAACGTAACTTTATATCGCTTTGAATAAACTATAGAGCACCGCTAGAAATATTAGGTTTCTACAACACAATGAGCGCCCTCGTTTCGTAACGGTTGTATTTCCTGATTGGATCGCGCTAAGTCTTCTGTAAAAGGTGATACTAAATAGGAACAACGTAACTTTATAACGCTTTGAATAAACTATAGAGCACCGCTAGAAATATTAGGTTTCTACAACACAATGAGCGCCCTCGTTTCGTAACGGTTGTATTTCCTGATAGGATCGCGCTAAGTCTGCTGTAAAAGGTGATACTAAATAGGAACAACGTAGCTTCATAACGCTTTGAATAAACTATAGAGCACCGCTAGAAATATTAGGCTTCAGTCACAGATGGGTCATCCTGTACAAATCCTTCAAAGTATGAAGTAATGCGGAAAAAAGTATGGTCCAATTTGTTTCAATGTTTAGTAGAGTGCGTGGTATTTTACTATTGAAAATACAATTTATTTTCTTGGTTTAATAGTTATTGATTTCATTTCTGAGGTTTATGTGTAAGCATAAATAAGCTATAGAGCACTATTATAAAATTGTGATAACTTGACTACAAGTTTTCTCCAAAACTAATTAATAAAAACTGAACTCAAAATCTCAATACACATTAGTTTATTAAACCGAAATAGTTTCTGTATTATGTTACCTTTATCACTGATTGTACGCTTATCAATAATTTCCTTATATAAGCTAATGACAGATTACAGACAATTTTGCATTTTTAAAACACTCAACGTTTCGAATTTCTTTCCGATATTCCTTTTTAAGAGTTCAATTTTAATTAAAGAGTTATACAACTTAACAATTATGTTGTATAATCGTTTAATTAAAATTGAGCTCTTGAAAAGGAATTTCGGAAAGAAATTCGAAACGTTAAGTGTTTTAAAAATGCAAAATTGTCTGTAATCTGTCATTAGCCTATATAAAAGAATTATTAGTTATTAACAGACATTAAATACAAATATTACTTATCAATAATGAAGGTGATGTATCGCCAAAACTAGCTTCGTTAAATAAACTACATTAAGTCTAATTTTGAGAGCAAGCTTGAAGTGTCTACATGTAGTGGGATATTCCCGTTAATATCGAATAACCATTGTATAAGATTCCTTAATAATTACATTTTATTTAAAAATATGCCCGAAATGTAAAGATCAACTATGTCTAAAAATAAACTAACCGTTTTTAAGCGTGTCTTCAAGGCTATAACATTGTATAAAATACACACATAAAACTATTACGAAAAAGGGTACTTTTACATTAAGAAAAAAAATCTTTTAATTAAAAAAACGAAAAACTATTATAGAGTATGAGCTTTTATAACATTGAATATACAATTTATTTTGGGGGGTTTATTGGATACTGATTTCATTTCTAAGATTATGATTTAGCATAAATGAGCTATTGAGCGTAATTTTCAAATTGTGAAAACTTGACTACAACGTCCTTTAAAAGTAAATAATAAAAATTGCCCTCAAAATCTAACTATAAACTGTTTATTGAACCATAATAGTTTCTACGCTCATGTCGATTTTATCACTGATTGTGAGTTTATCCCTAATAAAGGTGATGTGTCGCCGAAACTACCATCGTTAGATAAACTACAGTTAAATAAAATTAAAGTACAATATTTAAGTATTTCGTGAATTATTGTCATTAAGGAAGAGCTAATATTATGTAAGCTTCCTATATAATTATATTTTCTTTAAAAAAGGTCTGAAATGGAAAAGTCAACTATGTCTATAGCTTAAACTCCATCGTTTATGAGTGTCCTGAAGGCTATACATTGTATTAAGTACGTAGATAAATTTATTACGAAAAACAATGTAGGTTTTTCTTTAATACCAGAAACGAAAATATATTTTCTTAACAAAAAGTAAAATAATAAAATCGGGCTTAAAAATTCTACTTTTTATTGTCCAATTTACGAAGTACTAACCACCAACTGTAACCAGTAGAACTGTTTAACCTGATACCGCTTCACCCCGGAATTTAAACACAGTTGCGGTCTAGCAAAATAATTCAACTAAATGTCGTTCGAAAGCAAATCCAAGGAATTTTAGAGTTGGGAGAACTTACTCATTTTTCTTGCCTCTTTAAAAACGAATGTTCACCCCAGAAATGTACTTTCCTACCTCGGTTACCTGCATTCCTCCTTTGTGTAGCGTCATGTTGTACCAACCCAACAAGAGTAATTGTCGTTTTGTATGCTTTTACCTTCAGTTTCCTAAGCATTCCAGAAATAAAATACGCATTTAATTTATTTTTTATAAATAGTAACAAACAAAAATAATAGCTCAACATCACCCATAA
>JBAIZL010000009.1:10068645-10096145 GCA_036971475.1 Prosapia bicincta
AAAAGCTCCCCATTTTTGTCCAAATCTTTTTCACCAGATTGACTTGTAACGAAACTTGACTCCTTCAGTATGCTCCCCATTCTAGACACAATATTCTTCACCAGGTTGACGTCTACTCCGAACCGTAACTCCTTGTACAGACCAAGACTAAAGCATACGTCTCTCCCTCCATGGTAAGGCTCCCCCTCTAGACCAAAAATCCTACAGGTAACAAACCTTGACTTCTTCAGTATGCTCCCCATTCTAGACACAATATTCTTCACCAGGTTGACGTCTACTCCGAACCGTAACTCTTTGTACAAACTGAGACTAAAGCATACGTCTCTCCCTCCATGGTAAGGCGCCCCCTCTAGACAAAGAATCCTACAGGTAACAAAACTTGACTTCTTCAGTATGCTACCCATTCTAGATACAATATTCTTCACCAGGTTGACGTCTACTCTGAACCGTAACTCCTTGTACAGACTGAGACTAAATCATACGTCTCTCCCTCCATGGTAAGGCTCCCCCTCTAGACAAAGAATCCTACAGGTAACAAATCCCGACTCCTTCAGTAAGCTCCCCATTCTAGACACAATATTCCTCACCAGGTTGACGTCTGCTCCATACCATAACTCCTTTTATAGACGAAGTTCGCACTTCAGATTAAATCTCCAATTCCGTGACCTAAAAACAAAGAAATGTGTTACACTCCAGAGTTAGTATTTGACTTCAAGCTACAGTTAACACTTTGAACTTGTTTCTCATTCTAGAATAATTTTTATTAGCACATTTTTCAACATATGTATAAAATTAGAAAACTAAAGGAGATCAACCTTTATTATCTAATACAAATTTTTTATCTTTTATATTTCACAAAATTCTCGAATATTTTTTTTTTTTAAAGTTATGCTACATTACTACAAAGCTCCAGCCAATAACACCGTCGGGTAGCAAGAGCAATACAGATGAGCCACCTGTCCACGCCATGACGTTCAGTTTCCCTGATTCCAGTCCTAGAGAATCGTTCTGTTTTACTTTGCCTTACCTGGTTCCATCTACCCTTCCTTGGCGTTTTTATTTCTAGGGGATTCTATGGATTGACGCCTTACTATCATCCCACTAACAGCTATGAGTACTTCCGGTGCTTGAAACTGCACACCTGACTCGATAACACACCGTCTTACCCTCTTCCAGGATATTTCATGTCCCTACCCTATCCTTATCTATATACACAATTCTTTCCTCGATCTGTAGGCGATAATATTAATACTGACTAGTTGCGCTAAAACTATAACAAATTATGATTGCTAAATTTTATAGGTTTAAATATTTAGAAAACTGTCCATGAAATTTAAACTTTCGACTTGTTTTTGTTTTACAATATGAGACAGATTTTTACAACGAATCCTCACAAATATTTTTTTATTTGTATGGTAAAATGTTGGCCTGTTTCTCAGAAAATGTCTTCTAATATTTTTATGTAATAACCCCGCCTTCTGATCCAATCAGAGCCGTTCAGCAATTATTAGCTATTAGTAAACAATGTTCATTTAGCCACTTAGAAAGTAACAAAACACGCGTTGTATATGTTTGCGAAGCAACTATGTTTTTTATTAATTACTGATTGAAGTGAATTAAAACCCACGTCCGTAGAGAAATTCCTTCGTAGCAATGCAGGTTATTCTTGTACACTCCGGTATTCTCTGGTGAAGTGGATTTTCTCAGTGAGCATTCACTTTGTACGTGTCTCCCTTTATCAAAGAGTTTATTGTACTATTATTGAGATATAAAGAACGAACATACTGATGTATGTAAACGTTTACCGACTGTAAGCATGTTGTAGAGAAGTGAAAACTATTGTTTGGGGTAGTGTGACGTCACAATGAGGGTGAGTTCACGCAAAGTCCAACGTTTTGAAAAGGGTTGGGCTTACCGTTTATAAGAAACTTTTCATCAATAACAAATATTACTAATTTCAATAAAATTTGTATTACATTTACTGTTATTGGGCGTGTTTTTTTTTTTTTTTTGGTCTCAAACTTCATATATAATGCAATGATGATCTACAAGATCCTCTGAAACACGACAAAAACGAAACCTAGCAATGACGTCACAAAAATTTAAAACTGATTTTATACCACACTTTTCAATATACAAGAAACTTTATAAAATCAAGATTTCTACGCAAATCAGAGCATTCTGTTATATGGCACTACATTGCAATACAGCTAAACATCTTATATAGATGTGTATATATATATATCTATATATATATATATATATATAAAATCATGTTGGGGTTGTTTAAAAAAATGAAGTTTAATAACCGGTTAATGAAGTGAATCATTAGGCTTTTTCATGTGTGCAGTAAAGCAATAACGTATTTAAATTGAAACCAATCAAATGGTCAACCGGTTAGCTTACGATAGGCAACTATAACAATTTTTTTTGTATTAAATCATATATTTAAAATCAAACTGAATCTTTTAGTTTTTCTTTTACATTGCAATAAACTCCAACAAAGTATCCTGATTTCATATAAGTCGTCCGTGCTAGCTTTTATTATTTTTTCTTATTTTTGACCTGTCTACTTCGCCAATTGAAATTACTTCTCTAATATTGGTAACATGTAGAAACAATATAGTCTATACTAAATATTACATAAACCAATTTACAATGTGCCATTGAGACATTAATTTCAGTTCGTTTTTTTATTTTACTTTGTATAATTTACTACTAACACGTTTATGTCCTAATTGTATCCTATATATGGCATGGTATATATGTATGTAGACTATATATATTTAATTATTATTTATATAATGGAGCATATATGCCTATAGCGAGGAATGTTAATGCCGGTACGGGTTTGGACCATAGTTATGTTTCATACAATGTGTGTAAACTATCTGAGATTGTTTTAGCGTGATTCACTATGCAACGCTATTTAGCAACACTATGCACCGGAGTGTTATAGTTTAAAAATATCCTCAACTTTTACAAATGTCCTTCGTACGGCCTACTCCCACGTAGGCTAAAGCCACAATAAGCAAGTTATTTAATACTTACAACTACTAATGCAGCCAACTACTTGGTTCTGGAAAAGACTTCTGCCTATAGTTTACAGTTTTTGTTGCTAGTTTCTATTCACAACTTAGACCGAGGAGTACGGATGTCAAAGTAAATGCTCACACAAAGCGATCGAGTAATTTCCACTTCTAAGGTTTATTTTACTTTGATGTTTTGTTTCGGAAAATTGCAGTTTTTATGGTTCCAAAAAGTTATTAATTTTATAAATTCCAAGTAAATTTTAGTGGTAACATATTTGCGTAAAAATTGTCAAAAAGATGCAGTCTGTTATTTCTACACGAATGACGTGTTAAAAAAAAAAAAATCGGAGAAACCTTTATTATTAACGGTAAAAGTTGCAGTTTTTGTGTTTTACATCTTGAGGTTTTCATAAAAATTTCACTTGTTTGTATAATCTTGGCAAAAAACCACTACTTACTGATTTATTCAGCAGACGTGTTTCCCGCTAGGTCAGCGCTTTTTCAATGCTGTGAATTACTGACAAGACTGTTGCTCAGGTGTGTTGTGTTGGTGTGAGTCTGTGGTGTATTTTTGTTCTGCGGTGTGTTATTGTTCATAGAGTAGTTGTTAATTATGTGCTCAAATCTAATGTTTCTTTGGGAGTGTGTTTTGTCATTTAGAATATGTTGCAGATAGTATTTGTAGTGTTTATATATCTCATAGTTTTCTACTGTGTCAATTTTTTTTATTTTATTGTTGTAATGTAGGAACTTAAATTGATGTCTATGTCAGTCTGTGAGTGTAGTGTGTTTTGTATGTGTATGGCGAGATATGATGTAGGTTGTGTCTTTTTTATCACGACAACACGTCACAACAAAAATAGCTTCCACGTTCCGAAAACCTATATACAAAGTAGCATTCACAATATCCAACACATTAAAAAAAAACACCTACACAGTTCAAAAACACACCAGGATAAACACGACAGGGCAGGAGTATGAAAGATTACATGCAACAACTACGCCAGCTTTTACATGGGACAAACAGGGAAAACATTTACCACAAGAAGACGTAAAACAGATAAGAAAGACACAACCCACATCAAATTTCGCCATACACATAAAAAACACACTACACTCACAGACTGACATAGACACCAATCTAAAAATCCGACATTACATCAATAAAAGCAAAAAACTAACACAGTAGAAAACTATGAGATATATAACCACCATAAATACTATCCACAACACATTATAAATAACAAAACACACTCCCAATCAAACACTATATATAAGCACATAACTAACAACTACTCTATGAACAATAACACACAACAGAACAGAAATACACCACAAACTTACACCAACACAACACACCTGAGACACAGTCTTGTTCGTGACTCACAGCATTGAATAATGGGCTGACCTAATGTAAAACACATCTGCTAAAAATGTCAGTAAGTAATGTTTTTTTTTGCCAAGTTAATACCAAAAGTGTAGATTTGAAATAGCTTGACAATTAGCATACTATTTGAACAATTTTTGAACTTGATAAAGTTCGGTTTAAACAAGTGTAAAGTTTTAGCTTTATAGCTATAAAATAAAATCGCATGCATTGTAATTTCTGAACATAACGGAATGGTTCAAAGGAACAATATAGAGAGATTTAATCGTCTACAAAGGGCCTATTAAAACACTGCGTCCATTGACGTTTTAAACTATTAATGGTGAAATTTCTATTGGTTTTTTCCTTTAAATTAATACAACATAGCAATAAAAAAACCTTTAATAATGTAATTTTTATAACTATTGTCGTTTATTTTATGTTCTGATTCGTTGTTAGAAAGACTTAAACCCATAAAACTTGTTGTTAGGTATCATTCCTGGTTGTAAATGAATGTAAATTCTTCAGAGAGGGGGCTACTCGTCAGCTGATTCTGAGAAAATTGATGTTGAAACGTACTGGTTAACATCGTACTGGTATAGGGTCGCCATGGTAGCCTACCAATTTAATGCCAAGCTTAATGCTAAGTTCAATGCTGCATGGTAAACAAAATTTATTTCATTCTCAGATTGATGTTTAAATAGTTTAGTACAATTGAACAGTCTGTCAGTGTCGCTCGTTCAAAATGCCGGCTTTTATTTTATAAAATAATATAACATTACTTTTCTGTGTAAACATAACCTCGAAATCACAGCTGTCGAGTGAAATCATATGTTATAGGTGAGGAATGTCGCAAAAAATGTCCTTTACAAGAACTGCCAGTTAGTTCTAACTAAACAGTTATAATTAAACATAATACTATAAATACAGTAGTATATTATTGTTTATTATTATCCTTGACCCAATTTAGGTTTCAGTTTCCAATTTTATTATTGATATCAATTATTTTTACAATAAACGTTTTCAACAATAAACACATACTGCTTGCATATACCTGTATTTCTGGAAAATTGGCAATTTTTGAAATATGTATTTCTGAATTGTATTACTGAAAACCTTTTTCTGAGAAAATTGGTTTTGAAACGTACTGGTATGGGGTCGCCATGGTAGCCTACCAATTTAATGTCAAGCTTAATGCTAAGTTCAATGCTACATGGTAAACAAAATTTATTTCATTTTCAGATTGATGTTTAAATAGTTTAGTACAATTGAACAGTCTGTCAGTGTCGCTCGTTCAAAATGCCGGCTTTTATTTTATAAAATAATATAACATTACTTTTCTGTGTAATCATAACCTCGAAATCACAGCTGTCGAGTGAAATCATATGTTATAGGTGAGGAATGTCGCAAAAAATGTCCTTTACCAGAACTGCCAGTTAGTTCTAACTAAACAGTTATAATTAAACATAATACTATAAATACAGTAGTATATTATTGTTTATTATTATCCTTGACCCAATTTAGGTTTCAGTTTCCAATTTTATTATTGATATCAATTATTTTTACAATAAACGTTTTCAACAATAAACACATACTGCTTGCATATACCTGTATTTCTGGAAAATTGGCAATTTTTGAAATCTGTATTTCTGAATTGTATTACTGAAAACCTGTTTCTGAGAAAATTGGTTTTGAAACGTACTGGTTAACATCGTACTGATATGGGGTCGCCATGGTAGCCTACCAATTTAATGTTAAGCTTAATGCTAAGTTCAATGCTACATGGTAAACAAAATTTATTTCATTTTCAGATTGATGTTTAAATAGTTTAGTACGCTTGAACAGTCTGTCAGTGTCGCTCGTTCAAAATCCCGGCTTTTATTTTATAAAATAATATAACATTACTTTTCTGTGTAAACATAACCTCGAAATCACAGCTGTAGAGTGAAATCATATGTTATAGGAGAGGAAGGTGGAAAAAACGCAATCCACTAAAATGTTGTCACGGGGTGGATTCTCAATTTCACTCTACGACAAAGTACTCGTGATATATAGATACACTTGAAGGAAACAAAATATATAGGAAACAAAATTCCTTATCACGGAAGTTAAGGTTGTAAATATAATAGCAGCAATCGCTTTAACGTGAATGCTGTAGTAGTGGGATGTAATGAAATATTTTGAATTTTGGGTACCAGCCTAGATAGAATACAAACAATGACAACATAAATTCATAAAATCGGTTCTTTAAAAAATATCCAATCAAGGTAATTTTGAAGTATATAATAAACAGATATTTGTATTTTTAAAATATTTGAAAGTAGGTTTTACATTTTTCTTAGATTTTTAATTTAATGTTATATATTTATAAACATTATGTGTATAGAATGTGAGTTTGATTCCTGTTGTAGTTAAAAGTCTCATTTTGCATCCCGAAAGTGAAAATAATTTTATTTTAATTTATACATTTTTATACATTTTAAACAAAGATATTAATTTAATTTTAAAATTATTGGTTCAGATCTATCGTTGAAGGTTTCAAATATTACACTTTTGCTAAGCACACAGACAAAGATTGAGACATGGGACTACAATATCCGAAGAGCGGATTAAATATACCGCTAGACTTTTGCTCTAGTGACCTGGTTCTCTGAAGATTATTCTTAATCATAGGATATTCTATTTAATCTGACACTTCTGTGATCAGAAGTTCGCTGTTACGTTAAGTCTCATTGTTAAGAAGACTGTTTATTTGTGGATACAGGACACATAGCCTAAATAATAAAAGCAAACGTTATTAAATTCCCTGTAAACCGCGCGCTGATACATAAACCTCTTTGTATTGCTCTCGGTTTTTGGAGAATGCAAAGTAATGAATAATTCTTGCTTTATATACATTTCGGTTGTAAAGTAACCATCCTCAGAGGCGTGACAAAAGACTATATACATAAGTATGTTTGGAGGATGGTTACTTTGTAACCGATATGTACATAAGACTAAAATCAAAATATTCATGGTTATTGTGTGTATTATTTATTATTATTAAACCACAATAAATTATTCCAGTTAATAAGTGAATGAATAGTAATTAATAAAATGTAATTTTATTACATTTATTTTAATAGTTATATGAAAGAAAATTTATTTACCAAAGAGTTAAAACGTGAAAAAATAAAGAGGTACAGCTTAAATAACTAGCAAAAATTGTCCAATCATTTCCAAGCCAATAGAGCCAACGTTTGCCCACGTCTTGCCACTCGATGGCTCCTTGCGTGGATGACTAATTGCCAGGCTGAGAAGTGCCAGCACTATTGACAAGAGTCAATCAGCGTGAGGGTACATCACTGTGCACAACTTTGCAGACTGTAGAGTGGGGCCTGTTATTGGAGTGGTATGTAAGAGTAACAAGTAATATGAAAAAAAGTAGATCAATTCTAATGGAGGTTAAAAGAAACAGTTTTATTTGATTTAGTTTTTATTTTATAAATACAAATAATGTAAATATGTATATACATATGTTACAACTACAATATTAAGTGCTAAAATAGAAAGCAAATTTCATTGTAATTTTCAATTTCCTACTCTATACAATATGTGATGTTGAACTATTAATTTTTTTTGGTACAATTTATTGACTTTCTTTTCATTTGTTTCTAATTTATGAAGCTGGTGGTGATCTATAATTTCTCTATCTATCCATTTTTGGTATTGCTTTATTGTTGCTCTTTTTGTAATTTCATATACATCTTAAATTAATTGATTTCTAGTAATAAGGGAGTTGGCTCAGTGCCAAACAACAGGATTTTAAGGATGTAGTCATTGAGTTCGAATCCTGCAGGGATATCTGCTTTTTAAAATTTTAAATAATTAATAAATACTTTCTTAAAACCTACATCAATTATCGTCTACTACAGGATAAAATAATGTATTGGAACTTGATTAGATAGATAAAAACGTATTTTATTAACGATTGAAAAATTGTGCAAGATATATTTATTTAATGAGAGTGTGAGCTAATAGAAGGAATTGAAAAAAAACGCAAACGCGTTAAAATAGAGAAGCTGGAGTGTGTGGCGATTGGTTGGAAAATATATGAGAATGAATAAACTATGAGTAGGTATTGTTGTAATATGAGTAGAATAGAAATGTTTTGCTTTTATATTTACAGGAACAATTTCAAGTGCTATAAAATATGCTACAGACTCTCATGGTATCTTAATCCCAGGCGGGGTATTGTCTATTATACTGGCTTATAAAAACAATAAAAGCAGCTGTCGCTATATACGTAAGTATCCTCCATTGATAATTACCTGCAAAGAAACATTTTACAGGATTTGAAGGCGCACCTCCAATATGGAGTTGGTACTTTTCCATTTCTTCCTTGAATAATGTGATACAATTATTTACAGTGGTATTTTACAAAATAATTTACCGGAAGCCCAGATTTCTAAATCACTGCAAAATATTAATTCATTCTCTTTAGCCCTAAAGTAAATGTAAAAGTTTTGCCGTTGTATCACGTAATATATTCCCGACATTAAAGTTCATTAAGGATCCTGAAGTTGTAATGGGAGCAATAAATAACACTGCAAGCTTTCAGCGTCCTTTGCCCTTTGGGAATAATTTTCTCGCGGAATCTAAACGGACAATACGTGAAGGTCAAAATTATGCATTAAAACCCAGATACAATCATAAACTTCTAAATATATTATATATATTCAATTTATGTTATTACAATTTTATCTGAAAAGTTATGTTCACTTTGGTTCAAAGCAAGTAGTGCGATTTTATTAAAAGTCAATTCCTATTTAAGTAAACAAAGAAAAATGTTATTTGAATTTCTTTCGTTTTATAATTACAACTAATATAGATGTGTTTGCGTATGTCAGAACAGCAATATTAAGTGGCAAAATAGAAAACGAATATCCTTGCAATTTTCCATTTTACTTTTATGTATGGTGTTGGACTATTGTTTTTTGTTTGTTACTATTTATACGCTTTCTTTTTTTGTCGCTTGCATTGTGTTTTAGTTAGTTTCTTTTCGTTTACCCTTCGCATTGTCCGTTTGTAAAGCAAAGTTCAATATAATGTTGTACAATTATGATTTCAACGACAAACAGAAAGAAAAATCCATACACATCTTTGAGAAGTACATTGACGCAGTGTCAAACCGCTAGACTTAGAACGAGAAGATACTCGTTTTGAATCCTATCTAGATCCCCCAGATTTTTATAATTTAATTATTAATTTTCACACCAGATTTCTTATTTGCACATATCTCTGAAAGTCTACGATTTTATGACCAGATGCTTCAATAAAGGTTCAAATCCGTCGTTTATTAAAACATGAACCTGATATTTATGTTACTTAAAAAGATAAGGCATTTCTTTAGTTCTTAAATAACTTATTTAGTTTTCATGAATTGTTTTAGTTCCAAGGTACAGCTAGAAAATGTTATCAGTCATTGTAGAGGGGCCATAAAGGACAGCAAGGTAGCCTACTCTTGAATATACCCCCCTATTTGTTTAAGCGATAAATCTTGTCTCTACCTTTAATCCAAGCACCACAGAAAGAACAAGAACCTGTTACAAGAGCTTCTGACGTCGATGAAAATAAAAAGCAGCCGTTTGTGTGTTTAAATGTAATTTCTTCTTTCATGAATAATAACCTAAAACAATAATATGCCACGAGAAATAAAATGTTTATGCGAGCGTGCTGTTTATAGAACGCTGGGTGTTTACGGAATAACATTTCGTCCCCCTAAACCTAATACAAGAAGATCATTATATCTTTCCTTTAGTCTTCACTAATTTCGCCTTCCCTCTTATTCCTTCTTCTTAAAAGAGAGAGTAATGTGTTTCCCTGGTCGTGGTTATGCCTCTCTTAGAGAGTGGGTGTACGTCAGGTACGTGACTCTCGAGATGTATGATGCTTCCCATATCCTCCGCCAGGGTGTATTCGATCCCTAAGTTAATCTAACCTATTTGCATAATCCTTACTTTTTGGCCGATAATAGACGTACTTCTGGATCGAAATTACACTACAAATACATTTTTATAATAATAAACGAACTGACATTTTCACTTATCATGTTTTTTGAACCTCAAGTATAAAATGGTAGCCCTTTCTCTGTTGTTAGTCTCTTTAAGATGCGCCCATTTGTCTAAAAGCATTTAATAATTGTTCCTAAAAAATATGAGCTTTTTAGAGTTTTCATTTGGTACTTTTTTGCAATGATGAAATCTAAATTTAAAACTTTAATTATATATTCATTAGTTGAATAAAGTTTTAGTGGTAAATTGGATTAAAACAACTTTGTTTACAGTGTTTAAGCGATTTGGAGTGAAAATAAATTCTTCGATTAAAATGCTCAAACGTTCACTCAAGTTTCTTGTGCACTATCGACATTGTCTCCCTGTAAATAATTTTTATTTTAAGGAATTCATTTGAGCGTGGAAGATGAGGTGGGAGGCGGGTCTTTGTTTAAAATCACCGTTTTAGATTATATTCATTTATATGCGTGTTTTTCCTAATGCGAACCATAGTTAGTAGTGATTTTTTAATTTAAAGATAATTAGATGCAAATAAAATGCATTATAAAAATAATAAAGGAACAAAACAGAACGTTTCATGTTGTTTTCTTCTGAAGTAAAATGAAAATTCGCTATTAAAATGTAAATTGCTAAATTACACTGCCTTCTTAATCTTGATTGTGGCAAGATTTTGCAATTAAGTTGGCACCGGCAATTTGCCTCGGAAGGACAAACAGTCCTACATAATTTACAACGGGCATCCGAAGTTGCTTGAACATTAAATATTCTCCTTACGGCATTCGTAGCCAGTTACTTCCCTCTGGGAGGGGTGGGTTCTAAGGGAAGGCCTGATAAATATTTGGAAAAGGAGAGAAATAAAATACTCGACGTTAACTGACAGTTATTATGACGTTAATAACCTTAGCTTCTAACACATAGTGGACAGATAGTGGACGACTAACAATATCGTCTGGACAAGAGAGAGAGAGTCTTCGAAACCAAGATATCACAGACAGACACCACGACAGACACAAATGGGCAAAATACCAGTTACAATAAACTAAGTGAATGTTGGGGGAGACGTCAACTTTACACAAAAGTGGATTCAATTAGAAATGATTATATCGACGAAACATATGTCTGAATAGGCTCCTCTGGCTGACGTAAGATACGCAGACTTAGAAGATAACTTTGAAATGACGTAAAGGCTGTGGAGTCTCAATGAGAGATGGTGAATGGTATCAGAAAGAGAAGTGTTGAAAATAGCTGAAGGAAAAAATCTCAAGCTTTAAAATTTATAAAAATATTCTTATAGGAAACTGAATTTTTAAGCAACACGGTACGAGCCTTTTCCCCGAACCACAATGTCAGAATTATCAAGAGCTAACTAACCTGTTACCACTCAACAGTTGTTTTATTTCTTTATTGTTTTTAATAATAAACTTTCATGCTCCACGTCCACTTTATTAAATAAAGCCGCACCCTACAATTTATATTTGGTAAAGAATTACAATCTCTGAATGAAATTGAAGCTGGTTAGGTTAGTTATACATCAATGTCTATTTACCTTTTATTGGATATTATTATTTGATTTATGAATAAATTTATTCCTACAATTGGTAATGATGCAGTCCTACAATGTTAGATTTCATTCGGGCCTGGCGTAACATATATCTTTAAAAATTGTTAAACATGTATAACCTGGGCAAAAAAATATAATATTATAACGTATATATATATATATATATATATATATATATATATATATATCAAAAAAACTGACATTATTCAAATAAAAGAGTTATTTATTACTTTATATTCAAAGTTTTTTGTTGATAAACAGTATCAACACCATCAGGAATGAATAATAAAAAATATAATATTATGGATATATATATAAATTTCTCAAAATAAAATAAAGAAAAGAGGTATATCTAATAAATTATGTTGAAGATATAATACCTTTAAGCACATACTATGTAACTATATAAGTCAATAACAAGGGGATATCAAGCGTAACATTTCACAAAAACAATTACGTAGTTTAGTACGTACATGACGTCATGTCAGTCTACCCTCTAGTACACCTAATTGTGAACACACACCTCTCGTTTGTAGGCAGTTTCATTGCACTTATTCACGTCTCCCCTGAAACCTTTCTACGCTGCTCCAAAGCGCAAGACCACCAAAGTTTAAAGATAGCCAACTCGTCATAAAACTCACGCAACACAAATGGATGAATTTTAGTTTTTCCTTACTTTCCCCTTTCCTTTCACAAATTCCTCCTTTCAATACTTTGATATCCACTTGTCACCATTGCTTATGCTGTCGTTATTGTTGTAACCTTGACATCACACAGCGCTTCTTGCGTCGATAGAAATACTGCTTCCTCGGTCACATCTGCTAACCGAAACTGGTAACCTTACAAACCAAATAGATTAGTAAACTAATAAATATATACGAGGTTTAGAATAATCGGGAACTATATAAGTTATTGTAAGGATTTGATCGGTTTTTATTAAAAAAATAAATATCAGAAATTTTCAAGTGTATCAGAGGCAACGTAGTGTTTTCTTAATAGAATGAACAGAGTTTTTTAGAGAAAAATATTGTTTATTTCGTGCAGTAATTAAACAGCTTGGTATCTCATAAAATTATTGAGTCTCGTAAACATCCACACTTTTTCTCTACTGGGTTCTTATTCAAAGAATACTTCACGATATTAGAGGACTTTTTTCCTTAATATTTCATTTTTAATATAACATTCTTGTAGGAATTTAATAACAAAATATCAAATACTCTAAAACGTGTATTACAAATGAAAATTAAGGCTGTTTGTTGTTTCAAATAAAGCGGTACAAAAAAGAGTTTGTTTGTAATTATGTTTAATTATTTTTAAACAAGCCAAACTACCAGAGAAAAACAAACGCCTTTATTTGGCCACTTGTCAGAGAAACTTTTGTCACTAATTGTTTCTTTGAATTTCAAACAGGTAACATTTACAAAGGATAAAACTTGAGCAATATAACAAGACAACTATTGAAAATACCGCCCGCCCGTAGAATATACTTGTTACGATAATCTCCATTTTAACTCCATGGTATATTCTATTTTATCTGTGCTCTACGATAAAAACTTTCAATCACAGAACTACATACTAGCTTACTTAACTGTAAGCATGATTTGTCTGTGGCTGTTCCGCACAGTGTTACAACTAGATTGCATTGTTGTTAAGGTACAACTTGCTTAGGGGAAAGTGCCACAATAAGTATTTATTCATATTGAAGCACGTTTTTACATCTAAGGACCGGACTATTTCGTCAACGTGTGATATTCCCGTGATTAAATACAATCAAGTTATCTTTTAGATTCTATATATGTATTAATATAAAGAGCTATAGGGTCACTAATTACTAGAAATAATTTAGTGTGGTTTATTATTAATACGAAATACACAGAATCTCTAGCCCATTACTTTACTATACTTTGTCTAATGCCAGATCTTGGCATTTCTGCCATTCTCCTCCTAGCCTCCCAGTAGAGATAATGCTGGCTTCGCTCTTCCACATCTTGCAATACAGTGCAATTCCAAAGATGTGGAGCATCCATCTTTTGAAAGTTGCACACAGGTCAAATATCTGAGGCTGCTAATCCTATTCCATATAGGTGGACTTGCAGATAGTCGTGGCCCGTGAGCATTCTGAATCTGGCAACAGCTTCCACTCTAGGTAGGCTGTGTGGTATTAGCATGTGTGCGCCAGCCCCTCCATATCTTTCCAGCGCTCATTTCATTTTGGGTTTTCCTTGTTTATTAATTCATTATAGATTCAATCTGGCTTCTTTTTGTCAATAGAGATATAGGATTGTCAGGCTGTGGCAAGGTGTTACCTTTCTTCGCTAGCTGGTCTGCGCGTTCATTTCCTTCAATACCAACATGGCTAGGGAGCCATGGCAGCACAATGTACCGAACTTCTTCAATCATCCCTGCCAGGGCCTTTCGTCCATTAGGACCTCTAACCTCAAATATGTTTATTCTACTCTTTTCGGTACATTTCGGATACAAAGTGACCATCCTCAGAGACATGACAATACATACCCACTCATAGAATGTATAGTAATGTCTCTGAGGATGGTTACTTTGTAACCGAAATGTACATAAGACTAGAATAAAAATATTTGTGGTTAGACGTTGTGTGTATAATGAATGAACTATGTGGTGTTTATTCTTGTAAATGTATTAGTAGAGATTTTATCAAAAACAAAAACCATTTCAATCTTTAGTATACCGTCTGACCTTAAGGTTTGCATGTATATAAATAAAGTGTTAATAACAATAAATCCCCTTCTACATGAGATTGTTTACTTTAGGAATGTGTAAGCCTGAAGAATGTCTATGTCATTGCTCTCACTCGGTAGAACAGACTAGCGAAGTCCAGGTTCATTAGCTCGGTATTCCCGTGGGTGCACTGTGCAATGTGCGTACCAAACCTGCATTCACTGTGCGCTAAGCTGCATGTACAACGCGTGCATGCATAATACGTCACTCCACGACGGACCGTACATTGGAGATAAACACATATATGTTCAGACGTCGTACTCGTATTTCTACTCTTTGCTTTATACTAAACGGCTACATTGTTTTATTCTTACAAAACGACACCCCTAAGACAAAGTATATACGATATATTCACCCTCGAAAGGTCGTATGCGGAGTTTTCTCCGCACGTATCATTATTTGTTAAGAAAACGTCTTTTCAGTTGTCAGAAGTTTATTTCCAGCTCGTTACTCTACAACCTGCATTCACTGTGCGCTAAGCTGCATGTACAACGCGTGCATGCATAATACGTCACTCCACGACGGACCATACTTTGGAGATAAACACATATATGTTCAGACGTCGTACTCGTATTTCTACTCTTTGCTTTATACTAAATGGCTACATTGTTTTGTTCTTACAAAACGACACCCCTAAGACAAAGTATATACGATATATTCACCCTCGAAAGGTCGCATGCGAAGTTTCCTCCGTACGTATCATTATTTGTTAAGAAAACGTCTTTTCAGTTGTCAGATGTTTATTTCCAGCTCGTTACTCTACAACATGCATTCTAGGAAAAGTCGCAACCTATTTTTGTTGATTTTTTCTAAGTAGCATTAGTTGTCAATCGTGGTCAGATGCGGAGGTTTCGTTTCTCAAGCGCCCTTTCGTGTAAGTTATTTATGTGGAGGTATTCGTGGAGCTATTTACATTACAAAATATTTTGTGTAAATAAATTATTACTGTTTTTCTTGTTATTATTATTTTAGTGTTGTATGTCTGTTTAGTATCTAAGTTATACATTTTACTGTTGTTCCATTTGAAGAGGAGAGAGTTTGTATAATACTATTTAGTGTCGAAAAAGAAGAAAATAAATACTTTCTGTCGGAAATTTTGTTAGACAGCTCTTTGACGAAAACCTGTCTCTTTGCCAGATGATGAACCTGAAAAAGAAATCAATGAAATTGTAAATGAAACAAATGAAGCCAATTGTTGGTGAATCTGAAAATGACGAAAATGAACAATTTGTTGAAATGTTGCCAGATTTTTATGTTATAGAGAAAATCCCGAATAATTCGCCAGGGAGCTGTTACCGTGCAGTTTTGCAAAAGAAGAGAAGCTTTTTTTTTAGTAAAAAACTATAAATGCTGTGGTACACTGAAACCAGAAACACAAGGGTGAACAGTAAGAAGAAACATACTTCTCATGAGAGTGGGTCATGTTCATGCTACACTAGTGGTGACTAGTAAGTGTAGAAATGAACAACTATGAATTAGTTTTTCTACAAAGACTGTAAGATTTTTCCAGAACCTGTTGTGTTATAAAGCCAATATTTTTTTTCTTCCAACAATTTTTAGGGTTACATATTTTAATAAAAATATTCCTTATTTTCACTAAATATTATAATTAATTTCATACTCCTATACGTAGGGCCTACCTTCACGATAATATATTTTATACATTTAGACGTTGAATTACTTCATTACAGAATTAAAACCCGCAAACACCTTCCCCGATGGTGGTCTACTATATATTGTTTACACGTTTAAACAATTCAAGATATTTTTAGAAATATGACGTTTAGAAAATTAAAATTGTACAACAATGATGTCTACAAATATTTACAATGCATTTATATAGTATTTGATTGTAAAGTCATTTAAATATAAAATCGTAACAGTTAGAATTTTAAAGGGTATTTGTGCGGAATAAACCTCCACAAGCGCCCTCTCCCGTATTAAACTCTCTTTGCCCTCTCGAAAGTTAAAATACACATTATCTATTTAAATTTAACATACTGATAAAGTGTCCATATTAGGCATAATTATTTATTATTCATGTAAATTTATTTAATACGTTTTCGCATTTCGTAAATTAACCTACAATTTTTTGTTTGAAAATAGTTTGTGTTTAATTTTAATTCAGTGCTAATGTTATAATACAGATATTGGTAAAAGAAAACCCAAAACAACAAAAATAATAAAAAATAAATAATATTACAAGTTACTTTAGAATAAACTCATTTCTTTGATGTACATTTCGATGATTACGTCATCATCAAGGGGTCCTATTACAAAATTACAATCTGGAATACAATAGTTTACAAACAAGAGTGACCCAGAGCGTTCTCTGCAGTTGCTATATAAAAGCGTGAGGTAAGCTCTGCCCTCTACCAACGAACAACGATCGCCCATCTTTAACCATATAAGCAACGCCAGAAAAGACTGAATGAACTATAATAATAAATATGTAATGTAAAATAAAGCTAATAACAATAAATAAAATAAAAACTAATTACCTAGAATAGTGCATCGCATTTAAAATAAAAACATTAAAGCAAATGATATAAAAGGGAGTTAGGGATAGGCCCTTTATCTATTTTCATTAATTTATCATTTGACGTAACTATGAAAAATAATCATAACTATTGAGTAATTTTTTGGAGTTGATACATTTAGCTAATTCAGTTCAACCTAATTTCATATTCAACCTAATACCTAATAACTGACAGACACACAAACACGCGCGCGCGCGCGCACACACACACACACACACACACACACATACACACACACACACACACACACACACACACACACACATACACACACACATCTATATATATATATCGCAATATGTATTCTTGTGTATTAATAAAGAACATAAGTCAAAATACAAATACAAGAATTATAATTGAATTTACAATTCAAAGCTTTTCGATGGCCAACAGTACCAACATCATCAGGAATATTAAACAATTAATTGTAAATTCAATTATAATTCTTGTATTTGTGCTTTGACTTATGTCCTTATATATATATATATATATATATATATATATAAAATACGTTTTCTTGATTAATAATTTAAAACAATATAGGTTATTCAAATACAACAATATTTATGTTTTTATATCCAAAGCTTTTCGTTGGAAAACAGTACCAACATCATCAGGAATGAAAATTACAATAATGTAAACTATAGGCCTAAAAATTAATAATATAAATTTAACAAATATTTTGGATAAAATAAATAAATTTAATAATAAAATCAAATTTACTTATGGAATTGAAACAAATAACAAAATAAATTTTCTAGTTTTAATAATAATAAGACAAAATGAAAAATTTGAATATATGATATACCGTAAACCAACTTTGACAAACCAAATTATACCAAATAATTCTAATCATCCATATAATCAAAAAATGGCTGCTTTATATAACTTATTATATAAAATGCATAAAATACCCATGAATGAAGAAAATAAAATAAAAGAAAAAAACATAATTTATCAAATTGCATTAGAAAACGGTTATAAAAAGAAAACTGTTGACAAACTTCATTATAATATTTTTAATAAACAAAATATTAATTTAATTTGCAATAATAATAATAATAATACAATATGGACATCATTTTTATTTATAGGCCATGAAATAAAAAATATCACCAAATTATTTAAAAATACAAATATCAAAATTGCTTACAAAACTAATAACAAAATAATAAACATAATAAAAACAATAATAAAACAATTAATATACATGAAAAAGGTGATGTTTATAAATTAGAATGCGAAAATTGTAATAAAGCTTATATAGGTCAAACCAAGAAAAAATTTAAAGAAAGATATAAAGAACATTTAAATGCCTACATTAATCCAGAAATATATAAATCAAATTTAGCAAATCATTGTGTTAATAATAAGCACCAATTTCCAAATATAGAAAATATGAGACTTATAAAAAAAATTAATAAGGGATTAAGAATGAATATATATGAAGCATTCGAAATATATAAACAAAATAATAATAACAAATTAATAAAAGAACAAATACAAATACAATCTAAATTTGATACTATATTCAGTGTCTATAATGTTACAGCAACAAAATAAATTTGGCAATTTGTATAAATTTAGCAACAATTCTATTTCTATTTAAACATATGTTTTAGGCCTATAACTTACATTATTGTAATTTTCATTCCTGATGATGTTGGTACTGTTTGCCAACGAAAAGCTTTGAATATAAAATAATAAATATTATTGTATTTGAATAACCTATGTTGTTTTAATATATATATACGTATATATATATATATATATATATATATATATATATATATATATACATATATATATATATATATATATATATATATATATATATATATATATTATAACATAATTATAAAACAGACGCAACGGGGTTTTACTATTTTATGAAGATATATTATTTCTATTTAATAACCAAAACCAAAAAACTACTCAAGAACAATTCATTAACATTTATTATTACAATTTCATCTCAACATTAAACAATACACAAAACAAAATTTTACAACTTAACAATTTTTAACAAAATATACTATTCTTTTAATTTTTTAGTTACAACATTTTAATACCCTTGGCTAGTTTAAGATCTCTTGATATCTCGGGGTTATAGTATGGGCTATATTTTTAGAAATTCTTAGGTTAATTAAATAAATTTTGAACAAACAATATTAAATTTTGAAAATGCAAAAAGGCTAAACTCTTTGAACTGGATTATTTCTTACTATTAATTAACTACAAGATATTCTAAAATACAAATTTAACTTCTCTACTATCTTAAAAGTCCACTAAAGTTATTTTTATAGCGCTATTTCTCAACTTAATAAATATCAAAATTTTGCTGGTCGCTTACGTAAATTCCCGTTCTCTCCAATTAAACAATTCACACACTTAAATCCGTTTTATTTACTTTACTTTATATTTACACAGTATTACATTTTGTGATTCACTACTCCTTAATTTAAGTTGGCCAATCTTCTTAACAAAACGGTATAATTTAGACGAACTCTTTCCAAATAAATAGAATTTTGACTGGTCCTGGCAGGTCCGGTCTTGTAGCGTCACCCACGCTAGAATCAACTCAACTCTAACTACGCGTCCTTTTTTTCTAAAATTGTTTAAAAAATGGCCGCCTTTCTTCTCCAAAAACACATGTTGCCTGTAATCTAGTTTGTTTTCTTTTTCTTCACTAGAATCGATTGTCACACTGACCTACATCTGTTTTACAGCTGACATACCAACAATTTTGTTTAGAATGGCGTTTTAACTTGGTTAAACCTGATTGAAACTTACTGTTTCAATTTCCTATCGTCAACAAACCTTCCAGTGTTTATTTTATTAATATTATTAGTGTGTGAAGTGTCTTTGTGTTTTACTTTTGTGATAGTTCTGAATTGTATGTGTTTTTAGCCCAATTTTTCAAACATAACCTTTCAATTCTCTTTTGTTTACAAACGTGTTCACTTTCTCCTTCAAGTAATTACTTAGGCCCTATGTTACTACAGTTTACAAATTTGTTTACACATAACTATTATTAGATTTTCTTATTTTAATTTATGTGTTAGGTTATTTGATATAACAAATTTCCTAATACATTTCCAGTTCAAAAACCTTGTTTACAATTCCTAGGCTTTTACCAGAATTTAGTTTCAATTTTAACCTAACCAATCTTTTAATGAATTTTTGTTTAAATTTTGTGTGAGTTATTTCTAATATATTCCTCCAATTCTTAAATAATATTATATAGCCCATTCTATAAATGTTACAATGTCCCCTAATTTAATTTAAATAAAATTTTAATTAAAATATTACTAATCTCTACATTACACATTCTTTACATTTTACAAGCTTGATTAAATATACATATTTTTTTTTTAAATTAAATTTAAATTAACATTTATACTTTAAATTGTCCATTTATACTTAATTCCTACGACACAATTTTATCTTAATTCTTTAACAATCAAATACTGAGCTGAAAACTTCAAGCTACATATTTCTTAACTTATCTTCTAACAATACAATATACTTATAACTAACATTCAATCGACAATTCTTTAACAATTCTAACAATAAATCATGTTCTGGTATTTACAATTCCTTCCATAATTATTATTATTTTTTTTCATTTATTACAATTGGAACCCTTCCAATCATAAGTCTGATTCAATATTTATTTAACATATATTCTCTGATACCGTGTCTTTAAATCCCAGCCTATCCGAGTCATAGTATGTCTAGATTTCGTCAAATTGGTTATAACATTTCTTTCCCTTATTTCTGTTTATTCCTTGTTTATTATTTGTCTCATATTTATTTTGCTTTTAGCTTCGTCTAACTCTCAGTTCTAAGTTAGTATTTTATCTTCCCTTCCAATCTCACATCCAGTTCAATTATTTTCTTATATCATTTCAGTTTATTCTGTATGAAGTTTAACATCTAATATTTTTAAAGGTTGCAATTTCATATCCTCTATTTGATCATATCTATAGTTCCTTCGATTACACTATCCCTATATCAACGAATATAAATTTTGTTTTAATACTTATTTATCAACGCAGATTCTCCCTTACAATACGACGAAGTTTAAACACACAATTTTATCTTTATTTTTATTTCAACGATGCTTTAATATTTATTATCATAGATTCATATTTCTTTTATAATATATAATATATACGACGAAGTTCCATTATTTATCAACGCAGATTCTCCCTTACAATACGACGAAGTTTAAATATACATAATTTTATCTTTATTCATTATTCGACGAAGTTTCTAATAAATTATCATAGATATAGTTACCATCCCTTAAAACTTATCTCCTGCTAACGTTTTCTTATACACATAATCACCTAGAGTTTATTCATATTACTTCCTTTACCTATATTTAATATCTCCCTTCCTATTTTATTTAAATTTATATATTTTTTCTTTCTTTATTTTTTTTCAAGTGTTTGTTTAATTATTAAGTCATTTCTGGTCCATTGTCATTTCCGGTTTATTTGTTATCTATCCCTCCTACATTCGCTTCCTTCTCCTAATACTTTTATATCCTGAGTCATTCCTGTTGTTTCCATCTTATTATCCTTTGTTATTTTCCTTTCTCTCGACTTCTCCTTGATACATGTCATTTTACTGCCTGTGTCTATTAATGCCTGTAAACTTGTTTCCTCTATTTAATTTCTATTCCTGGGTTTCCTATGGTCTTAGTTTTCCGATTGACTGTGGGCACCATGCTCTTTTCTTGTCCCCACGCCTGTCCTTGCCTTAACACCGTTTACATCTCCATTGTATCTTTCATCTGCTTCATAAGTTCTATTTTCTGTGTTTCTCTCATATTTAAATTCCATTTCCCATTTTCCAAACTTGAGTTGTGCCTCCACATCCATTAACATATCCGTACCTATGATCATTTCTCTCAACAAGCTTTGTACCACTATGCATTGAAACGGATATTTAACTCCTTCCATTTCTCCTATTACCATTTTCATTTTATTAATCTTTTCAATCTTCTCATTAGTTGCGGTTTGAATTGTTAAATTTTTTATTTGCAGTACCTCCATCTTTCCTACTTCATTTCTTAATTTTAACTCTCCTAACTCTTCTGTGTTTTTCTTTGTTATATATTCGACTTTCTCTATCTCTTTTTTATTAATTTCTATCTCATCAGCTATTATTTCTTTTGTTTCCTCAAAATTTTCCTTAATCTCCTCCTCTAATTCTCTATCTTTCTCCTCTAAGTCTCTTCTCACATCCTCTACTACAGCATTATTCTTTTTTCTCCACTGTTCCCTCATATCCTCTATCATTCTCCTATTTTCTTCCTTTAGGCTTTCGAATTTCTTATCCAACCTACTCATTTCCAACCTACTTGAGGCAAATCCTCTGTTCATCTCTTCTCTCATCTCCTTATTTTCCTCCTTTATCTCTCCTTTTACTTCGTTTATATTCTCTTTTAATTCCTTTTTTAATTCTCTCATATCCTCCTTCATTTCCTCTCTCCCTTTTAGACTCATTTCCATGAGAGATCTCATCATTTCCCTCAATTCTTCATTATCATTATTTCCCCGTTCTTTTTGTTGAGTTTGCATAGGTGGTAGTCCCCTAGCTTCTTCTACCTCAATGTTTCCTATTGGCATATCTGTGCCTTCCATTTCTTTCATTTCCAAAATTGTCCCTTTTTCCTGGTCCCCTACAACTACCAGTTCGCCTATAATATTATTCTTCTTTTTTTTTCTGTAAGTAACTTATTATACAAACATAAACAATTTTTATATATACTATAAACCTAGCCTTGATTCTATTCAACTCAGTGTTTAATTTTACAAAATCTTTTCTAAATCTATTTCCAGTTCAAATGTTTTTCATATAAAAAGTTCTAAATTAATTTTGATTCAAAATCTCTCTAAATAAATTTTATCGAGCCCCCACGTTGTTGCGCCAATTATAACATAATTATAAAACAGACGCAACGGGGTTTTACTATTTTATGAAGATATATTATTTCTATTTAATAACCAAAACCAAAAAACTACTCAAGAACAATTCATTAACATTTATTATTACAATTTCATCTCAACATTAAACAATACACAAAACAAAATTTTACAACTTAACAATTTTTAACAAAATATACTATTCTTTTAATTTTTTAGTTACAACATTTTAATACCCTTGGCTAGTTTAAGATCTCTTGATATCTCGGGGTTATAGTATGGGCTATATTTTTAGAAATTCTTAGGTTAATTAAATAAATTTTGAACAAACAATATTAAATTTTGAAAATGCAAAAAGGCTAAACTCTTTGAACTGGATTATTTCTTACTATTAATTAACTACAAGATATTCTAAAATACAAATTTAACTTCTCTACTATCTTAAAAGTCCACTAAAGTTATTTTTATAGCGCTATTTCTCAACTTAATAAATATCAAAATTTTGCTGGTCGCTTACGTAAATTCCCGTTCTCTCCAATTAAACAATTCACACACTTCAATTCGTTTTATTTACTTTACTTTATATTAACACAGTATTACATTTTGTGATTCACTACTCCTTAATTTAAGTTGGCCAATCTTCTTAACAAAACGGTATAATTTAGACGAACTCTTTCCAAATAAATAGAATTTTGACTGGTCCTGGCAGATCCGGTCTTGTAGCGTCACCCACGCTAGAATCAACTCAACTCTAACTACGCGTCCTTTTTTTCTAAAATTGTTTAAAAAATGGCCGCCTTTCTTCTCCAAAAACACATGTTGCCTGTAATCTAGTTTGTTTTCTTTTTCTTCACTAGAATCGATTGTCACACTGACCTACATCTGTTTTACAGCTGACATACCAACAATTTTGTTTAGAATGGCGTTTTAACTTGGTTAAACCTGATTGAAACTTACTGTTCAATTTCCTATCGTCAACAAACCTTCCAGTGTTTATTTTATTAATATTATTAGTGTGTGAAGTGTCTTTGTGTTTTACTTTTGTGATAGTTCTGAATTGTATGTGTTTTTAGCCCAATTTTTCAAACATAACCTTTCAATTCTCTTTTGTTTACAAACGTGTTCACTTTCTCCTTCAAGTAATTACTTAGGCCCTATGTTACTACAGTTTACAAATTTGTTTACACATAACTATTATTAGATTTTCTTATTTTAATTTATGTGTTAGGTTATTTGATATAACAAATTTCCTAATACATTTCCAGTTCAAAAACCTTGTTTACAATTCCTAGGCTTTTACCAGAATTTAGTTTCAATTTTAACCTAACCAATCTTTTAATGAATTTTTGTTTAAATTTTGTGTGAGTTATTTCTAATATATTCCTCCAATTCTTAAATAATATTATATAGCCCATTCTATAAATGTTACAATATATATATATATATATATATATATATATATATATATATATATATATAGACACTTTACTCTCTATATATGACAGTTACTATACATATCTCACTACTTCTATATTTTATAACTGAGTGACAGTAGATAAGGAAAAGAGATAAATTAAACAGGTTTCTTTAATACATTGCTAGGATATTGCTTACAGTTCGTTTTATTCAAAGCGATTCTTTCAGTGCTAGAATTGATCGATATAAATCATTGAAACAGTCAAGGAAATAGGATTGCCTGGGTGGCAAAAACTTTGCAGACAAAGAGTAAAATATGGGAAACACTTTCCGACTGTCTGCTTCCTGCAGAGTGACCTGGTTTCCGTTGCAGCCTTGCTCTTGTAGCTGTCTGATTACATTTTCACCTACTCTCAGTTATTGTCAGTCACAAGTATCTTAGATTGATAAATATACGATATTCTCATCGTATCTTCATTTGTTGTGTTCGTAGCGAAATAAGAATGTCGAGTGGTAATATATTCTCCTCACAGAGCGCAGTTGATCTGTACTTTTTCTCCTTTATATAACTTATTATATAGAATGCATAAAATCCCCATGAAAGATGAAAATTTAATAAGAGAAAAAAACATAATCTATCAAATTGGAAAAAAGTGTTAAAAATAAAACTGTTGACAAACTTAATTAAAATGTTTTTAATAAACAACAATATAATTTAATTTACAAAACAAAATTAATAATACAATATGGACATCATTTTTAATTATAGGCAACGAAATAAAAAATATCCTCAAATTATTTAAAAATACAAATATCAAAATTCCATACAAAAGTAATAATAAACATAATTAATAACAGTAATAAAACAAATAATATAAATGAAAAGGGTGGTGTTTATAAATTAGAATGTGAAAGCTGTAGTAAAGCTTATATAGGTCAAACCAAGAAAAATGTAAAAGAAAAATATAAAGAACATTTGAATGCTTATAAAATTCCAGGAATATATAAATCAAATTTTGCAAATCATTGTATTAATATTAGGCACCAATTTCCAAATACTGAAAATATAAAAATTATAAAAGAAATTTATAAAGGATTAAGAATTGATATATATGAAGCATTCGAAATATAGAAATACAGTAATAATAACAAATTAATCAAAGAACAAATACAAATACATTCTTAATTTGGTACTATATACAATGTCTATAATGTTACAACAACAAAATAAACTTGGCATTTTCCATAAATTTAGCAACAATTCTATTTCTAATTAAACATATGTTTTATATCTTGCGTTATTATATTATTCATTACTGATGATGTTGGTACTGTTTATCAACGAAAAGCTTTAAATATAAATTAATAAATAATTCGTTTATTTGTTTAACCTTAGTTGTTTTTTATTATATTACAAGAAAGCATTATATATATGTATATATATATATATATATATATATATATATATATATATATATATATATATGAGGAGAGTGTGAGCTAATAGAAGGAATTTAATAATAGGTTGTATTCTGCGCATTTATTATCAAAATGCGGCGCAATCGCAGGCATAATGGAACTTGTAATATTATGAAGCAAAATCATTTTTTGGAGTGTAAAATTATTTTAACGTTTAAATTGAACGAGACAGATGTCCTATAAAAAATAATCGGTTTTATAGTTGTTTAAAACTCTTTCGAACATTAGAGTATAGAATATTTTGTTTGTTTTGTTACGGAAACATTGCATTTCAAAGTTGTATCTCACAGCGTGTATATTGTGACTCAAACGAAGAAGGGAATTAAATATTTGTAGTTGTAAATTCCGAACAACGAAGCTTCAAAACGTTCAGGCATTTTTATTAAAGCCTGAATCATCTCCACCAAATACAATTATATATATATATACATATATATATATATATATATATATATATATATATATATATATATATATATAAAGAACTAAGTCAAAATACTCGATACACATATGTTAATTTTAATTGTTTAATATTCCTGATGATGTTGGTACTGTTAGCCAACGAAAAGCTTTGAATTGTAAATTCAATTATAATTCTTGTATTTGTATTTTGACTTAGTTCTTTATTAATACACAAGAATACATATTGCGATATATATATATATATATATATATATATATATATTTATATAAAAGTGTGTGTGTATGTGTGTGTGTGTGTGTGTGTGTGTGTTTACACACACACACACACACACAATATATATATATATATATATATATATTGTAATGTTACTAGTCTTACTCTAGTCACATAACTGGACAGAGATTTATAAATTTTGAAAATGCCAATAATGTAAATTAGCGAAAAGCTTCAATCAACAATAAAATGAAGTAATACTCCTATATTCTTGTTTATGAAAATTATTTTATTTCACCATATATATATATATATATATATATATATATATATATATATCTGAAAGTGATAAGTGTATACAAGAAACCAGTGTTGCATAACTACAAATATATATATAGCAAGGATGGGCTGATACCTAAAATTGAAGATTCTCAAACTTTTCCTCAGATTTTCGTAATATTTTACATAATACTCTCTAGTAATGAATTTAGTCAATATCTTGGTCATATGAAGAAGCCTATAAAAGTTCCATTTAATGGTAACAGGCTACACAGTATGTCTGACCTGGATTTATGAGCAGGAGTGCCTGAAAGCATGACAAACATATGGGATAAAAGTTATGTTTTATTTAAAATTACAGATATGAACTTCACTCGCAATTACAATATAACTTCTGTAATAGCCATTTAAGTCTGTGTAACTATATAGCGTGGAACAACCTTT